>CM056505.1:3513731-3960994 GCA_029783415.1 Anisodus acutangulus | reverse complement strand
CTTATATAAAAAATTATCAATTCTGAACCAAATAACTTAAAAGGACTAGAATCTCGAGTCTATAAGCTTTCCAACTCGTGGCTCCTTCTCTGCTATCTGTCTAAGCCTTGGTGGACACGATACTTGTACTGGTGAGAGGTAGCAGGTACCCGGTGAAATAGTCGAGTTGCGTAAAGTTGACTCGAATCCACTATTATTTTCCAAAAAAGAAAAGAGAGGGAGGAAGGAGAGTACTGATAAAGTTGATGTCATGTGACTAGGAGGTCACGGGATCAAGTTGTGGAAATAGCCCCTTGCAGAAATGCAGTGTAAGACTGCATACAATAAACCCTTGTGGTCTGATCCTTTTTCGGATCCCGCATATAGTAGGAGATTAGTGCAACGGGCTACCCCTTTAAAAGGTAGGGAGGGAACCCTCTTAATTTCCCTTCAAAATGAATAAGAAAAAAGGGGAGAATCAACAAGTAATTTTGAAGAAGCCAGAAGCCCTTTTCCTAAATTGTTAAAAAAAAGTGTGTTTAAAGGTTAACAAGTGGAGAATAGATAGATTAGACTATCTTCTAACTTAGGCATGCTTAGAAGTACCCCAACCAAAAAACAAAAACAATATGCAAAGTTAAAAAAGTGATTTATATTTGAAAAGCCATTAATTGATCATCATACTATAAAGTATATAAGATGTCCCTTTTAATGGATCTCAGAATTCTCAGGTCCTTTCCCCATTTCCAAGGTTTCTTTCATTTACACTTTGATTATATTCTTAGCTCCTTTTTCTGGTTTTCTTTTTGTTTTTATGAAAGATTTGCCTGCCCGTTGTTAAAAGAGGAGATCAGGTGCCATTAATTTTTTTTCTCTCACTTTGTTCTTTTAGCAACTAACTAGATTTTAAGATCTTGCTTGTTAAGATTGTTCCAACTTTAAGACTTTTTGTTTTTACTTTGTTTGGACTTTGGACTAGTAGGCTTTTTGGTGTCTATGCTCCTAGGTTAATTGGGCTTAAACTTAACCAGATTATCAAACTATAGTTCTCTTCAAATTGGTGTAGGCCTAGGCCTAGTCAACTTTATTTCTATAGAGGTGGTATGAGTAATTTTATCCGTCATTTCTTAGATAAATGAGAAAAAATTACTTATTATTTTTGTCTATGTTGGGATCTGAATTCTAGTTTCTATGATTTTCATCAAACAAGGCTTATTTGAAAAAAAATAATATACTTCTAAAATCAAATCAACTAGGACATAAATAAAACATTCAGTCAGATTCATCTTTGGCATCAACGTAACTGTTAAATAAGGCAATATAGTGAACAGTCTCGGATTCTGCCCAAAATAGGTCCTCTCGGTTTGGACAATTTAGATTAGACAATGTAAGAATATTGTATATTAGGAAAATATATGTGTAGTATATTGTAATGTATTTGTTACCTAAATTAGGAATATACACTATCATAATTGTAGAATTAGAATTATGGTAGAATAAAATTTTAGGAATAGAATATGAATAAGATTCTCCTATTTTGTATTTTGTATATATACATATTCAATTAATGAAAATAATCAAGGAGATTATTTCTTTCAGTAACAATTATGACTAGCCATCGACTTTTGCAAAGGAGTAGAAGAATGGTACCGGTTATGGGACATACAATGCATTGCAAATATATGATTATTATGCTTCAACTGCCAATGTTTAAACAAATATGAAGAAACACCTAACATTTTTTGGACTCTGCTGGGATCTACTAAATTCTAGTCTCCTAATCCTATGGCTTTCATTCCACTCGATTGACTATTCACTATTATAACACACCATTGGGCTGGGCAAGGCAGATGACCAAGTCAAGTTTAAACTAACTAGTAGTGTTTTAACCTTTCCATATATGCGATGATTAATTACTTTTAACACGCCTAAGCATGAGCTTTGAATGTAAATAGATACTCGTGATCTTAGGTTTGAAAAATTTCCTACGTACATCACTCGTTCATTTGTTCGAGGGTTGATAACGTATGCTTTGTATTGTTTTGATGATTTGACAAATATGTAAGAAGAGACTAGTTCCACTCTCCGATGGACCAGTTCCGCGAGTCAACTCTACAGTTGTAAAGATGTTGATACAGTGGTTGCGTTATCGCAGCACTACTACAAAGCTGGTGCGGATATGCTATTGGTCCAAAGTTTAAGGTTTGTCACTTCTCCACATCCACATATATATACAACATGTTGAGGAGTGAAAGCCTAACCTTGCACAAATCAAAATTGCTTTTGTTAGCAAGTCGTCGAGTTCAAAAGAGCTTCAGTTTAGACCAAAGCTATAACAAATCGAAGGACCAGTTCTCTAACTAGTGAAAATGTCTAAGTCCTAGGTTTGTTAAGTCTTTGTGTTGTTGTTCTTAAATTTGTAAACCTATTCTTCTTGTAAGAAGAATTTTGTAGGTTATTTGATTTCCTAAACCTTCGAACTGTTTGTTTTACACTAGAGCTAGTCAAAGTGTGTCTTTGTAATAGAGTTATTGTGAGAGCTTGCAATAGAGTTATTATAAGGGGTGAGAGATTAAAAGTTTAATTCTGAAGTTGCAAGAAGTTGGAATCTAAATGTTGCTTAGCTTTAGTGAAGTTTGAGGAAATCCTACTGTGGTAGGTCGTGATTTTTAATCCCTTGAGCAAGGAAGTTTCCACATAAATATCATGTGTTATTTACTTTCTATCGTACTCAAGGAAACAGACAGTTTCTGTCGTACTCAAGGAAACATATAGTGAATCTGATTTTCTATACTGTTTGGTGAACTAGTATATTATAATAAGGGTGTTAAGAGTTTGTCTCCTAAATCTGAAAATTGCATATTGATATCTCACATAGATCATTGGTTGAAGGTGTTACCACATACAAAAAATTCATATTTAAGTCCCACATTGGTTGAAAGGGTGTCCAAATGCTTAGAAAAGATATCTGATTCAAGATAGTATGGGCAAAGGAAAGTAATGTACTTTCAACTTTTGCGGAATTAGTTACTCCTACTAAAAGAAGAGTTTATACTACTTTGGGTATTGACAAGGAGATTACAAGTCACGCTAAGTAGAAAAAATCACATGTAGTTTTCAAGTCGGAACCCTTTATAAAGTTATGGGTGTGTTCGGTATAGAGGAAAATATTTTCTAATTTTATTATGTTCATTTGGTCAAAAAATTAAAAAAAAATATTTTCTTTAGGAAAATAAGCTTCAAAAATGAGAAAAATGACTTCCCTAATTAAAGTAGGAAAAACAAGTCTCATATTCAACCAAACTACATCACCACCATCCAAATCACCCCAACCACGAAACTCCAACCACTCTCACCACCCTATGCATCCCCCATCCACCCCTACCCCCACCAAAACAAATTACACACCACCCCAGCTCCGCTGCGAATGCCCCACCCTATATTTAGTAAATTTTTAATTCCAGCATTCACTTACCCCTGAACTACTAACTGTATTCGTGCTTATGAAACCTCTGAATAATCCATTTTACAAGAAGAAAGGCGGTATTCCTGTTTCTTTGCTTGATATTTATCAGGAAAATGAATTAAGTTGTGATCTTGCAGATGCTCCACTTGTATTTCATGATTCCCGATCCCCCCCCCCCCCCACCACCACCACCACCCAAAAAAAATATTTTTTTAAAAAGGTTTTTTTTTAAGTTTAAATTTCTTTTTTTGATTTTCTACACCAATCCCCGTGCCTCCTCCCAAATTTTTTTTGGGGGGGGGGGGGGGGGGGGCTAAAGAGAGCCAAAAAAGGATCTTTTGGGGGGTAAGGGGGACAAGGGAAGGGGTGGGATAAGAAAATTCTCATTTTTTATAAAAATAAAATAAAATATATGAAATAAAAATTTGAGAGGAGGGGGGAGGTTAGGTGGAACGGTAGTGTGGGGTGGGTGGGGTTGGAATTTGGTTGGGTGGTGAAGGGTGGGGTGGGTTCTTGAGGTGGATGGCGGGTGGTAGGTGGTGGGGTTGAATGGAACTTGGGTGAGTATTTTTTTTAAAATATTTTCTACTAATCAATCCACACATAAGAAAATAAGAAATTCACTTATTTTTCACTAACCAAACGAACATAAGAAAATAAGTAAGAAATTTATTTATCTTCCAAGAACTCATTTTCCAAGAAAACATTTTGCGTGAAAAATATTTTCCACTCTACCGAACACACCCTTAATTTTAGCAATTTTTTACACACAAATTTATGTTTCACGTCGAAAGTATCGGATTCAGATGAACCCAATACCGTAACATTGAATCCGCACCTGATTGTCTGTCTTCACCTATTAACTCACATGATCAAGTGCTTGAAGCTCTTCAACTACACATTGCCGTGGCGGAACCAGAAACTCTTACTAGGGAATTAAAAAAATCCAGATATCACATATGATACTTGGACCTGTTAGGGGGCTCCAAAACTTTGTGCATAAACATTATTATTTATATCCTATTTACACAGTATAACCTTCCTATAAAAGGGATTCAATTGAATCCTCTTTCTTGCATATGGCTCCACTTACCTAAGTCTTCCTTTTACACCTCGGGTAAACAACATAATCTCAAAAAGGGTTGTCAAAGAAGGAAGCCAGAGAACAATGCCCAAGTCTATTCGATTCTGGTCCCTTAACCAAATGGGATTTAGTAGTCGAATAACCTCCACCATAAGGGGATTGGAAAAAAATATAAGATTCACACTTGGGATTTGAACCTTCAATTGAATCTCCTCCCTAATAGGTGGCTCCAACCTCTCCATTGTTACCTCCCATCGGTACAAATATCGAGTAATTCTACTCATTAAGGTTCAAATAGATAAGAAGATAATCACCTACATTAGGAATTTAAACCCTCTAAAGTTTGCACCCACTTTACAGACCACTAGGTCACACACCTTGGTTTTGATAAATCTAATGCATCTTATTCATTAGATATCAGTTTTTGTCTTGGAGTTTGTGTCAACTCATGCTAGCATACTGATCCAGAACTGGAGAAGTGCATATAAGAAGCAAAGGAAAGAAGACTTGTGTGGTGTCTGGAAGTGTTGATGTGTAAAGGTATTGCAACTCCCACAATTGCAAATCAAGCAGTTTCTGGTTTTTACTTTGCTGTTCTACTGCTGGTGTGTTGCCAACTCGACCCCGCGATCTTATCGCTCTTTTGACACATGGTTCTCGGGTGATTAACAATATTGAACATAACCAGAAATCAGCGTGTACATCACACTACATATACAATTCCCCGAAATGCGAAACAAAATAAAAAAAAGGGTGTTTAACAATCAAATGTTGCAACAATATAGAGCCCCACAAGGGGAGTCTAAGGAGGATAGAACGTACGTAGACCTTACCCTACCTTTGTAGGGCAGAGAGGTGGTTTTCGATAGACCCTCGGCTCAAAAGAAAAGAATATGATGCAGGAGTTAAAAAGGTAAAAATTTGAACACCTGATATTTATTATCAATATTATAAATATCCCTTCAACTAATACCCTATGAAGTTGCACAAGTTACGGACACAAGGAAGGATCAAAAAAGAAAGAAAATGGGTTCTTCTTTCTTTTATCACAAAACCTTCGAAAGGATAACACGATGCAACTTTAACATGGAGCAAGGATAGCAATATCCTGAAACAACTAACGCAATACTGCAACATCAGTTGAACAATACTCAAGACCATGAAGGGAAAATTACAAGCAGACCCGAGTATTTGTTGAAACAAAAGATGATAATAGACATAGACATAGACATAGACATAGACATAGACATAGACATAGACATAGACATAGAGAAAGTGCATGAAAATAGACATAGGCATGGACAGACAAAGTGCCTAGATAAGCAGTTCCATAGCAAGGAACAAAACCTGCAATTCAGATAGTAAATAATTCACCTCACTTCATGAGTCCATTACTACTCTTCATCGTCATGACGTTTCCTCCTGCTCTTCTCAGAACGTTTTTTGTCCCTGCCTACTCGGGCATCGTCAGAGTTGCTGGCATCAGAATCAGATGCTGAAGCTGCTGTTCTCCTGCTCCTACGCTTGTGCCTTGGAGGAGATTCATCACTTGATTCATCAGAACTGTCTGCATGTCTGTGACTTCTCCTCCTCCTCTTCTCCTTCCTACTTTTTCTCCTCCTCCGACGATCCTCTTCCTCATCTGATGAGTCATCCCATTTCCTCCTCTTTTCCCTCCTCTTCCTGCGATCCTTATCTTCATCATCATCCTCCGAATCACTGTGTCCCTTCTTCTTCCCACTCCTCCTCTTTGATCTACCCCTCTTTTTCCTTTTTCCAGAGTCTGACTCGTCATCAGAATCATCATCATCCGAATCTTTCTTCTTGTGCTTCTTAGATGATGACTTCAACTTCCTACTCACATTCTTACCATACTTCTCAGCAATTGCCCTCTCCATTTCGGAATCGTAATCCGAATCAGAACTCTCACTCTCCTCCTCTTCTTCACTGCTCTCCTCATTTTCTGCTTTCCCCTTCATCTTAGAACCATTCCCCTTGATCTTCTCCAATCCAGACAACACCGCAGCCTCAATTGCATACGCATCCTTAGCCTTGTCATCCTTAACAGTCACGAAATTCCTGCACTGGAAAGGGAGGTGGCCTACCCGCCCACACGTCTTGCATGCTCCACGTGTCTCATCAGCATTGGATCCCGTGATTCGGGCAAGTGCAAGCAAGCCCTGAAAGCTTGCATAAGCATTTTCGGGATCTGCAGCCGACGGCACCTTCTGGGTAGATGATTTCTTGTCTTCATCCTTGTCCTTGCTAGGAGCATATGGGTCATAACCAATAGCACTTTGCCAGATGCCGTGCGTCTGTAGGGCTGCACTACTGTGAACCCTATTGTTCGCTGGCATGCGAACCCTACCTGCTGTGGCCGGCATGTTGACTGTTTCTCACCAACAACCTGTATACACAAAACAAAAATCATTATTTAAGCATCAACATTCATAAAGCCTAGTTTCCAAAGTTCCAAATTCGGAGCTAAAATCAGAAGTGAAAAAGCTGTATACACTAATAATCAACATGTAAGCATCAAATTTCCAAACCTTAGCAGCTTTCTAAAGTTTCAATTCCGAAGCTAAAATCAGAAGAATAAACAATGTGTACACCAAAAATCAATATTAAACATCTAAACTCAATCTCCCAGCTTCTTAAAGTTCCAACGGAGCTAAAAATCATAACAGTGCGAACTGTGTACACCAAAAATTCCAAGTGTATGCATCAAAATTCCACACCGTAGCTTTTCAAAGTTTCAAATTTGGATCTAAATATCAGAACAGTAACAAGATGTGTATACCAAATATTACTCCCTCCTTCCCAATTTATGTAACACTTTTCGGATATCAAGAGTTTGTTGTTGAATTCGGACATGGAATAGTCAACTACATACCCAGTGAAATCCCACAATGTGGGGTCTGGAAATGAATGTTGAGAGTGGGATTTGAACCCACACCCTTTCGGACCAGAATCTTAATCTGGCGCCTTAGACCAACTCAGCCATCTCAACTTTCATGGAATCTTTAAGTCCTTTGAAATAAAATTAACATACTTGGTAGGTACTTGAAAAGTACATTATAACTGATAATCTAAAATATTGAAAGGCATATGAAAAGATCATGGTCACAGAAAGCACACCCGACCCTCGAAATCTGAAAAGTGCTACATAAATTGGGACAGGGGGAGTAATAGTTAAGTGTCAAGACTCCAAGCCCTAGCTTTTAAACGTTTCACAATTTGAACCAAAAAATCAGATCAGCTTTCAAATTCAGATAGATTCCAAATTAAACCGAGAACAACAATCCAATTCCATGAAAATATAATTACCCAAAGTAGTTGAGTTCTAAGGTAGGGTAATACAAACACCACAAAAGACAAAAAAGAATACAAAAATTTTAAAGCCCCTTTAACATGATAATTGATGTAAGCAAACCCAAATAATCACAAGTGTTAGTAAAATTGCATACACCACAATCAACAACAACAACTTCACCTCAATCTCAACTAGTTTGGTTCGGCTATATGAATTCTGAATATTCAATAATGTGTCTTATAAACAACCTATTGATGATTGCACAATCAAAAAAAAAAAAACTCAAATAATTCCTAGGGTTAATAAAGGTACAGATTACACAATTACACCTCAATCTCAAACTACAATTCAATTCCATCAGGGGCCGTTCACTCCAATGCTCAATAATTTGTCTTAAAACAAGCAAACCGGTGATTGCTCAATCAATTAAACGATTTTTTTTTTAAAAAAAGGATAAAAGATTAAACCATAAGTCGCGCCTTTTCTGCCTTTTCTCTAGATTTTTCAGATAGACTGTTAGTAAAAATGCAGATTACACCACAACCATAACAAAAATAATTTCACCTCAATCTCAAACTAGTTTGGTTCCGCTATATGAATCCCGAATACTCAGTAATTTTCTTAAAACAAGCTATCGGTGATTGCACAATCAATTTTTAATTTTTTTTAAAAAAGGAACCCAAATAATTTCTAGGGCTAATAAAGGTGCAGATTACACAATTTCACCTCAATCTCAAACTAGTTTGGTTCGTCTATATGAATCGTCAACATCGAACCAACACTCAATAATTTGAGTTAAAACAAACTATTAGTGATTACACAATTAATTAAAAAAAAGAACTCAAAATTTCCTAGGGTTATAAAGGTACAAATTACACAATTTCACCTCAATTTCAAACTAGTTGGTTCAGCAATATTAATCCTCAATATCAAACAAATACTCAGTAATTTGACTTAATACAAGCTACGGTGATTGCATAATCAATTTTAAAAAAAGAAAGAATGAAACAATAAAAAATTGTGCTTTTTCTCTAGGGTTTTTCATCAATAACAACAATAGAAATTTCACCTCAATCTCAAACTAGTTTCGTTCGGCTATATCAAACCAATACTCACTAATCTGTCTTAAAACAAGCTATCAGTGATTACACAATCAATTTTAAAAACAATTAAAAAAAGAACTCAAATAATTCCTAGGGTTAATAAAGGTACAAATTACACAATTTTACCTAAATCTCAAACTAGTTGGGTTCGTCTATATGAATCCTCAATATCAAACAAAATACTCACTAATTTGTCTTAATACAAGCTACGGTGATTGCATAATAAATTTTTAAAAAAGAATAAAACAATAAAAAATATTGTTTTTCTAGGGTTTTTTAGATTTAAAAAAAAAAGTAAAATTGGGGATCTGAAAATTGTTACCTTTGTGGTGATTATATAAGTTGTTCGGCGATGATCGGAAACCTAGGTTCGATTATTTGAAGAGAAGCACCCAATTTCGAAATTGCAAATAGTAATGAAAGAGGATAATTGAAGAGAACTTTCGCGAATTATGTAGATTTACGACCCGACCCGACCCGTTTAGGATGCTTGTTTTTTGAGTCGGTGAGTTTTCCTTTTTGGATTGGGTTTTGGGGGAAATATTATTGAAGAATATTGGAGGGATATTTTAAATGAAGAAATTTGAATATTCTACTATGTCATTACTTCATCCGTCATAATTTATGTGACGTAGTTAGAATTTCGAAAGTTAATCGAGTTTTTCTTTGATTTGAATATCTTTATATGTATTTTAAATATTTTAAGTTGTTAATTATTTTGATTTATATCATTTCGTCTCATTTTAAGTGTTTTAGTTTGACTTGACACAAAAATTTAAGAAATAAAAGGAGACTTTTAAATCTTGTACTCCTAAATTAAAGATGTGTGTAATCTATTAAATATCCTTTGAATCTTGTGATTTTAAATTTGTCATGTAGAATGTTTGAATTGTCAACTTATTAAATATATAAAGATACACTCTTTTTGGGGCTGACCAAAAAGGAAAGTAAGACAATTAAATTAGAACGGAGAGAGTGATACTTTTTTACGTAGTTTTCTAATATATATATATGCCACATAAATTAAAACAGAGAGGGTATTATTTTTATTTTTTTGTTGGGCGTGGGTTTGGGTGGGGTTGGGGGAGGGAATATATGGAAGAATATTGGAGGGACAATTTGTAAATGAAGAGATTTGAATATTTTACTATGTCACTACACCCTTCGTCCAATTTATGTGGTATAGTTGAAATTTCGAGAGTTAATCAAAAAAAAATTTAAGAATTTCTTTATATGTCTTTTAAATATTTTAAGTTATTAATTACTATTTGATTTATCATACTTAACATAATTTACAAATACATAATTTTATTTTTAAAAATTAAAGCTTCTATGTTTAAATTCCCGGTCCCAATTTTCAAAACTTATGTACGATGATTGACGAGAAGCTCCCAATTTCGAAATGTAAATAATGAAAGAGGATAATTGAAGGGATACTTTGGCGAATTAAATAGATTTTATGACACGACACGACGTCGTTTGAATGCTTGTTTTTTAGTCGGTGAGTTGCCCCGCTCCATTTTTTTTTTCTTCCTTTAGTCAAGTTTCTAATCATTCAAGTGCACTTCTAATTCCAACAAAGATTCATTTTCTACTATTAAGAAATGATTCATCGAAATAATGAGTCATCATTGAAATCGACACATTTGAGATCGCCAAATACTCGAAAGTTCCTCTATTCAATCATTTTTCTTCTTCTTGTTGCTGGATATATCGTTCGTACACATCTTCTCTTTGTTTTCTGGGCCTCTAGTGAGTTACAGACAGAGTTTGAAAATGTCAAATCTTTGATGATTTCGTTAGTGTTGAGTGATTAGTATACTTTTACTTTTAATTACAAGTCTCGGGTTAGAACTTTGAGAATAAAGTTATCTTTTGTCTTTCAAAATTTAAAAATTTCGGTATAAATGCATATTAATCGAATCTCAAACGAGATCAAATATTGAATGAGAAACAAAAATAAAGGGAAAATAACATTGTATAACTATTTGAAGAAAATATTTACGCAAATTAGCCTATATTTTTTAAATTACCTGAAAAGACCCAATTTTTAACTTTCTTTCAACGGTTTCCTTCACCTTCATCTCTCTCCCTCTAACTTCTCTTTCTTCTTCTCTGTCTCTTTTTTCTTCTCTGTTTCTCTCTTTTTTCTTCTCCATTTCTTGGGCTTATTTCAAACTCGGAGAAGAGGAACGAGGAGAAAATTGGATCGACAATGAAGGAATCGAGTGGGGGAGGGGGTGACAGTGGTGGTGGCGAAGGTCGGAGTAGGGGTTATGGCGGCAGTGGCGATGGCGATAGGGGTAGATCTATCTTTAAAAGTTGAGAGGCGTTGAAAGGTAGAGAAGGGAGGTGTTGATCTCTGGATGTTCCCGTGGTGGGGAGTTGGCGGAGGTCAAAGTGAGGGTTACGACAGAAGTGGCGATGGCAATAGGTTTAGATCTATATTTAAAAGTTGAGAGGCATTGAAGGGGAGAGGAGGAAGACATTGATCTCTAGATGATCCAACAGTGGGGAATTGGCGGCGGGGGAGTAGGTGATGCCTATTGTGGTGGTCGGTACATTGGTGGAGGAGGGAAACATTTGTATAAGTTTGTATAATTTTGTATAACAGTGTAAAAGTGCGTATAAACATCTCTTATACATCATTATACACTTTTATATAAAATTGATATATCATCTCTAATAAGTAATACTATTGTATAATATTATAGATACACTTTTATACAAGGTTGATATATTGTCTACTCCATGTGTATAAGTTGTATATTGTTGTATAATGTTGTATACCGTAAAAAAGTGGTTATGCGGGTGTAATTTTAAAATATGGCACGCGAATGTAATTTTGTATGCTGGATTGTAATTATTGAAATTTCCTCAAAAAAATCATTTTATATCTTTCCCACTCTAAGAAATTAAAAGAAGAAATCATAAATTGATTACTCTACCTATGCAATCTTCCTCTTTTTGTGCGGAGTTGGAATCCGCGAGTAAATAGGTGAAATTAAAAGTAACTAAAAAAGAATTAATATAAAATGTTGGATACCCATGGTTTTAAAGAATTTTGGTTGATTAGGAAATTAGTAATTTACAAATGAATTATATAATTTAATTTGGTCTTGCGTTGTAACTTTTTCTACGATGAAATAAAACTTGCGCATAGCGAGAGCTTAGTGCACCAGACTACTTTTTTTAGTAATAAATTTATCATAACTTTGTGTTTACTTATGGCTTTTTTCCGTCAAGGTGTGAAAATGTCACAATAGAAAAAGAGTGATTCCTTATGTTCTTGCACCTAGAATGCTAGTTCATAAATTGGTCTGATCCTTTATTATGGTAAGAACATAGGCGATTTCAATATCTAAAATTAGTGGTTCATAATAAGTGCAATCTTATATATATATTTTTTGGTATGTATACATAGTTCGAGCCAAAAATACATAATAGGTTCATTTGAACCTGCAGAGCTCACTCATATAAGATTGCACTTATTAATATTTGGGCTGAGATACTTACTGCAGATGCAACCTTGCTTAACACAAAAATCATCATTAGGCTACACTGCAGCTGGCAACATTAGTCCAATTTGATGAACTAGTTGACATTATAAACAGGGCAGCCCGATGCACTAAGCTCTCGCTATGCACGGGGTCCGAGAAAAGGCCGGACCACAAGGGTCTATTGTACACAGTCTTACCTTGCATTTCTGTAAAAGGTTGTTTCCACGGCTTGAAACTGTGACCAGGAGGTCACATGGCAGCACCTTTTAGTTGACATTATAAACAACTAAAAGAAAAAATCAAGACTTTGAGGATATAATTTGGTTGAAGCTTCGATGGTTAATGATTAAACTACGCTTCGTTGTAAAAGTTCTCTATATTACAAAAATGTGGAAAACTTGATTCCAAAAATGTTACATGGTTTGCTGAAAAGCACAGTTGCAGCAGCAAAAATGATTCATCATGTTTTCTGTAACAAATTGTTCATATTACAACTCACACTAGTAATACATATAAATGCAAACAAAACAAGATATTGAGCTGAGATGGCTTAAATGGAGCGACATGAACAGTGAGTTCATATGGCCGATCCCAACAAGCACCATTGGACTTGAGCGAAATCACAGCAGAATTATTGCTAAAGAAATTGATAGAAGGGCACTTCTAAAGCCAGAGGAAGGACGAAGCATTCACCATAAAAGATATTGGAGATTTATTGTGACCTTCCAAGCCAATCTGTATGTTGTAACAAATTGTCAGAGCTAACATGTCTCAAGTAATAAGGCTACACATACTACATATCAAGAATTTTTTTTATATGAATGACCTATGCTGCTCAGATTCTTCAAAACTGTTGTCGGGTGCGTGTCTGATCCTCCAAAAGTAATGCATTTTTTGAGGATCTGACTTGGGTACACCAACATTTTTGGAGGGTCTGAGCAACATAATTAAGCAGAGTTTGCGCCAGAAGAGTTATCATTGTGATTAGGTGATGGGAGAAGCTTGGATTTTCAGTAAGGATATAGAACAAGCTTGGTGAAAGAGAGTTTAAGTTATGAGTCTAGGATGTTACAGCTCGATCATATGCCTCGATCGTTTTGGTGATTGTGAACTTCAAATTGGACAACAAACATGAGAAAGTGTGTTGTGTGATGCACATGCACACGACTAATCGTTGTTATCAAGTCATGAGTATAGGTGAAAGTGTGCTTAACTGATACCTATTTGACTAGGTTGCTGTATTCCGATGCAACAGAAACTTTCATCTAACTTGATTATTTGAAGTTATCTCCAAGGCTCCTCTCTTCTCGAGAATTGATACATCCCTTATCATTGTATGGACAACTATCTCTCAAGCTAGGTTCGACCTCAATGGGAAAAAATGGAGCACCTAACTCTTAACAATCAATTTCTCAGAATGCTATAAGAATTGAAGAAGAAAATGAAGTACCTGTTAGGATACAAAGTGTTGGGACAGGCTTTCATACACATGAACACCATCTGCCTCATAGTAATGTTTGATGGATGGGATCCGTCCAACCTTTGAACGACCGCTACTTTCTCTGCTCCGGATACTCTCAACGAGTTCTGATGAAGCAGCTTTCAGATTCATCAGTTCCAAATTGGTAAGATAATCAAGTCCTTGAGGAACCTCCTTCAGTTTAGGACAATTGTGTATATGCAGGCGCATGAGTTTTGGCATAACTCCTTCCAGAAAGACCATTTCTTCTAACTCTGGCAAACACGAAACGTGTAAGTCCTCGAGCTTTTGAAATCCTGATTTAAAAAGCAGTTGCTTCTTACTGCTGTAGGCATTAACCAACACGAAATGCTCCAAACTCGGAAGCTGACTGATGCATGGGATAAAATCCTGATCTTCTGGAAGTTGGCTCCAATGCAAATGCAAATGCATAACGTTAAGCATCGAAGAAAACCAACGAGGCACTTTGCATAGTTTTCCGACCAAAGTAACCTTCCGGAGAATGAATGGAGTCTCCGAGAGATCATCTACTTTAAGGACTTCGTTTGCATCCACTGCCATCACAAGTAGATGGTGAAGGAATTTAAGTTTGTCGATGGACGAACACAAATCCTTCATATATTCTTTTTTCACATACGTCAGCTCAATCCTTCTAAGCTTAGTCATTTTCCTAATCTTACGTGCTACATCAGCATTCGCTTCTATGCAATTAAGTACTTGTAAGTTCTTCAGCTTCCACATCTTGTCCGGAACTTTCACCCCTTTAACATATGCAAAGTGTTCCACTGCTATCTCTTTACCATAGGCAAGTAGATGTCTAAGATTATGCAGCTTGGTGATTCCATTCGGGAGTTCATTAACTTCCGTTCTTCTAATATCTAGCGTCTGTAGGTTCCTCAGTTGATTCACAGACATCGGAAGCTCTTTTATTCCAGTACCACTCAGACTTAAGTATCTTAAATTGAACAATTTACCTAATTCATTAGGCAAAAAATCAATTTTCGCGTCGTTCAATTCCAACACCCTCAATAGTCTAAACCTGGATAAAAGATCATCCAACAGAATGTTTTCCCCTTTGAAATTAAACATAGAGAAAGATCGAACTTGTGTCAGATCACCATTCATCTTAAGCGTTCCTTCAACGTTCTGCACGGACAACCTTCGTGCTCTTATTTCATTTTTCTCCAGTTCTTCTGCACTACATATAGACAAGAAATTCTCCTTCTCCGAGATCGAACGAGCTAGCTCCCACATCAGATCGTGCAACTTACAAACCTTTGGCCTTATAAAACTCTGATGCTTTACAACTTGTAATAAGTTTCTTGAAATCAACTCTTTAAGATAGATTTTACCAACTGCCTCTGGATTCAAACTGCTCTTTTCTTCTAGAAAACCTTCAGCCATCCACATTCTAATAAGCCTACCTGCCCCTATCCATTCTCCTATCGGAAAATGACAACAATATAAAAAACAGTTCTTAAGATAGAAAGGCAAATCATTGAAACTCATCAACATAACTGTTTTAACCTCATCAAGTAACTTATTGTTGCTGATATGCCAACTTAAGCTGTCATAAACTTCCCTCCATTTCAATTCTGACCCATCTTTAGACCCCATTAGTCCTCCAAGTGCAACAATTGCTAGTGGTAGACCCTCACATGTTTTAACCAATGCCTTGCCTATTTCCTCCAGTTCAGGAGGACACTGGCAATTAGGCTGACTTGAAAACGCCTTGTTGCAAAAGAGCTTCCACGCGTAGTCATCTGCTAAAGGCTTCGAACTAAAAATATGAGCACCACCTGGACAATAAGGATAAGCTGCAATATCCTCATTTCGCGTAGTTATTATGATCCTGCTCCGATTTTTATCATCCGGAAGAGCAACACTTACTTGTCTCCAGAAATTATTGTTCCATACATCATCAAATACAACAACATACCTTTTTTTCTGCAAGAACTTCACAAGAGTCTCCACCAACTGTCTATAGTCCATTGACTTCAAGTTTTTCGGGATCAGATCTTCTTTTCCATCGAAGAATTCGGAGATCAACTTCTTCAGCAGGTCCTCGATCATGTTACTTTGTGACACAGAAACCCAAGCAGAACAGTCGAAATTCTTCCTGACGGTCAGGCTAGTATAGGCTTTCGCGACTAAAGTTGTCTTACCCGAACCACCCATGCCTGCAACAGAAATGACAATACGGTGCGCCTCTTCTCCCTCCAAACTTGACAGCAACGAGTCTCTCACTTCATCAATCCCTACAACTTCGTCGTTCTCAATGAAGAGCAAAGACTCTCCAATATTTTGCACACAACTACAAGAATGTTGTGAATTTGATCCAACGGTCGAGGATCCTGCCATCTGACTTAGATCATACCTCTTGCTTCGTTTCGCTATGGCTTTAATCTCACCTCTGATTCTCCTCAACTCCAGGGCGGTTTTGTGCCTCAACCATAGTACCTTTGGGAGGTAAAAAATTCCAACTAGACGCCCTGCAAAACCGCCCTTTTTCATGCTATCGACGTGATACAAGAACTCATCGATGATATCTTCCGCTTCAAACGCTACATCCCTCACCTGTACTACCCAAACACACACATTTTCATTCTGTTGTTTGCACTTCTCAGCATCTTTTATGAATGACCCTATGCTCTCTAGCTCAAGTTTCACCTTCGAGATCTCATGACGAACTCCTCCAATCAAAAATCCTGGTTTATCAAGCAAGAACTCAATGCTCCGTACCAAGATATTGACAGCAGATTCAGCCATTGTTTTTCCTCTCAGAAATTGTATGAACAGGACAAATATACTGGTTCTGTTGTATAATTGTAAAGCTAGCTATCAAGATTTAATTCCTTGTATACTGAGTAAAATACTAATAATCACTCTACTAAAGTTTTACTGTGTATATGGCCCACAGATAATGAATGAATACCTTCTTTCAATTCGTGTGAAATCAAAAGATAGACTAAAATAAAGGTGGCCAGTGGGCCGGGCTCGGGTTTGGCGGGGCCGGGGTCAGGGCGGGACGGAGAAGGGGTCGGGGTCGGCGGGATCTGGCGGGGTCGGGTCTGGCGGGACTTGCTCCAGTCCCGTCCTGATCCCGATCCCGTCGTTATTGGGTCGGGGCGGGGTCGGGTCGGGGTCGGGCTCGGGGCGGGGTACGGCGGGTTTTCCCTTCTTTTTTTTTTCTTAAATAACATATGTATAAAACAAACTCAATAAACAAAACAAGATAGTGTAATAAAAACATATCAAGGCTGTTTTTGTGCCTCTTATATTATTTAATAGACATATAATTTTTTTATAATACAAATACAATTGTCTAAAATCTAAATTGCAACTTTGTGGTGTTGTCCAAAAGTTGCAAATTGCATAATAAAATTGCAATTAAAAAAATTACATTCTCAAAAAAACCTGTTCTAATTGCTTGATGATTTCATGTGGTTCTTCGGTTGGAATTGGTATTTGTTGGTCAAATTGATCCACGTCGCTTCCATTACCTTCGGTTAAGATTTCGTTGTAGTTTTCATCATCTTCTTCGTTGATCTCCGGTTGACCGCACCTTCTCCGCTCCGCCAGATCCAATCTCTGAATAATACCGCAATTTCAAAGTGTCTCAGGCTAATGAGTGTCTGTGGTCTCCTATTTGATATCCGTCAGAAAAAGCGCTTTCAGACGCAGCTTGATGACGCTTGAATGTTCAAAACATCTCGAGCCATCAATGAAAGTGTCGGAAAGGTCTTCTCATTCCCTCCAGATTTGACAAGTCTTCATGTCCATCTTCATTGATAACTTCTTGATACTGATGCATGTAACCCTGCAAAACAAAAATATCCAACTCGCTAATTTGGTTAGTAGTAGAGATGCGGCCGCACATTCTATTTACGAGGCTTTCAATACTAGCGCGAGAACAAAGATGTCTTTGTGAGGTTGTGTTGAAGATGAAGAAGATGGTATGGAAGCCAGGTAAGTTACTAGCATTTTCTTGTTGATAAAATCTATATACATTTTTGCATTGGTGTTCTACGCTAGACAACACTTCTTCTTTAGTTTGTTCAATAGGTGGTGGGTGATTTAGATTTTTGGGACTTGGAGGTGGTAGTACTTCTATACAATCGTAAATAGTTTCAATTAGTGATTTAGTACCGTCTATTTTAATAGTAGGATTTAATACAGAACCAATAATATAAATAGAGGGAATAGGAATAAAATATTTTTTTATTTTGAGAAACATTTTTACAAATTTGTCTTATAAGTTTGATTTTTCCATATATTCACTAAGTAATAAAAATATTAGAGTTATATAAAATAACATAGTTGAAATAGTAGGATAATATATACCGGAAAATTCTTTTGTTGCTTGAAAAAATTTCTCTAAAAATACAATAAGTTCGGAAATTTTTTCCCAATCACTATCTAAAATCATATCAGCTGGATTTTTATTATGAGAGTTAAAAAATAAAGTTATAGGTATTCTACAGTCATAAGCAACAAGTAGTTGCTCGTATAAAGAATTCCACTTAGTGGATACTTCTTGTGGAATTTTTCTATAAGGTAGTCCACAATCGTGACAAAATTTTTTATATTCTTTTTTACATTGTACTTTATTACTTTTAAAAATAAAATTTATAGCAAATTGTATTTTACTAAGAATGTCTTCAAAAAGTGATAGACCATCCTTTACAATTAAGTTATATATATGGCACGCGCATTTTATATGAAAATGGTCTGGAAAAGATGGAGTTAAAGTATTTTTTTAAATTGTAATTGCGTAATTGTTATTAGAAGCGTTATCTAATGTAATAGTCATAATTTTATTGGTAATTCCGTAATAATCGCACACTTGATAAATATTTTCTGCAATAAAAGTACCAGTGTGCCTATCATCTATATATCTATATGCTAAAATACATTTTTGCATAGACCATTTATAATCTATCCAATGACAAGTTACAGTTAAATAATCATGGTCGTTAGTACTACGACCTATATCAGACGTGATAGATACTTTGCCATTAAAATGATATAATGAAAAACGTAAATATTGTTGATATTCATGCGCGAATTTAAATACATCTCTCTTAACAGTTAATCTAGGAAAACCGTTAAAAGTAGGATTATATATATCTCTAATGTAATGAATAAAACCGGAAGGTGAAGGAAATGAAAAAGGCAAACCCTTCACAACAACTAATTTTGATATTGTTTCCCTATCTCTATGTTTATTGTATTTAGAGCCTACAATTCCCCCTGTCATAAGGTTAATTTGACCCTGTACTTGGTCCGGAACAGTATCAGTATGTGAACCTTTTCCCGATGGAGCGGGCGTTTGCGCACCCGGTTTTAAAGCCTGGTATTGGGCATACCTAGCTGGATGAGCACTTACTACGTGTCTAATTAAACCCCCCGTCCCACCGTGACCTTTTCCAGTTTTAAATTTTAAAACATTTTTACAAATTTTACATATGGCTACTTGATTCTCTACGTCCCTATCAAAAAATGTCCATGCATCTGATTTTAATGGTCGTTTTGCTGGACCTCGTCTCATACTAGGGGGAATAGGAGGTATTTCAGTTGAAGGTGCACTAGTGGGTGTGTTGTCATCAACATTAGCGGGTATATCATCTAGATCATTGTCTAAATTAAAGTCTTCTTGAGTTCCAGAAAATAGCTCTTAGTCTAAATCTAATGGTATTGTAGGAAAATGTTGAGTATCAACAAAATCATCCTGTGTAGGAATAAGATGACTAGAAGAAGTACCATTGCCCTGGTTGCCCCTACTAGAAGAAGCACCCTTACCCTTACCCTTAAAGATACATTTTAATCCTTCCATTTTAATTATGATATTAAATAATTAAAGACAATAAAATTAAGTGCGCTAAATAAAATAAACAGACAATAATAATTTAATGAAGGAACGAATGTACCAAACGCCAACGTAACGTCGACGTGTAATCGAGAGGTTGAAAATTGAAACTTTGCTCGATGGAAGATCCTCAAGCTAGTTGCCAACTTCACTCCCAATTCCCAAATGAATAAATAAAATTGAATATTTAGCAAACAATGTAGACTTGTAGAGAGATATATTGAGAAATTAGAGAGATTGTAGGAAGATTTGTGAGAAAGATGAAGAGAAAATGAGTTATTTATAGTTGGAAAAATGGGTTAAAGTGTAAATATAATAACTTATGGGTTAAAAATAAATATTAAGGGGTAGGGGGGTTGGGGGAGGGGGGGCCTAAAATGGCCGTTGGCCAACGGCCATAATCTAAAATGGTCGTTGGTGCAACGGCCATATTTGCAAAGGGGGAAAAGGGCGGGGTCGGGCTCGGGCTCGGGACGGGGTCGGGTCGGGCGGGCCTGGGGCAGGCTCGGATCTGGCGGGATGAGACATCGTCCCATCCCGAGTTCGAGTCCCGCCCCCGTTATTATTATTTTTTTAGCGGGACCGGGGTGGGCTCGGGACGGGGTCGAGCCGTCCCGACCCACTGGCCAGCCCTAGACTAAAAGCACTATTAATATGATGACAGGGCCCAGTTTTCTGGCCCCATCTAGCATCTGATCACTCTCATTTCACCAGCTTGATGAGGCAATAATTGACATCTATATTGATCGTGTAAGATGATATTAATCTCCCTTGAGGAGTCTTTCATTAATATCAAGGTATATATAGAGTACAATATTCATCCCTTATACAATAGGAATCCTAAGCCTATACAAAAGAGGAATCCTAGTCTTACCATAATTATATTTACACAATATATAGAAATATTTTAATTATGGGTAGGGAATATATTTACACGTTTACATACCCCCTCGTCGGAGCGGGAGGAGGCCGGACGCTGAGACTGGCTCTGAAGTCAAGAAATAACTGTCTGGGAAGTCCTTTGGTAAATATGTCTGCATACTGATAGGATGATGGAACATGTAACACTCTGACATGGCCTAACGCAACTTTCTCACGAACGAAGTGTAGGTCTATCTCAATATGCTTGGTTCGCTGATGTTGAACCGGATTATGAGAAAGATAGATGGCAGAGATGTTATCACAATACACAATAGATGCCTGACGCAAAGGACACTGAAGTTCTAACAAGAAATTTACGAGCCAACAAATCTCAGCTACTACATTTGCAACGCCTCTGTACTCGACCTCGGCCTTTGAGCGAGATAGGGTAGCCTGTCGCTTGGCAGACCAAGAAATCAGATTATCCCCTAAGAAAACACAAAAGCCGGAGGTGGAGCGTCGCGTGTTCGGACACCCTGCCCAATCTGCATCCGTAAATGAAAGCAACCTGTCTGGTGCAGAGGGTATAGGTGCAAACCATAATCAAGAGTGTCCTTAATGTATCGAATGATACGCTTAAGAGCAGTGAAATGAGACTCCATAGGGGCATGCATGAATAAGCACACCTGCTGAACGGCATAAGCTATGTCTGGCTTGGTGAATGTGAGATACTGAAGTGCACCTGCAAGGCTCATATATAGAGTAGGATCAGAGACTGGAGCATCATCCATAGCACTGAGCTTAGATTTGGAATCAACTGGAGTAGGCACCTCTTTGCAGTTCGACATCTTAGCCCTGTACACAATCTCTTCTGCATACTTACACTGACACAAGAATATATGATTGGCAGACCTGATCACTGATATCCCCAAAAAGTAACCCAGCTTCCCCAAATCAGTCATTGCAAATTCGGACTTGAGCAAGGCAATAATCTCATTTTTCAATCCGTCGGAGGAGGCAGTAAGAACAATATCATCCACGTAAAGTAATAAGTAAGCAGTGCCACTACCTCAATGAAAAATGAAAAGTGATGTATCACTCTTGTTGCATACAAACCCAATCTGCAAGATATACCTGGCAAAGCGATCATACCATGCACGGGGGCCCGCTTGTGCCATATAGTGACTTACGGAGACGGCACACATAGTGAGGAACTGCTGGATGGGTGAACCCTGGTGGCTGATGCATGTAGACTGTCTCTCTCAGATCCCCATGTAAGAATGCATTCTTCACATCAAGCTGATGGATCGGCCAGTGTTTGCCCATAGCTATGCTCAAAACTGTGCGGATGGTAGCCAGTTTGACAACCGGGCTGAAGGTCTCACCACAATCAATGCCCTCCTACTGATTTGTGCTATTAGCCACAAGACGGGCCTTATACCTCTCAAGATCCCCATTGTCTCTGAACTTGTGATGAAATAGCCACATACAACTAATGACATTCACCCCCTTAGGTCTAGGTACTAGATCCCACGTGTGCTGTTTAGTTAAAGCATTGAATTCCTCATACATAACCCCATTCCAATTAGGGTCTTGTTTGGCCAATTTTGGGTTCTTTGGAAGTGGAGAGATGGTTTGGGCAGACAAGTTGAAATGGACTTTGGGTTTGAAGATTCCATGCTTTGAACGAGTTTCCATTGGATGGGTAGGAACAGTGGGTGGCGGAGTGGTGTCTGAGACGGGGGGGGGAAAGTCGGATAAGGAGAAGGTGGGGGCGAAGCCGTCGGAGGCACCGCGGCTCCTGGATCGAGAGTCGCGGCGCTAGAAGGTTGACAGGCTTCTCTGAAGTTTTGGTGTCGCAGCTCTGACGACGGAACAGAGGATGTGAGTTATTCGATTATGAGGGGAGAGATGGCAGACTCGTCAAGAAATTAGTAGTCCTATTTTTGGATGATTCGAAAATGGAAAGGTGGTCTCGTCGAATGTGACGTGACGAGATATGTGGATCTGACGAGTCGACAAGTCATAACATAGATAGCCCCTATGGTTCGGCGGGAATCCTAGAAAGACACATGGAGTGGACCTAGGAGCGAGCTTGTGAGGGGGGGGGGGGTGGAGCTAAGGTTGGGATAGCACAGACAACCAAAAAACCGTAGATGATCATAAGAGGGGATTCTATGGTAGAGGATTTCGGTAGGGGTCATATTGTGAAGAGTGCTAGTAGGGAGAATATTTAGAGTGTATTCTGACATTTTAGCAGCATAGACCCAGAAGGGTGGAGGGAGGGAGGCATGAATCAATAGGGTGCGAATCATATTGTTAATGGTGCGGATGATTCTTTCAGCTTTACCGTTTTGTGGTGAGGTATGAGGGCATGAGAAGCGAAAGACCATGACATTATTGGTACAAAAACGGTGAAACATAGAGTTATTGAATTCACGACCATTATCGCACTGAAATGATTTTATGCCTTTTCCAAATTGTGTTTGAATGAAATTGCGAAACTCAAGAAATTTGACAAACAGTTCCTATTTAAATTTAAGAGGGTATAACCAAACGTACTGTGAAAAATCATCAAGTAACACAAGATAGTATTTATGACCGAGAGAACTAGGGATAAGAGATGTCCATAAATCGGCATGTATGATATCAAAAGGAGCAAATGTAACACTAGTAGATGATTTAAACGGAAGACGAATATGTTTGCCAAAAGAGCAAGAAACACAATGTTGGGCAAGTTTCCCATTACAGGTAATGAAATTGTTGCCTCTAAGAAAATTAAAAACTGGGACTCCTGGATGACCAAGCCTATTATGCCAGGTTGAAGAAGAAACAACCGCTAGAGTGACGGGAGAGCAAGATCTGGCAGCGGAGGTGGAAGTGAATAGATAGAGATCCCACGTGCTATTGCATCTGGTAAGAGGTGTCCCCGTATGAAGATCCTTTACAGTAAATCCAAAAGGGTCAAAATCCACAGAGACAGAATTATTACGAGTAACAGATATGAGGTTCTTAATCATGTGTGGGGCATATAGGGTGTTTTTGAGGGAGAAGGGTGGATGAGGAGCTTGTGTGTATGAGGTACCATAACCCTTAACTGGAATGCGTTGTCCACTACCAACTGTAACATATTGAGGATGCTTTAAACAAAACAGTTTAGGAATAGTACTGCATCGGGTGACGTGAGATGTGGCGCCCGAGTCTATGTACCAAGTATTGTCGAGGTTGTTGCATAGATAGGGTATTGAACGCTGACCCAACTTCGATGGGTGTCATGCCGGAGGAAGGCTGTGGGACTGACCTTGCATGAAGTGGGCTCTGGCCGCTGGTCGAGCGGGCCTAACAAACCGGTAAGAATACGGATTGTATGGGCTGCTGTCTTGGAATGGACTTGGCGTCGCGACTACGGCCCAGGCGCGCGGCTGCATCCGCCATGCGGCGCTGGCAGAAGCTGGCGAGAGCCGCGGCCCAGTTGTTCTGCGATCTCTGTTGTTGTTGCTGTTGTTGGTTCTGTTGACCGCGACCCTTGCCACGACCACGGCCTCCTCTACCGCCGCGACCTTTTCCACCCTTGCCGCCGCATCCCTGCCGCTGTTGGGAGTTGTCCGGTGGCGTCTGATTTTGGGGTTGCGTGTCGACATCTAACACCTGCTGGGCGTGCTCATCCTGCTTAGCACGACGGGTTTCTTCGAGCAATAATTGTGAGCGAGCTTTGTTAAAACTCGGTAGCGGATCTGCCTGTTGAATAATGGTGGCCAAAGTATCATATTCGCCCTTAGTAAGGCCAGAAATCATTTGTAGCACCATTTTATCGCCGCGATGCGCGTGCCGATGTTGGAGAGTTGATCCGCTAGAAGTTTAAGCTGCTTGCAGTACTCAGAGACATTGAAGAAGTTTTCAAGACGTGTTTTGTTGAACTGTTCTTCCAAATACACGGCATGAATGTGCTTGTTGTCCTGAAAAATTTCCTCCAAACGATTCCACAAGTCAAGGGCTGTGGAGTCAGATTTCATGATAGTAAGGAGCAAATCCTGAGAGATACTACCATATATCCATTGTTTGACGCCGGCGTCGAGACGATGCCAGATAGAATCATCAACCTCCGTAGGGCGCGGAATAGTGTCATCAATATGGTCAAGCACGTTATAGAGACATGCATGATTGCGAAAAAGTTCAACCCAGGGAGAATACTGGTTGTTTTCTTGATCAAGAATAATGGGAATATGGTTCTTGATGTTGGAAACAGTAAGGGCGGAATGAAACAGTAGTGATGACTTTGTGGTGGGATTTGTGGAGGTAGAGGCGTTAGAAAGTGTGGAAGAATCAGGGATAGTCATTTAGAGAAGAGAAGAAAGGAAGAACAAAACCCGAAAAACAAGAAGAAAATCCGGGAGGGCCGCGGCGTAGGAGAGGTAGCCGGCGGCTGTGGAATAGTGATTTCTGAAAAGAAACACCAAATCCAAAGCCGTTCCCGCGATAGACGTTAAGTGCTATCTGCAGTATGGGTAAAGGTTAAGTTTTCAAAACCTGTAATGATCCTCAACAGTTGAGGTTAGGTTCTTGGGAAACTTTTAATGGTTCCTAACACTTGTGAAGTGGGGTATAGCAGGATACCTTGTAGGAGACCACCTATTTAAGTGCGAGGGCGCGCCTCAAACTGAGCGCACTTAAGAATCCAAGACGTTGTCCATGGCCAAAACGGACAAAACATTACGAAGAAGAGAGTAAGGGAATTTGTTGTGTTGGTACCATTGACTTGGCTTACACTAAACACTGACGGTTCAAGACATCACGTTCACCGCGCAGTAAGTAAGTCCGATGGTATTCAACTATGGAAGGTTCAAAGCTGATGCTACCTCTCCTTATGCAACATCGGTCCGCTGAAATATTGCTGGAAATGAAAAAGACACCATGTGAGTGCGCCAAAATCTCTTTCAAGAGGGGATTGTTGGAAATTAGCCTTTGGCGGGAGTTGCGACCGACCAACTTTAACGGCTTAAACACTAGTGTTACGTATGTTGGAGAATCCGGTTCTTCACACATGCATGATGTACTAAGTACGTAGATAACCGTAGGGCCAAGAATCGTCAAATTTCATTGAGAAATAAAAGAGATATTGGTTCACGAAGTGAGGTGTTTGAAGCATGGAAAGTGTGGTGTTGTGTTCAATTCTCCCTCATCGGTAGAGGAAGAAAGAATTGTTGTGTATATAAGACTCGAAATTGGTTTGGGGTTTGAGACCCCAAGGGGTATCCCATGTGTTTAAAGGAGGGAGGACCTAGATGTGCTTCGGTTCTAGGAAAGACCACACGCGCGCCGCCGCCACCCGCCCGTCCGGTCCGGTTCCGGGTTCCGGGTTCACGGGTTCACGGGCTCACGGGCTGTGGGCCTTCTGATATTATCTTTTTGGGCCAGAGAACTTTTCCAAAAGTACAGTTTGATCCCAGAAGTTTTAGATATATAGTTTGGTCCCTGAAGTTTCAAGATGTACAGTTTGGTCCCTGAAGTTTCCAGAAATTCAGAATTTCGGCAGACACGAACAGAAATGTCCAGCACTCAATTCAGCCATTTATTTTGGCTGAATTACACCTCCTATAATGGCATCCGTTTGGTATTTCTCTCCTTTAATTTGGTGGCTTTACTACCTCCATAATGGTCATTATTTGGCCAATAATGGTTGTTATGGAGGCAGTCAAACAGTCCATTCATCACCTATATAAACACCCCTTACACCATTGTTGAGGCACACTTGATATACACGAAAATATACAACCAGAAAATCAGTTCTTCCTATAACTTCCAAGCATCATTTCTTATTCAATATTCTTCACGGTAGCTCTTGAGTTTCATTTGCTCAATTGTTCCATTGCTATTTTATCTTGGGAGACGAATTGTCCGGGACGTATAAAGGATACATACGGGGCAATATTGTCTTAAGGACAGAGTGCCACACTCGACTCAGCAAAAATCAAAGCAGTTTCCGGTCTTCTTGTTCAACAAATATTGTAATTTCAGTTTTGTTGTTATATTGTAATTTTCAGTTTTCTAGTTGAATTGTAATTTCAATTCTTACATAAGCAGTTACTTGTATTTTCCGTTTCTTGCAAATCCTTGTAATCCCAACAACTTAAGACAATATCTTGCTTACGGTAACTGCAATAACATGGCTGGAAATATGACCGATGTTGCTGCTACTGCTGCTGCCTCTCGAGGCAACGTTGCTGCCTTCCCCACTGCCGCTACTGGCCAAGGCAGTAACCCCGCCGACTTCACTGCTGCTGTTGCTGCTACTGTTCAAGGAAGTAACACTGCTGCCTTCCCGACTGTTGGAGCTCCCCCCTCTTCTTCACACCACCATGATCGCCCTGAAAAGTTCATGGGATCAGAATTTAAAAGATGGCGACAAAGATCTTTGTTCTACTTAATGATTATGGGCATGGCGGTTCCTTCTGGAAGATTCTCCACTATTTGGAGATGAAATGGACTCTTACTTTCTTTGAAAGCGGGTGAAGGGGGCCTTGGTATCCATGTCGTTAACGGCATGAAGATGGTTCGTGATGCGTGGAATCATAGCGATTTCATGTGCAAGAACTATTTACTGAACTGCTTGGCAGACCCTCTCTACACGGTATATTCTACCGTTGGCACCGCCAAAGAGCTGTGGGAAAAACTGCAAAAGAAGTACAACGCACAAGATGCGGGTACTAAGAAGTTCATCGTTGGGAAATTTCTAAAATTTCAAATGGTGGACAGTAAGACAGTGATGTCCCAAGTCCAGGAATTCCAAATGATTTGACATCACCTGGATTTGGAAGGACTGAAGCTAAACGAGCAGTTTTTGGTTGCATCACTGATTGAAAAGTTACCTCCTTCATGGAATGAGTTTATGAGTTACTTGAAACTCAAGACAAAGGAGATGACCTTTGAAGAGCTTGTTATCAAACTGCAAATCCAGGAAGATAATAAGAAGACCTTGCTAAAAGGTAGACAACATGCTGAGGCAAAGGCAAATCTGGCTGAGGCCAAAGGGAAAACAAGCAACAAGCGGAAGTTCCACAAAGACGGCAAAGCCCCCGCAGCGGAGACGTTCAGAGGTAACTGTCATCACTGTGGGGAACCTGGTCATAGGATCAAGGAATGCCGCAAGCTCAAGACTGAGCAACAACAGAAAGCCAAGTCGAAAGGCAAGGCTCAGACTTCCTCTATCCGCTAGAAATGTGACCATTAATTCCTCACAGATTCTTGATGAAGATGAAGGTTGAAGAGATGGAAGTGAAGAAATGGAGAGAGAAAAAATGGAGAAGGAGGCCCTTATGGACGCTGATATCGTCAACCGATTTGGGGCTTAGCCACCCCCAAATCGTATATAAAATCACACTTACCAACTCCCACAATTGTCCCCTCCCTAATTAATTAATCCCACAATTAATTAATTATACACACAATTAAATTTCCGGTCTCCAATTATTTAAATCCCGACGATTACTAAAATCCTCTTATGTCAATATCATAATTCCCATAATAAAAATACCAGTCTATACTCTCTTCGGGGACACACAATTATTATTCAACTCCGTCGTCACACTTACTAAATCCCAAAATTATTTCGGGATCACGCCCTTTTATATACTAATCCTCTTATTAAGATACATAAGTACAACGAAAATTTTCCCAGGTCCGGGTCTACTCACCTACGTTATGAGTTCAACCGCTACCCAAAAATACGGGGTATTACGCGTCGGGTCCAATGTTTGAAGATCCATATCCTATAAAACGGATCTGGATCCACTGCCATCTCTAGTAGGTATGTTGGAAATTTGTCTTTGGTGGGGAGGTGCGTCCACCCATATTTAATGAATTAAACACTAGGGTTCCGTATATTGGAGACTTTGTCTCTCCACACGTGCATAATCTACTAAGTGAGTAGATGACAGTAGGGCCAAGAATAGTCAAATTTCGTTGAGAAATGAAAGAGATATTGGTCCACGAAGTAAGGTGTTTGAGGCATGAAAATATGGTGTGGGACAAATCTACTACATCGGTGGGAAAATGAAGAATTACTCTCTTTATAAGTCTCATAATTGGCTAAGGGTTTGGGACCCCAAGGGGTAACCCATGTGTTTAAAGGAGGGTTGACCTAGATGTGCTTGGGTTCAAGGCTAAGCCCACACGCGCGCCGCCGCCCGTCCGGTCCGGGCTCGGGTCGTGGGTCTTGGGTCTTTCTGATATTATCTCTTTGGGACCCCAAATTGCTTAATATTTACAATTTGGTCCGTTGAGTTTCTGAAAAGTTGAATTTGGGAACCACGGAAGGCAGAAAGTTGATTTTTGGGGCATTAGTGTGCATTAATCAGCCATTACTTGGCTGATTAACTCCTCCATAAACAACCCTCCTTTAATGACCATGTTTTGGCAGTTGAGGAATGGAGTCCCTCCCTCATGCTATATATTGATGCCTTTTGGCTCAATTGTGTAACACGAAAAACAGAATATAGAAAATGAGACAACATTTATATACATAGAGACAAACAGAAGAGACACTGAAATTCAGTCAAAAACGTTGGGACTAAAACAGAAACTCTTCATTCCTTTTCTATTCTTCAGCAAGTCGTTTCGTGTTTGTTTTCTTCGTCAGACTCAACCTATTTGTTTTGTAGTGTTGATTAGGTGTTGTTTTTATCTTGGGAGACTATTGCCCGTTAACGTAAAAGCATATATACGGGGCAATCTTGTCTTAAAGACAAAGTGCCATCACTCGACTCAGCACACAGTTGTAACAATCCAGATTTAGTGTTTCTTGATTTTAGGTTATCAAGATTCAAGACTCAACAAGCTTGCGGCAGTTCTGAACATTGGCTCTTTGCTTATCCTTTCGAACACTTGTAATATGTATTTACTTTCCGTACTGCTTTACAATAGTCCAACAAGTTTTAAGACAAGATTTGTATTAGTGTTCGAAAGATGTCGGTCGAAAGTTGTGTGACCAAATCTGGATATGGTTGTGGTTTTCTGGTAGAAAAGAGTGATGATTATGCTATTGAAGGTCAACGTGTTCATGGTGTCACCGCTCCCGAGAGTGGTGGGAACAAGCGCTCACCAGAGGCTGATGATGTCAACTGGGACAAGAGGAGAAGGCTGAAGATGTGGTTCTATATTGTAGCAGAAGGCCTATATCAGTCCAAGACAAAGGATCCGAATTATGGTAAGGATGAAATGAACACTCAGTCCGATGAAGTGACCGAAGTGGGCCAGAATCCAAAATTGGGATAAGTAATTTTTCTTCCTTGTCAAGAATAAGATTAAATGATGTTTGATTAAAAAAGGCTTAGGAATATGAAAATGTTTTCACGAAATAATTTATATTCCTTACGCTTTAAAATCAGAAGTTTAATCTCATCTTCCTTCCCGTTTAAAGATTGGATTTTGTAAACGACTTAAAAAGATCCATTTTTTAAAGTGTAATTATTAAAAGTGTGTAAAGTATGTTCGCACATACGAGGGAAAAGATCCACTGACTGTTCGAAAATTATTACCACTCGTAAGTAAGCGCCAACAATTGTCTGGGCACCAATCATAAGGGAAGAAGACTAAAAGTTAAAGACGTTGAGCCTGTCACACTATTTGACAGAAGATCATTCATAGGATGATATTGGACACTCAGTCATACAAAGCCTACGGGCGACTGGAGTGGGCCAAAATTCCTTTGATAGAATGATATTAGACACTCAGTCATACAAAGCCTACGGGTGACTGGAGTGGGGCCAGAATTCATTTCATAGAAAAAGTAATGGACACCTAGTGTGGTGGGCCAGAGTTTCCTGGTCTTAAATGATTTGAAGGCCTAAAGAAAGACAGAAAAGAAATTGGACACTCAGTCTGCCAAAGCAACTGGAGTGGGCCAGAGTATCCAGATCACATATGATCTTGTTACGCCCTAACCACGGGCAAGAGTTGTTCATGTGAAGCAACGCCACCTCTAAAGTAGAAAGGGTTGGAGAGGTTGTCCTCAATAGGACTTCAGGGAATGGGATCACTTTTAAAGGAGGTGATACATGTCCCAAACTTGGTTTAAGCGACGTTGTTGGTCAAGCTGGTTTGAGACTAGTCCAACAGGTCTGTAATAACTAAGAATGGTACAGTATGCCTGTAGCCAAATGAATGATATATTTGTAATCCGTGCATCTATGCCATCATAGATTAAGACACGTTAAATAGAAAGTCATTCTAAAGCTAACGAAGTTGAGATTGTTGCCTTCTTTCGACATAAACCCTCAAAATGAATATGAGGTAGGCGAAGAGGCAAAATCACCTTTCCACGTTCCGTCAAAGAAATAGCGAAAGAAACACCGCTCATCTAGAACTTAGTCACACCTACTTGGGTGATTTGAAGTTTATACAAAATAGAGGGGGAGACAAGTACTTTGTGACCTTCATTGATGATGGTATAACGTATTGCATCCTTTGTTTGTTGAAAAGCAAAGATGAAGTTGTTGAAGCGAATAAGCGCTACAAAGCAGAAGTTGAAAATCAACTAAGCCTACGAATTGAGGTTTCGTAGTGATAGAGGGGGAGAATGTGAAACATCGTTTATTAAATGACTGTTCATTACTCACCTCAGTCTAACAGTGTTAGCCAAGCGCAAGGCCGTACACCCAAAATATGTGGGGCAAGGCGATCCTTACCGCTAATACGATTCTCAACAGAACTACGCATAAGGATAAGAATAACTCTCCGTGTGAAACATGAAAAGGATCTCACATACAAATGTTGTGATGTGGGGTGGCTTGGTAGAAGTTGGAATACCGAAAGAGGTCAAGTTGGACCTAAGATTGTAGATTGCATATCCACTGGATCTGCAAATAACAGTAGTGCTTATCGCCTCTTGGTGTCAAAGAATGTTGAATTCTTTGAGGATAACTTTCCTTGAGAAGGAAAAAGAAGTAATTACTCGAGGTTAACAAGAACCCACGAGGGCCTGACTGTCCGGAACTAGATGTTTCGTATCTACAGGACTCGAAAGTCGTTGACTATCCGAAACTTAATATTCCAGATTTGCAGAACTCAGGAATTCTAGATGTTGAACCGAGACAGAGCAAAGAGGGGACAAATACTTGTTCTAGGCCTTCTAGCTTGTATGGTTGAGAATGAACCATGGACAATTAACAAATAATTGTCATCTCCAGAATCGCTGCTTTGGAAAGAATCTACAAAGAGAGAAATAGATTCCATCATATAGAACCATACTTGCGTAATGGTTGATCTTCCTCCGGAAAAAGAACCTTTGGGTTGTGATAGAGGATACTCAAAAGTGAGTACAAAGTAAATGGATCTAAGAGTGGCCAGTGGGTCGGGGTCGGGGTGGGACGAGCCAAGGGGTCGGGGTCGGGTCTAGCGGGGTCGGGTCTGGCGGGACTTGCTCTAGTCCCGTCCCGATCCCGATCCCGTCGGTATCGGGTCGGGTCGGGGTTTGGGCGGGGTCCGGCGGGTTTTCATTTTATTTTTTTATTTTTTTAAATAACATATGTATAAAAAAAAACTCAATAAACAAGATAAGATTGTGTAATAAAAACATCCCAAGACTGTTTTTGTGCCTCTTATATTAATAGACATGATTTTTTTTTTGTAATACAAATACAATTGTCTAAAATCTAAATTGCAACTTTGTGGTGTTGTCCAAAAGTTGCAAATTACATAATAAAATTTCAATTAAAAAAAATACATTCTAAAAAAAACCTGTTCTAATTGCTTGATGATTTCATGTGGTTCTTCGGTTGGAATTGGTATTTGTTGGTCAAATTGATCCACGTTGCTTCCACTACCTTCGGTTAAGATTTCGTTGTAGTTTTCATCTTCTTCGTTGATCTCCGGTTGACCGCACCTTCTCCGCTCCGCTCGTATCCAATCTCTGAATAATACTGCAATTTCCAAGCTGTCTCCGGCTAATGAGTGTCTGTGGTCTCCTATTTGATATCTGCCTGCAGAAAAAGTGCTTTCAGACGCAGTTGATGACGCTTGAATGTTCAAAACATCTCGAGCCATCAATGAAAGTGTCGGAAAGGTCTTCTCATTCCCCTCGAGTACTTGACAAGTCTTCATGTCCATCTTCATTGATAACTTCTTGATACGATGCAGAACCACGCAAAACAAAAATATCCAACTCGCTAATTTGGTTAGTAGTAGAGGTGCGGCCGCACATTCTATTTCTGAGGCTTTCAATACTAGTCGCAGAAACAACATGTCTTTTGTGAGGTTGTGTTGAAGATGAAGAACGTATGGAAGCCGGTAAGTTACTAGCATTTTCTTGTTGATAAAATCTATATATTTTTTGCATTGGTGTTCTACGCTAGACAACACTTCTTCTTTAGTTTGTTCAATAGGTGGTGGGTGATTTAGATTTTTGGGACTTGGAGGTGGTAGTACTTCTATACAATCGTAAATAGTTTCAATTAGTGATTTAGTACAGTCTATTTTAATAGTCGGATTTAATCTGAGAACCAATAATATAAATAGTGGGAATATGAATAAAATATTTTTATTTTGAGAAACATTTTTTAATATTTGCCTTATAATTTGGTTTTTCCATATATTCACTAAGTAATAAAAATATTAGAGTTATATAAAATAACATAGTTGAAATAGTAGGATAATATATACCGAAAAATTCTTTTGTTGCTTGAAAAAATTTCTCTAAAAATACAATAAGTTCGGAAATTTTTACCTAATCACTATCTAAAATCATATCAGCTGGATTTTTATTATGAGAGTTAAAAAATAAAGTTATAGGTATTCTACAGTCATAAGCAACAAGTAGTTGCTCGTATAAAGAATTCCACCTAGTGGATACTTCTTGTGGAATTTTTCTATAAGGTAGTCCACAATCGTGACAAGTTTTTTTATATTCTTTTCTACGTTGTACTTTATTACTTTTAAAAATAAAGTTTATAGCAAATTGTATTTTACTAAGAATGTCTTCAAAAAGTGATAGACCATCCTTTACAATTAAGTTATATATATGGCACGCGCATTTTATATGAAAATGATCTGGAAAAGATGGAGTTAAACTACTTTTAAAATTGTAATTGCGTAATTGTTAGAACAAGCGTTATCTAATGTAATAGTCATAATTTTATCGGTTATTACGTAATAATGGCACACTTGATAAATATTATCTGCAATAAAAGTAGAAGTGTGCCTATCATCTATATATCTATACGCTAAAATACATTTTTGCATAGACCATTTATAATCTATCCAATGACAAGTTCTGAGTTAAATAATCATGGCCGTTAGTACTACGACCTATATCAGACGTGATAGATACTTTGCCATTAAAATGATATAATGAAAAACGTAAATATTGTTGATATTCATGCGCGAATTTAAATACATCTCTCTTAACAGTTGATCTAGGAAAATCGTTAAAAGTAGGATTATATATATCTCTAATGTAATGAATAAAACCGGAAGGTGAAGGAAATGAAAAAGGCAAACCCTTCACAACAACTAATTTTGATATTGTTTCCCTATCTCTATGTTTATTGTATTTAGAGCCTACAATTCCCCCTGTCATAAGGTTAATTTGACCCTGTACTTGGTCCGGAACAGTATCAGTATGTGAACCTTTTCCCGATGGAGCGGGCGTTTGCGCACCCGGTTTTAAAGCCTGGTATTGGGCATACCTAGCTGGATGAGCACTTACTACGTGTCTAATTAAACCCCCCCGTCCCATCGTGACCTTTTCCAGTTTTAAATTTTAAAACATTTTTACAAAATTTACATATAGCTACTTGATTCTCTACGTCCCTATCAAAAAGTGTCCATGCATCTGATTTTAATGGTCGTTTTGCTGGACCTCGTCTCATACTAGGGGGAATGAGAGGTATTTCAGTTGAAGGTGCACTAGTGGGTGTGTTGTCATCAACATTAGTGGGTGTATCATCTAGATCATCGTCTAAATTAAAGTCTTCTTGAGTTCCAGAAAATAGCTCTTAGTCTAAATCTAATGGTATTGTAGGAAAATGTTGAGTATCAACCAAATCATCATGTGTAGGAATAAGATAACTAGAAGAAGTACCCTTGCCCTGGTTGCCCCTACTAGAAGAAGCACCCTTACCCTTACCCTTAAACATACCTTTTAATCCTTCCATTTTAATTATGATAATAAATAATTAAAAACAATAAAATTAAGTGCGCTAAATAAAATAAACAGACAATAATAATTTAATGAAGGAACGAATGTACCAAACGCCGACGTAACGTCGACGTGTAATCGAGAGGTTGAAAATTGAAACTTTGCTCGGTGGAAGATCCTCAAGCTATTTGCCAACTTCACTCCCAATTCCCAAATGAATAAATAAAATTGAATATTTAGCAAACAATGTAGACTTGTAGAGAGATATATTGAGAGATTAGAGAGATTATAGGAAGATTTGTGAGAAAGATGAAGAGAAAATGAGTTATTTATGGTTGGAAAATTGGGTTAAAGTGTAAATATACTAACTTATGGGTTAAAAATAAATATTAAGGGGTAGGGGAGTTGGGGGAGGGGGGAGACCTAAAATGGCCGTTGGCCAACGGCCAAAATCTAAAATGGTCGTTGGTGCAACGACCATATTTGCAAAGGGGGGACAAAGGGCGGGGTCGGGGTCGGGCTCGAGGCGGGCGGGCCTGGGGCGGGCTTGGGTCTGGCGGGACGAGACATTGTCCCGTCCCGAGTTATAGTCCCGCTCCCATTTTTTTTTAGCGGGGTTAGGGCGGGCTCGGGACGGGTTCGGGCCGTCCCGGCCCACTGGCCACCCTTAGATGGATCTACTGGCAAGTATAAAGCCTCGACTACTTGTGCATGTGGTCCCCTGTGAATAGCTTAACATCCAGGGCCATTGCAGTTTTACGTGGCATGGATGTTGAAACAGTCTTCCTAACCAGAGAGTTGGAAGGGGAGGATCAGAGTTGGTTTGCTGGACTGTTGGGCTTCTTCCTGAACTTTCATTTTGGTCCCTGAAATGTTTACATTTTGGTCCTGAAAGTTTCAGATAAAATAGAAACAATGAATTTGACCACAAAAACATTGACTCTGAAGTTAGAAAGCCAACAGTTGAAAAACCAACAGTCTGAAAGTGGAAGTTATATTGAAACAAAAGATACGAATATCACAGATGATATCTTAGAAATTGGATTTCTAAGACATCTAACGGACTGGTCTAACTCCAAACTCAGTTGTGAGATAATTGACAGTCTCGTTGAAGCCACCATTGGATATGAATCATAGAACTGATTTGAATTATGGTGCACCCATAGATAAGGAGCGATATGCGCAGGTCACGTGTAGTTCAATGTATTGTACACACTACAACCGACCTAGTATCGGCCTACAAACAAGATCAGTTGAACTAAGGATCACTAGTGATTCTGGAAATAATCGATAGAAGGCGCTAAGTCGGATATGATGATATCTGAATTATTCGCTTATCTACAGATTATGGTATTCTGGATGTCCAACGGTTCTGGGAGAATACAGTGATGCAAACTGGACATCAGATATGAAGAACACCAATGCCACAAGTAAATGTGTATGGTGCGTCTTGGAAAATCCTCTAAGCAAACTTGCATCGGCCGATTCATGATGGAATCGGAGTTTATCGCTTTATACAAAGCATGGAAGAAGTTGAGTAACTTCACGACTCCTTAGAGGACGTCCCTTATTAGGAGAAACCCGTGCCTTCAGCAGTTATACACTGTGGCTAGCCGATCAGCTTCAGGAAGGACACAGATGACGGCGTTTGGACATATCTGTCAGGATCTGTCGGAGACATAAGACCGTATGGCAGTTGATCATCACGGGTGTCACTTCCTTGATTACTAATCAAAGGATATAGCGGACCCTTTTAACTAAGGGACTACCCGGAGATCAAGTGTTCTGCCTGTCTAGGGGAATGGGCTTAAAACCCAAACAATACGAACCTTTGCGGTGGTAACCCAACCATACTGACTGGAGATCCCAAAAATTTAGTTCAATGGGAAAACTAAGCTGCAAAAGTTCAGTTGAGCGCTTCGGTGGAAGCAAGAGCACCTCGGATGATGATTTCTGTAGGGAAACATGAATCCAAAGTTGTTCCCGCAATAGACATTAAAGTGCTACATGCATGGTGGATAAAGGTTAAGCTTCCAAAACTTTAACGATCCTCAAACGATTGAGGTTAAAGTTGGGGAAACTTTTAATGATTCCTAACACTTGTGAAGTGGGGTATAACAGGATACCTTGTAGGAGGTCACCTATTTAAGTGCGAGGACAGGCCGCCTCAAATGAACGCACTTAAGAATTCAAGTGTGTCCATGGACATAACGGACAAAACGATAAGAATGAAAACGAATAAAGAGAGTTATTGTGTTGGTATCATTGTTTTGGCTTACACTAAACACTGACGGTTCAAGACATCACGTTCACCGCGCAGTAAGTAAGTCCGGTGGTATTCAACTAGGGAAGGTTCAAAGCAGAAGCTACCTCTCCTGATGCAATATCTTTTCGCTATAAGATTGATGAAAGTAGGCACCTTGTATGTGCGCCAAAATCTCTTTCAAGAGGGGATTGTTGGAAATTTGCCTTTGGTGGGGAGGTGTGTCCACCCATATTTATTGAATTAAACACTAGGGTTACTCATGTTGGAGGCTTTGTCTCTCCACACGTGCATAATCTACTAACTGAGTAGATGACCGTAGTGCCAAGAATCGTCAAATTTCGTTGAGAAATGAAAGAGATATTAGTCCACGAAGTAAGGTGTTTGAGGCATGGAAATATGGTGTGGGATAAATCTACCACATCGGTGGGAAAATGAAGAATTGCTCTCTTTATAAGTCTCATAATTGGCTAAGGGTTTAGGACCCCAAGGGGTAACCCATGTGTTTATAGGAGGGAGGACCTATATGTGCTTGGGTTCAAGGCTAAGCCCACACGCGCGCCGCCGCCCGTCCGGTCCGGGCTCGGGTCGTGGGTCTTGGGTCTTTCTGATATTATCTCTTTGGAACCCCAAATTGCTTAATATTTACAGTTTGGTCCGTAGAGTTTTTGGAAAGTTGAATTTGGGAACTACGGAAGGCAGAAAGTTGATTTTTGGGGCGTTAGTGTGCATTAATCAGCTATTACTTGACTGATTAACTCCTCCATAAACAGCCCTCCTTCAATGACCCTAATGGCCATGTTTTGGCAGTTGAGGAGTGGAGTCCATCCCTCATGCTATAGATTGATGCATTTTGGCTCAATTGTGTAACACGAAAAACATAATATAGAAAACGAGACAACATTTATATACACAGAGACAAACAGAAGAGACACTGAAATTCAGTCCAAAACGTTGGGACTAAAACAAAAACTCTTCCTTCCTTTTCTATTCTTCAGCAAGTCGTTTCGTGTTTGTTTTCTTCATCAGACTCAACCTATTTGCTTTGTAGTGTTGATTAGGTGTTGTTTTATCTTAGGAGACTATTGCTCGTTAACGTAAAAGCATATATACGGAGAAATCTTGTCTTAAAGACAGAGTGACATCACTCGACTCAACACACAGTTGTAACAATTCAGATTTAGTGTTTCTTGATTTCAGGTTATCAAGTAAAGCAAATTCATTTTTTTTTGTATCATAATGGTCATTTATATTTTGTTAATTATTTCACTCTAAAGGTCACTCAAGCATATATGTGACCACTTTTTAATGACGTAAACACCTAACTTTTTAAGCCAATAAAACACTAAACCTAATTCATTTTATCAAACTCCTCCTACCGACCTATTATCAGACCCATAAAATCTCTTTATATGCCAATGCGTCATTTACACTTTTGCTCCTACTTTGTATTGGTATTTAATTTTTGCCCTTCAATAGACGGAATCACGTAAAGAATTTATGCTAATCCAATGCCGAAGAGGTCCACAATTACTGGCTTGGTGGCTGTAATAAATTCATATATCTACGGTTTATATCCAAAATTATTGCTAATAGAAAAAGAAAATGACTTTACTCATTTATTTTTAATAGTTCACTGACTGTCTAAATAATGACACTCAACAATTATCAAAATATATTGGATTCCAGCCATAGGGCACCATCCTACTTGACCCCTAATGTCTCCTAAACAAAATGAAACTATTCTACTCGTGCTTAAAACTAGAAGACAAATACTACTTGCTAAATTCCTAAATAACATTGGAAAAAAAAACACATCAATATATGATTTGACATCCCACCGAAGATGACAATATTGCTACAATTATCAAAATCGAATTTCTAGCGGAAAAGATTGAATTACTTCGAAGGAGGGAGGAACGGCTAGACTTCAACCATACAATGCATTCATCTTTCTATTTTAATAGTACACGTTTCTGTGAAAATAGAGGGTCCCTCTTTCTTTTTTATAAAAAAAATATGATTTTGATGTGTGATGCTTTTTATCTTGATCCCAATGTCAACACCATTCATCACAAAATGACACTAATCATGTGATGTGATAACCTTTTCTCTGTAGTATCTATTCCAGAATTAGCAAAAAAGAATATTATTGAGTTACACATCTATAGTAAACAATCAACAAAGACAAGGATATAGCTTAAAGGCCAATAACATAAGAATAAACATGGGAGAGTAGACAAAAAATGTTAGTAGATGATTTCACCCTTTTTACCTAAATCTTGATGCGGAGAGTTATCCGATAGTTGTGCTAGTGGAAAATAACATATGTATAGTAGAATAGTTGAGGTATGCAAACTGGCCTAAACACTAGTGTTATAAAAATAAAGATTTAAGTTATATGCACTTACAGTGTAACGAATACTTTTCGATAACATTGTAATTTAATCTGTTATAACAAGTTATAAGTAGAAAATGAACAACATGCAATGTAAAACAACAAGTGAATTTATTATAGCAAATAAATTGATATTGAAAATATAACCTAAATTTAAAATCCAAAAAATAAATTAACATGATACTTTTATGTAAAATTCTAACATTTACATATAATAAGTTCCGACATAACTTAAGTAAATATAATTCAAAAGAAAGTGAATAAGTCTATAACCTCATTCAACAGCGAAATTCTACTTTAATAACATCACTTGTTATATGTCATGTTTGTTAATGACTCATTCTTTCTAATATTAGGAAGTGCAATTTAAAAAACTAGAATAATAACATAGTTATGCTAAATGAAGAAAATAATAAAATAAGAAATAAAAAAACATACGAGCAATTACATGGAATCACAAGTAGTAAAGGTTGGGAAATAAGAAGAAAGAAAATGAAAGATAAATAATGTAAAATAAAAATAATTTCAAATTTCAAATAAAAAAGAAATTAAAATAATAGATTTAAATTTTTTAAAATAAATTAAAATAATAGAAATAAAAATAAATTAAAAATAAAGAAAAGTAATTAAAAATAACCGTGTAATTACATGGTGTAATTACACTCAATTCTCCCCCCCCCCCTCCCCCCTTGAGAATTGGAGAGTGTAATTACCACATCACAATTACACTCAATTACATGCTGATCATGTAATTACTTGGCCTGACAAATATGTCAAACTGTGTAATTACACCCAATCACATTCAATTCCAATTACATGGTGACTTTCCAAACAGGAACTTAAAGGAATTAATTAAGCATTGTTTTCACTTTACTCCATTCTATTTTTAATTATTGTCATACACTCTCCGTCTCATATTACTTGGCCACATTACTAAAAATATTCGTTTCAAATTACTTGGCCACTTTATAAAAATAAGATAGAATAAATTAAGCTTTTCCTTCTTTGTTCTTAACATTAATTATTTTTTAAAATAATCAATATTGATTAGAGTGTAATTAATTGAAAAAAGATAAAGGTAATGTAGTAAGAATACCCTTCTTATTTATGATTTTTTAAAAGGCGTGTAAAAGAGAAAATGAATCAGTAATATAAAAAGAAGTATTAGATATTTCTTGCTGGTCAAAAAACATTTTATACAGTCCTGTAAAAAATTAGGTCTTTCCTCCTTGTGAGAAAATCAGTTAATACATTTTTATTCTCAAATACCCCTTTTTTCACCTTCTGGCGGTGAATAAAGAAGGTGAAAATTATGAGAAATTTGAATTCAAATTTCAATGTAGAGACATAAATTATTTTATGATTTTTTTCCATTTGTTTAAACTTTGATGGATAGATTTACCCAATATCTTGCATGTACACAATAAAATAAACGAGATGTGCGCAAGCTAATTTTGACACCAAATTATTGGAATAAAATGTCTGTAGTTCCCAAAACGAAAGGCATGAGTGAAAGATTTGTTGGGATTGAAATAACAGGGCGTCATGTGGAAGCTAACAATTACAAACCTTATCGGCGATAAATTAGATGACACAAAAACTATACCAAAAAATATAATATTCTAATACGATTTGATCAATTTATCTACATATCAAAAACTAATTAAAAGCATAAAAACTATTGAAGGAAAAATCCCCCCTAAACGAAACTCTCTAATGACTACATTGTGAGTGCTATTTGTGTTATGTATGAGAAGAAACGATCTTCTATTTATAGAAGTTCAAAACTTCTCCTCTAAGAAAAGTATAAATGTGATAGAGTTCTTTTCCATAAAAAAAAAACTTTTTCTGTCAAGAACTCTTTTTGAAGTAAAACACAATTATAATAAAATTCAAATAAGGTGAAAAATTCAGGACAACCCCTAACAAGATTTAGAGAAAGCATAGCTAAAATACCCAATGTTTAGCATTGATTTATTTCTCAAGTCAAATTAATTTTGAGGAAATTGAAAAGAGATATAGAAAAAAATATCAATGCCAAAATCGCTGATTGAGGATATATTCATTTAAAATTGTGGACCTCCTAAGTCCTAAACTGTAGCATAAAAAGATTTAACTTATTTATATTAGGTTAAATAATTTTATACTATTAATGTACATTAGTCCATAATAGATAAAAAAAAAAAAGAAAAAAAGAAGAGAAATTGACATAAATAGTCGTTCATCAAAACAATAACCAACAAAATGTATATGCTTGGTATATTGATGTCTAATATACATAAAATACACATTTTTAATACATAATAGTGTCTATTTTTTATATATTGACTAGCGAATGTAATTACAGGCCAAATGTGTAACTTGCCCCAAAAAAATTCACTTTCACTAATCTTTAGGCCACACTCTTAAATGCAAAATACTAACATTCTTAAAAGAATAATCTAGCTTTTTTTCTTGTTCAAATAATGGAGATGAATGAAAAGAACACCTAAGTAGGCGTTTGGCCATGCATTTTCAAATCATAGTTTCATAATTTAATTTCAAATCACGTTTGTTTATGCAATCTGGACATAACTTCAACTTCAACTTCAACTTCAACTTCATGTCATGGTTTGAAATCCCAAATCATTCGAAAAGGTGTGATTTGGAATTCCAAATCATGATTTAAATTTTTTTAAAATATAAAACTTGACGCATAAGTTTATATTTTGTAAAAAAAAATTAATAAATTAATAGATATACACCAATTGATCAACTTTATATTGTATTGGATATAATTGTCCGATACATAAATTTATATTGTATATATATAGGTATGACTACAATTATAATGCATTTAAAATGGCAATTGGATACAACGGTTCAATTTTCAATTTTATTGAACTAAAGTTACACTACTACTCATGTTCGATTTCCTTTTTATTGAACTAAAGTTTAATTAATTGATGTTGTATTTTTTAGAAAGGTCTTCTAGCCGCGTATTAATGTTGTTATGAACTGTGACTTGTTCATTTGATAAGATTGCATAAGAATTAGGAAAGTTTTGATAGTTTTCATAACTTATGGGTGTTTTATGTTAATGAGAAAAAATACAACTTAAGAAATCAAAATTACATGTCCAAACGAAACTTCAACTTTAAATCATATGATTTTAAATTATGATTTCAAATCATGTCCAAACGACTCCTAAAAAAAGGCAAAATGACCAATTCTAGCCAAATTAAGGCATAACACTGTTTAGGTAAGAATAGGAAATAAAGGAGCAAAATTACTTGAAGACCTTAAAGATTCTTCTAAATCATTTATGGAGTGAAAATGAAAAAAGAAAAGATCACTATATTCATGCACTTTTACCTACTGCCCTTCCCACCAATCTACCTTTTTTTTCAAAATTATTAGTACTATAAATTAGAATAATAGTTATTAAAATGATTGAAATTCTTTTCTGCATTGAATTTTGAGACACCTATTTCTCATTGATGAGACATTTTTGGAAGAAAGGGAAAAAGTAAAAAGAAAACGTAAGCCATTATTCAAAATTTGAAACCTAAAAAAACAAGAGTTTAACATTGTAAAAGAAATTCACCCAAAAATCTATCTACAGGCAAGTTAAAACTATATGCACAAAACAAATAATTTGCATGTTATCTACTGATCTCAGGCATAGAGTCACAATCATTATGTTATAAGATTCTTGAAACTCTTAATGTTAACACTTAATGTTTCCTCAACAAAATGAAACTCTTTTATTCATTCTTAAAACTAAAAGACAGTACTCCACTAGTTTCCTAAGTGACTTTGAAAGCTTATAAGATGATTGACATCCATGGGGAAGACAACTATATGGAAAAAAGAGCCCAACTTCTATATAAACCTGAAAAATAAGACATGTTATCTATAATAATTGATTAAAATTATTGATAGTGTAGGTATTAGGGATGGCAACGGATCGGATTTGGACCGGATCCTACTAGATTCAGATCCAGATCCGTTTTTCATACTTGAATCTAGATCCGTCGGGTCCATAAAAATCAGATCCAAATTCGGATCCATCGGATCCACCGGGTCCACGGATAGGATCTGGATCCATATTTAAAAAATTTTGTCAATGTAACCTTGCTAAGAATTTTTTTTTGAACTGACAAACGATTTTTACTTAGCTAACAGTTTACTGTGTTTCAATTTTGAAATGTTCATATAAGATATTTTGTTCGTTGTCTCGTTTTGATATATTTTGTTCGTTGTCTCGTTTTGATTGTGAGCTATTAATTGAAAATGTTGGACAATAACAATAGTTGTGGAAAATGCTGACTACTATTTCCACAATGCAGAACTTGCATGTGCTTAGATTCTTCACAAATGAAGTGAATATAATTTTAACTACTTGTCTATGGAGATGTTAGTCATTCACTAATATAACATTGATTTTATTATCGAAGTTATCTCTTTATTTTTTGGTTTTTGAGTTAACGCGGGGATAAATTAAACTTATTTTGAGAATTAAACTTGCAAGGATGTGCTTAGCAATTTTAAGAAAATACTTATAAAATTACATTCTAGGTTATGAATATATTTAATAAAATATAGATCCACTGATCGGATCTGGACCAGATACGGATCTCAAATACAAGATCCAGATCCGATCCGTCAGAAACGGATCCGGGTCCGATCCGGATCCGTCGGGTCCAATGTTTGAAGATCCATATCCTATAAAACGGATCTGGATCCACCGGATCCGGACCGGGTCCATGATCCACTGCCATCTCTAGTAGGTATGTTGGAAATTTGTCTTTGGTGGGGAGGTGCGTCCACCCATATTTAATGAATTAAACACTAGGGTTCCGCTTATTGGAGACTTTGTCTCTTCACACGTGCATAATATACTAAGTGAGTAGATGACAGTAGGGCCAAGAATAGTCAAATTTCGTTGAGAAATGAAAGAGATATTGGTCCACGAAGTAAGGTGTTTGAGGCATGGAAATATGGTGTGGAACAAGTGTGTATAAACATCTTTTATACATCATTATACACTTTTATATAAGATTGATACATCATCTCTAATAAGTAATACTATTGTATAATATTATTGATACACTTTTATACAAGGTTGATATATTGTCTACTCCAGATGTATAAGTTGTATATTGTTGTATAATGTTGTATACCGTAAAAAAGTGGTTATGCGGGTGTAATTTTAAAATATGGCACGCGAATGTAATTTTGTATGCTGGATTGTACATTATTGAAATTTCCTCAAAAAAATCATTTTATATCTTTCCCACTCTAAGAAATTAAAAGAAGAAATCATAAATTGATTACTCTACCTATGCAATCTTCCTCTTTTTGTGCGGAGTTGGAATCCGCGAGTAAATAGGTGAAATTAAAAGTAACTAAAAAAGAATTAATATAAAATGTTGGATACCCATGGTGCGTTGTAACTTTTTCTATGATGAAATAAAACTTGCGCATAGCGAGAGCTTAGTGCACCGGACTACCTTTTTTAGTAATAAATTTATCATAACTTTGTGTTTACTTATGGCTTTTTTCCGTCAAGGTATGAAAATGTCACAATAGAAAAAGAGTGATTCCTTATGTTCTTGCACCTAGAATGCTAGTTCATAAATTGGTCTGATCCTTTATTATGGTAAGAACATAGGCGACTTCAATATCTAAAATTAGTGGTTCATAATAAGTGCAATCTTATATATATATTTTTTGGTATATGTATACATAGTTCGAGCCAAAAATACATAATAGGTTCATTTGAACCTGCAGAGCTCACTCATATAAGATTGCACTTATTAATATTTGGGCTGAGATACTTACTGCAGATGCAACCTTGCTTAACACAAAAATCATCATTAGGCTACACTGCAGCTGGCAACATTAGTCCAATTTGATGAACTAGTTGACATTATAAACAGGGCAGCCCGATGCACTAAGCTCCCGCTATGCACGGGGTCCGAGAAAAGGCCGGACCACAAGGGTCTATTGTACACAGTCTTACCTTGCATTTCTGCAAAAGGTTGTTTCCACGGCTTGAAACTGTGACCAGGAGGTCACATGGCAACAACTTTTAGTTGACATTATAAACAACTAAAAGAAAAAATCAAGACTTTGAGGATATAATTTGGTTGAAGCTTTGATTGTTAATGATTAAACTACGCTTCGTTGTAAAAGTTCTCTATATTACAAAAATGTGGTAAACTTGATTCCAAAAATGTTACATGGTTTGCTGAAAATTGGCAGCACAGTTGCAGCAGCAAAAATGATTCATCATGTTTTCTGTAACAAATTGTTCATATTACAACTCACACTAGTAATACATATAAATGCAAACAAAACAAGATATTGAGCTGAGATGGCTTAAATGGAGCGACATGGACAGTGAGTTCATATGGCCGATCCCAACAAGCACCATTGGACTTGAGCGAAATCACAGCAGAATTATTGCTAAAGAAATTGATAGAAGGGCACTTCTAAAGTCAGGAAGGACGAAGCATTCACCATAAAAGATATTGGAGATTTATTGTGACCTTCCAAGCCAATCTGTATGTTGTAACAAATTGTCAGAGCTAACATGTCTCAAGTAATAAGGCTACACATATTACATATCAAGATTTTTTTTTATATGAATGACCTATGCTGCTCAGATTCTTCAAAACTGTTGTCGGGTGCGTGTCTGATCCTCCAAAAGTAATGCATTTTTTGAGGATCTGACTTGGGTACACCAACATTTTTGGAGGGTCTGAGCAACATAATTAAGCGGAGTTTGCGCCAGAAGAGTTATCATTGTGATTAGGTGATGGGAGAAGCTTGGATTTTCAGTAAGGATATAGAACAAGCTTGGTGAAAGAGAGTTTAAGTTATGAGTCTTGGATGTTACAGCTCGATCATATGCCTCGATCGTTTTGGTGATTGTGAACTTCAAATTGGGCAACAAACATGAGAAAGTGTGTTGTGTGATGCACATGCACACGACTAATCGTTGTTATCAAGTCACGAGTATAGGTGAAAGTGTGCTTAACTGATACCTATTTGACTAGGTTGCTGTATTCCGATGCAACAGAAACTTTCATCTAACTTGATTATTTGAAGTTATCTCCAAGGCTCCTCTCTTCTCGAGAATTGATACATCCCTTATCATTGTATGGACAACTATCTCTCAAGCTAGGTTCGACCTCAATGGGAAAAAATGGAGCACCTAACTCTTAACAATCAATTTCTCAGAATGCTATAAGAATTGAAGAAGAAAATGAAGTACCTGTTAGGATACAAAGTGTTGGGACAGGCTTTCATACACATGAACACCATCTGCCTCATAGTAATGTTTGATGGATGGGATCCGTCCAACCTTTGAACGACCGCTACTTTCTCTGCTCCGGATACTCTCAACGAGTTCTGATGAAGCAGCTTTCAGATTCATCAGTTCCAAATTGGTAAGATAATCAAGTCCTTGAGGAACCTCCTTCAGTTTAGGACAATTGTGTATATGCAGGCGCATGAGTTTTGGCATAACTCCTTCCAGAAAGACCATTTCTTCCAACTCTGGCAAACACGAAACGTGTAAGTCCTCGAGCTTTTGAAATCCTGATTTAAAAAGCAGTTGCTTCTTACTGCTGTAGGCATTAACCAACACGAAATGCTCCAAACTCGGAAGCTGACTGATGCATGGGATAAAATCCTGATCTTCTGGAAGTTGGCTCCAATGCAAATGCAAATGCATAACGTTAAGCATCGAAGAAAACCAACGAGGCACTTTGCATAGTTTTCCGACCAAAGTAACCTTCCGGAGAATGAATGGAGTCTCCGAGAGATCATCTACTTTAAGGACTTCGTTTGCATCCACTGCCATCACAAGTAGATGGTGAAGGAATTTAAGTTTGTCGATGGACGAACACAAATCCTTCATATATTCTTTTTTCACATACGTCAGCTCAATCCTTCTAAGCTTAGTCATTTTCCTAATCTTACGTGCTACATCAGCATTCGCTTCTATGCAATTAAGTACTTGCAAGTTCTTCAGCTTCCACATCTTGTCCGGAACTTTCACCCCTTTAACATATGCAAAGTGTTCCACTGCTATCTCTTTACCATAGGCAAGTAGATGTCTAAGATTATGCAGCTTGGTGATTCCATTCGGGAGTTCATTAACTTCCGTTCTTCTAATATCTAGCGTCTGTAGGTTCCTCAGTTGATTCACAGACATCGGAAGCTCTTTTATTCCAGTACCACTCAGACTTAAGTATCTTAAATTGAACAATTTACCTAATTCATTAGGCAAAAAATCAATTTTCGCGTCGTTCAATTCCAACACCCTCAATAGTCTAAACCTGGATAAAAGATCATCCAACAGAATGTTTTCCCCTTTGAAATTAAACATAGAGAAAGATCGAACTTGTGTCAGATCACCATTCATCTTAAGCGTTCCTTCAACGTTCTGCACGGACAACCTTCGTGCTCTTATTTCATTTTTCTCCAGTTCTTCTGCACTACATATAGACAAGAAATTCTCCTTCTCCGAGATCGAACGAGCTAGCTCCCACATCAGATCGTGCAACTTACAAACCTTTGGCCTTATAAAACTCTGATGCTTTACAACTTGTAATAAGTTTCTTGAAATCAACTCTTTAAGATAGATTTTACCAACTGCCTCTGGATTCAAACTGCTCTTTTCTTCTAGAAAGCCTTCAGCCATCCACATTCTAATAAGCCTACCTGCCCCTATCCATTCTCCTATCGGAAAATGACAACAATATAAAAAACAGTTCTTAAGATAGAAAGGCAAATCATTGAAACTCATCAACATAACTGTTTTAACCTCATCAAGTAACTTATTGTTGCTGATATGCCAACTTAAGCTGTCATAAACTTCCCTCCATTTCAATTCTGACCCATCTTTAGACCCCATTAGTCCTCCAAGTGCAACAATTGCTAGTGGTAGACCCTCACATGTTTTAACCAATGCCTTGCCTATTTCCTCCAGTTCAGGAGGACACTGGCAATTAGGCTGACTTGAAAACGCCTTGTTGCAAAAGAGCTTCCACGCGTAGTCATCTGCTAAAGGCTTCGAACTAAAAATATGAGCACCACCTGGACAATAAGGATAAGCTGCAATATCCTCATTTCGCGTAGTTATTATGATCCTGCTCCGATTTTTATCATCCGGAAGAGCAACACTTACTTGTCTCCAGAAATTATTGTTCCATACATCATCAAATACAACAACATACCTTTTTTTCTGCAAGAACTTCACAAGAGTCTCCACCAACTGTCTATAGTCCATTGACTTCAAGTTTTTCGGGATCAGATCTTCTTTTCCATCGAAGAATTCGGAGATCAACTTCTTCAGCAGGTCCTCGATCATGTTACTTTGTGACACAGAAACCCAAGCAGAACAGTCGAAATTCTTCCTGACGGTCAGGCTAGTATAGGCTTTCGCGACTAAAGTTGTCTTACCCGAACCACCCATGCCTGCAACAGAAATGACAATACGGTGCGCCTCTTCTCCCTCCAAACTTGACAGCAACGAGTCTCTCACTTGATCAATCCCTACAACTTCGTCGTTCTCAATGAAGAGCAAAGACTCTCCAATATTTTGCACACAACTACAAGAATGTTGTGAATTTGATCCAACGGTCGAGGATCCTGGCATCTGACTTAGATCATACCTCTTGCTTCGTTTCGCTATGGCTTTAATCTCACCTCTGATTCTCCTCAACTCCAGGGCGGTTTTGTGCCTCAACCATAGTACCTTTGGGAGGTAAAAAGTTCCAACTAGACGCCCTGCAAAACCGCCCTTTTTCATGCTATCGATGTGATACAAGAACTCATCGATGATATCTTCCGCTTCAAACGCTACATCCCTCACCTGTACTACCCAAACACACACACTTTCATTCTGTTGTTTGCACTTCTCAGCATCTTTTATGAATGATCCTATGCTCTCTAGCTCAAGTTTCACCTTCGAGATCTCATAACGAACTCCTCCAATCACAAATCCTGGTTTATCAAGCAAGAACTCAATGCTCCGTACCAAGATATTGACAGCAGATTCAGCCATTGTTTTTCCTCTCAGAAATTGTATGAACAGGACAAATATACTGGTTCTGTTGTATAATTGTAAAGCTAGCTATCAAGATTTTATTCCTTGTATACTGAGTAAAATACTAATAATCACTCTACTAAAGTTTTACTGTGTATATGGCCCACAGATAATGAATGAATACCTTCTTTCAATTCTTGTGAAATCAAAAGATAGACTAAAATAAAGGTGGCCAGTGGGCCGGGCTCGAGTGCAGCGGGGTCGAGAGTCGAGGCGGAGACGGAGAAGGGTCGGGTCGGCGGAGTGCAGCGGGGTCAGATGCAGCGGGACTTGCTCGATCCGTCGATCCCGATCCCGTCGTTGCTCGAGTCGGGTCGGGTGAGGTCGGGCTCGGCGAGAATGCGGCGGGTTTTCCTTTTTTTTTTCTTAAATAACATATGTATAAAAAAAAATTCAATAAACAAAACAAGATAGTGTAATAAAAACATCTCAAGGCTGTTTTTGTGCCTCTTATATTATTTAATAGACATATAATTTTTTTGTAATACAAATACAATTGTCTAAAATCTAAATTGCAATTTTGTGGTGTTGTCCAAAAGTTGCAAATTACATAATAAAATTGCAATTAAAAAAATTACATTCTCAAAAAAACCTGTTCTAATTGCTTGATGATTTCATGTGGTTCTTCGGTTGGAATTGGTATCTGTTGGTCAAATTGATCCACGTCGCTTCCATTACCTTCGGTTAAGATTTCGTTGTAGTTTTCATCATCTTCTTCGTTGATCTCCGGTTGACCGCACCTTCTCTGCTCCGCTCGTATCCAATCTCTGAATAATACTGCAATTTCCAAGCTGTCTCCGGCTAATGAGTGTCTGTGGTCTCCTATTTGATATCCGCTGCGGAAAAAGCGCCAGACGCGATTGATGACGCTTGAATGTTCAAAACATCTCGAGCCATCAATGAAAGTGTCGGAAATGTCTTCTCATTCCCTCCAAAGATTTCAAAGAAGTCTTCATGTCCATCTTCATTGATAACTTCTTGATACTGATGCAGAACCACTGCAAACAAAAATATCCAACTCGCTAATTTGGTTAGTAGTAGAGGTATGCGGCCGCACATTCTATTTACGAGGCTTTCAATACTAGCCGCAGAACAAAGATGTCTTTGTGAGGTTGTGTTGAAGATGAAGATGATGGTATGGAAGCCGGTAAGTTACTAGCATTTTCTTGTTGATAAAATCTATATATATTTTTGCATTGGTGTTCTACGCTAGACAACACTTCTTCTTTAGTTTGTTCAATAGGTGGTGGGTGATTTAGATTTTTGGGACTTGGAGGTGGTAGTACTTCTATACAATCGTAAATAGTTTCAATTAGTGATTTAGTACCGTCTATTTTAATAGTAGGATTTAATACATAACCAATAATATAAATAGAGGGAATAGGAATAAAATATTTTTTTTATTTTGAGAAACATTTTTAATATTTGCCTTATAAAATTTGGTTTTCCATATATTCACTAAGTAATAAAAATATTAAAGTTATATAAAATAACATAGTTGAAATAGTAGGATAATATATACCGGAAAATTCTTTTGTTGCTTGAAAATTTTTCTCTAAAAATACAATAAGTTCGGAAATTTTTTCCCAATCACTATCTAAAATCATATCAGCTGGCTTTTTATTATGAGAGTTAAAAAATAAAGTTATAGGTAATTTATAGTCATAAGCAACAAGTAGTTGCTCGTATAAAGAATTCCACCTAGTGGATACTTCTTGTGGAATTTTTCTATAAGGTAGTTCACAATCGTGACAAATTTTTTTATATTCTTTTCTACATTGTACTTTATTACTTTTAAAAATAAAGTTTATAGCAAATTGTATTTTACTAAGAATGTCTTCAAAAAGTGATAGACCATTCTTTACAATTAAGTTATATATATGGCACGCGCATTTTATATGAAAATGGTCTGGAAAAGATGGAGTTAAACTATTTTTTAAAATTGTAATTGCGTAATTGTTATTAGAAGCGTTATCTAATGTAATAGTCATAATTTTATCGGTAATTCCGTAATAATCGCACACTTGATAAATATTTTCTGCAATAAAAGTACCAGTGTGCCTATCATCTATATATCTATATGCTAAAATACGTTTTTGCATAGACCATTTATAATCTATCCAATGACAAGTTACAGTTAAATAATCATGGTCGTTAGTACTACGACCTATATCAGACGTGATAGATACTTTGCCATTAAAATGATATAATGAAAAACGTAAATATTGTTGATATTCATGCGCGAATTTAAATACATCTCTCTTAACAGTTGATCTAGGAAAACCGTTAAAAGTAGGATTATATATATCTCTAATGTAATGAATAAAACCGGGAGATGAAGGAAATGAAAAAGGCAAACCCTCCACAACAACTAATTTTGATATTGCTTTCCTATCTCTATGTTTATTGTATTTAGAGCCTACAATTCCCCCCGTCATAGGGTTAATTTGACCACATTTGGTCCGAACGATGTCGGTATGTGAACCTTGTCCCGATGGAGCGGGCGTTTGCGCACCCGGTTTTGAAGCCTGGTATTGGGCATACCTAGCTGGATGAACACTTACTACGTGTCTAATTAAACCCCCCGTCCCACCGTGACCTTTTCCAGTTTTAAATTTTAAAATATTTTTACAAATTTTACATATGGCTACTTGATTCTCTACGTCCCTATCAAAAACTGTCCATGCATCTGATTTTAATGATCGTTTTGCTGGACCTCATCTCATACTAGGGGAAATAGGAGGTATTTCAGTTGAAGGTGCACTAGTGGGTGTGTTGTCATCAACATTAGTGGGTATATCATCTAGATCATTGTCTAAATTAAAGTCTTCTTGAGTTGTAGAAAATAGCTCCTGGTCTAAATCTAATGGTATTGTAGGAAAATGTTGAGTATCAACAAAATCATCCTGTGTAGGAATAAGATGACTAGAAGAAGTACCATTGCCCTGGTTACCCCTACTAGAAGAAGCACCCTTACCCTTACCCTTAAAGATACATTTTAATCCTTCCATTTTAATTATGATAATAAATAATTAAAGACAATAAAATTAAGTGCGCTAAATAAAATAAACAGACAATAATAATTTAATGAATGAACGAATGTACCAAACGCCGACGTAACGTCGACGTGTAATCGAGATGTTGAAAATTGAAACTTTGCTCGATGAAAGATCCTCAAGCTAGTTGCCAACTTCACTCCCAATTCCCAAATGAATAAATAAAATTGAATATTTAACAAACAATGTAGACTTGTAGAGAGATATAATGAGAAATTAGAGAGATTGTAGGAAGATTTGTGAGAAAGATGAAGAGAAAATGAGTTATTTATAGTTGGAAAAATGGGTTAAAGTGTAAATATAATAACTTATGGGTTAAAAATAAATATTAAGGGGTAGGGGGGTTGGGGGAGGGGGGCCTAAAATGGCCGTTGGCCAACGATCATAATCTAAAATGGTCGTTGGTGCAACGGTCATATTTGCAAAGGGGGGAAAAGGGCGGGGTCGGGCTCGGGACGGGGTCGGGTCAGTCGGGCCTGGGGCGGGCTCGGATCTGGCGAGATGAGACATCGTCCCGTCCCGAGTTCGAGTCCCGCCCCCGTTATTATTATTTTTTTTAGCGGGGTCGTGGCGGGATCGGGGTGGGCTCGGGACGGGGTCGAGCCGTCCCGGCCCACTGGCCAGCCCTAGACTAAAAGCACTATTAATATGATGACAGGGCCCAGTTTTCTGGCCCCATCTAGCATCCGATCACTCTCATTTCACCAGCTTGATGAGGCAATAATTGACATATATATTGATCGTGTAAGATGATATTAATCTCCCTTGAGGAGTCTTTCATTAATATCAAGGTATATATAGAGTACAATATTCATCCCTTTTACAATAGGAATCATAAGCCTATACAAAAGAGGAATCATAGTCTTACCATAATTATATTTACACAATATATGAAAATATTTTAATTATGGGTAGGGAATATATTTACACGTTTACACACCCCCTCGTCGGAGCGGGAGGAGGCCGGACGCTGAGACTGGCTCTGAAGTCAAGAAATAACTGTCTGGGAAGTCCTTTGGTAAATATGTCTGCATACTGATAGGATGATGGAACATGTAACACTCTGACATGGCCTAACACAACTTTCTCACGAACGAAGTGTAGGTCTATCTCAATATGCTTGGTTCGCTGATGTTGAACCAGATTATGAGAAAGATAGATGGCAGAGATGTTATCACAATACACAATAGATGCCTGACGCAAAGGACACTGAAGTTCTAACAGTAAATTTCTGAGCCAACAAATCTCAGCTACTACATTTGCAATGCCTCTGTACTCAGCCTCGGCACTGGAGCGAGATAGGGTAGCCTGTCGCTTGGCAGACCAAGAAATCAGATTATCCCCTAAGAAAACACAAAAGCCGGAGGTGGAGCGTCGCGTGTCCGGACACCCTGCCCAATCTGCATCCGTATATGAAAGCAACCTGTCTGGTGCAGAGGGGTATAGGTGCAAACCATAATCAAGAGTGCCCTTAATGTATCGAATGATACGCTTAAGAGCAGTGAAATGAGACTCCCTGGGGGCATGCATGAATAAGCACACCTGCTGAACAACATAAGCTATGTCTGGCCTGGTGAATGTGAGATACTGAAGTGCACCTGCAAGGCTCCTATACAGAGTAGGATCAGAGACTGGAGCACCATCCATAGCACTGAGCTTAGATTTGGAATCAACTGGAGTAGGCACCTCTTTGCAGTTCGACATCTTAGCCCTGTACACAATCTCTTCTGCATACTTACGCTGACACAAGAATATATGATTGGCAGACCTGATCACTGATATCCCCAAAAAGTAACCCAGCTTCCCCAAATCACTCATTGCAAATTCGGACTTGAGCAAGGCAATAATCTCATTTTTCAATCCGTCGGAGGAGGCAGTAAGAACAATATCATCCATGTAAAGTAATAAGTAAGCAGTGCCACTACCTCGATGAAAAATGAAAAGTGATGTATCACTCTTGCTGCATACAAACCCAATCTGCAAGATATACCTGGCAAAGCGATCATACCATGCACGGGGGGCCTGCTTCAGGTCATATAGTGACTTACGGAGACGGCACACATAGTGAGGAACTGCTGGATGGGTGAACCCTGGTGGCTGATGCATGTAGACTGTCTCTCTCAGATCCCCATGTAAGAATGCATTCTTCACATCAAGCTGATAGATCGGCCAGTGTTTGCCCATGGATATGCTCAAAACTGTGCGGATGGTAGCCAGTTTGACAACCGGGCTGAAGGTCTCACCACAATCAATGCCCTCCTATTGATTTGTGCTATTAGCCACAAGACGGGCCTTATACCTCTCAAGATCCCCATTGTCTCTGAACTTGTGACGAAATAGCCACATACAACGAATGACATTCACCCCCTCAGGTCTAGGTACTAGATCCCACGTGTGCTATTTAGTTAAAGCATTGAATTCCTCATACATAGCCCCATTCCAATTAGGGTCTTGTTTGGCCAATTTTGGGTTCTTTGGAAGTGGAGAGATGGTTTGGGCAGACAAGTTGAAATGGACTTTGGGTTTGAAGATTCCATGCTTTGAATGAGTTTCCATTGGATAGGTAGGGACAGTGGGTGGCGGAGTGGTGTCTGAGACGGGGGTAAAGTCGGATAAGGAGAAAGTGGGGGCGAAGCCGTCGGAGGCACCGCGGCTCCTGGATCGAGAGTCGCGGCGCTAGAAGGTTGACAGGCTTCTCTGAAGTTTTGGTGCCGCAGCTCTGACGACGGAACATAGGATGTGAGTTATTCGATTATGAAGGGAGAGATGACAGACTCGTCAAGAAATGAGTAGTCCTGTTTTTGGAATTTTGGAAGATTCGAAAATGGGAATGTGGTCTCGTCGAATGTGACGTGACGAGATATGTGGATCTGACGAGTCGACAAGTCATAGCATAGATAGCCCCTATGGTTCGGCGGGAATCCTAGAAAGACACATGGAGTGGACCTAGGAGCGAGCTTGTGAGGGGCGGTGGAGCTAAGGTTATGATAGCACAGACAACCAAAAATCCGTAGATGATCATAAGAGGGGATTCTATGGTAGAGGATTTCGGTAGGGGTCATATTGTGAAGAGTGCTAGTAGGGAGAATATTTAGAGTGTATTTTGACATTTTAGCAGCATAGACCCGGAAGGGTGGAGGGAGGGAGGCATGAATCAATAGGGTGCGAATCATATTGTTAATGGTGCGGATGATTCTTTCAGCTTTACCATTTTATGGTGAGGTACGAGGGCATGAGAAGCGAAATACCATGACATTATTGGTACAAAAAGGGTGAAACATAGAGTTATTGAATTCACGACCATTATCGCACTGAAATGATTTTATGCCTTTTCCAAATTGTGTTTGAATGAAATTGCGAAACTCAAAAAATTTGACAAACACTTCTGATTTAAATTTAAGAGGGTATAACCAAACGTAGTGTGAAAAATCATCAAGCAACACAATATAGTATTTATGACTGAGAGAACTAGGGATAAGAGATGTCCATAAATCGGCATGTATGATATCAAAAGGAGCAAATGTAACACTAGTAGATGATTTAAACGGAAGACGAATATGTTTGCCAAAAGAGCAAGAAACACAATGTTGGGCAAGTTTCCCATTACAGGTAATGAAATTGTTGCCTCTAAGAAAATTAAAAACTAGGACTCCTGGATGACCAAGCCTATTATGCCAGGTTGAAGAAGAAACAACCGCTAGAGTGACGGGAGAGCAAGATCTGGCAGCGGAGGTGGAAGTGAATGGATAGAGATCCCATGTGCTATTGCATCTGGTAAGAGGTGTCCCCGTATGAAGATCATTTACAGTAAATCCAAAAGGGTCAAAATCCACAGAGACAGAATTATTACGAGTAAATTGGCGGACATATATGAGGTTCTTAATCATGTGTGGGGCATATAGGGTGTTTTTGAGGGAGAAGGGTGGATGAGGAGGTTGTGTGTATGAGGTACCATAACCCTTAACTGGAATGCGTTGTCCACTACCAACTGTAACATATTGAGGATGCTTTAAACAAAACAGTTTAGGAATAGTACCTGCAGACTGGGTGACGTGAGATGTGGCGCCTGAGTCCATGTACCAAGTATTGTCAGGTTGTTGCATAGATAGGGTGCTGAACGCCTGACCCAACTCAGTGGGTGTCATGCCGGAGGAAGGCTGTGGGACCTGACCTTGCATGAAGTGGGCCTGCTGTGGGGCTGGAGCGGGGCCTAACAAACCGGGGTAAGAATACGGATTGTATGGCTGCTGGTACTGGAATGGACTTGGCGCCGCGGCTCAATCGGGTGCCGCGGCTCAGATCTGGCGCCGCGGCCAGACGAATCAGCCGAGGAGCCGCGCCCAGTTGTTGCGATCTCTGTTGTTATTCTTTGTTGTTGGTTACGTTGGCATGACCGCACACGACCACGGCCTCCTCTACCGCCGCGGCCTTTTTCACCCTTGCCGCCGCCGCCGCCCTGCCGCTGTTGGGAGTTGTCCGGTGGCGTCTGATTTTGGGGTTGCGTGTCGACATCTAACACCTGCTGGGCGTTCTCATCCTGCTTAGCACGACGGGTTTCTTTGAGCAATAATTGTGAGCGAGCTTTGTTAAAACTCGGTAGCGGATCTGCCTATTGAATAATGGTGGCCAAAGTATCATATTCGCCCTTAGTAAGGCCAGAAATCATTTGTAGCACCATTTTATCGTCAGTGATAGGCGTGCCGATGTTGGAGAGTTGATCCGCTAGAAGTTTAAGCTGCTTGCAGTACTCAGAGACATTGAAGAAGTTTTCAAGTCGTGTTTTGTTGAACTGTTCTTCCAAATACACGGCATGAGTATGCTTGTTGTCCTGAAAAATTTCCTCCAAACGATTCCACAAGTCAAGGGCTGTGGAGTCAGATTTCATGATAGTAAGGAGCAAATCCTGAGAGATACTACCATATATCCATTGTTTGACGCCGGCGTCGAGACGATGCCAGATAGAATCATCAACCTCCGTAGGGTGCGGAATAGTGTCATCAATATGGTCAAGCACGTTATAGAGACATGCATGATTGGGAAAAAGTTCAACCCAGGGAGAATACTGGTTGTTTTCTTGATCAAGAATAATGGGAATATGGTTCTTGATGTTGGAAACAGTAAGGGCGGGATGAAACAGTGGTGATGACTTTGTCGTGGGATTTGTGGAGGTAGAGGCGTTAGAAAGTGTGGAAGAATCAAGGATAGTCATTTAGAGAAGAGAAGAAAGGAAGAACAAAACCCGAAAAACAAGAAGAAAATCCGGGAGGGCCGCGGCGTAGGAGAGGCAGCCGGCGGCTGTGGAAGAGAAAGGTTTTTAGGGTTTTGTTTATTTGGCTCTTGATACCATGTAAGATGATATTAATCTCCCTTAAGGAGTCTTTCATTAATATCAAGGTATATATAGAGTACAATATTCATCCCTTATACAATAGGAATCCTAAGCCTATACAAAAGAGGAATCCTAGTCTTACCATAATTATATGTACACAATATATGAAAATATTCTAATTATGGGTAGGGAATATATTTACACGTTTACAGATCGGACTCTTCAAAAATGTTAATGTGTGCGTGTCAGTTCTTTAAAAGTAGTTCATTTTTAGAGAATTCAACACGGATACGGCTACATTTTTAAAGATTCCGAGCAACCTAGATCGACATCCACTTTTTTGCAATGAACCCTTCTTGCTATCAACAAAGACTAAGAAACCCCTTAATAGAAAAGTTGTTTCATAAAGAGTAAAATTACGACAAGAGTTGGGATGAAAGAAATCTAATTACCTTCTTTTCGCTATTAATAAATTGAACTCCCAAGGCTCAAGTCAATTGGTGAGAGTGTAGAGTGTGGTGTGTGGCGCGAAAAATTTGATATTCAAGTGGAGAAGGATAGAGATGAGCCTATCATCTATCAAGTTTTGACTATTTTTTAAAAGACAATATCGAAAAGTGGCAAGTAAAGCTATTTCTTCGGAACATGTTCCACTAAACCTCACAAATTTCTCTATTATAAAAAAAAAACTTGGTAACATAACAAAATTCTTTTTATGATTTAAAACTATATGCACAAAACAAATAATTTGCATGTTATCTACTGATCTCAGGCATAGAGTCACAATCATTATGTTACAAGATTCTTGATGAGATTTTAATGAGATTGTGCTCTGTACTTCAAGTTCCTGTGACAATTTATTTTAATGGCTTTTTAACTAAAGAAAGGTAGCTTTTTTTCATTTTAACACCTAAGGTTTCCTCAACAAAATGAAACTCTTTTATTCATTCTTAAAACTAAAAGACAGTACTCCACTAGTTTCCTAAGTGACTTTGAAAGCTTATAAGATGATTGACATCCATGGGGAAGACAACTATATGGAAAAAAAGAGCCCAACTTCTATATAAACCTGAAGATAAGACAGGTTATCTACTATAATCGATTAAAATTATTGATAGTATAGAATATTTTTTGCATTGTCCGTGTATACAAGTTAAATCCTTAATAAAATTATCTAGTTCATTGCTTAAACGGTCACTAAACAATTGGAAATAAGTACGCAAATTCATTTTTTTGTATCAGAATGGTCATTTATATTTTGTTAATTATTTCACTCAAAATGCCTCTCAAGCGACCACTTTTTAATGACGTAAACACCTAACTTTTTAAGCCAATAAAACACTAAACCTAATTCATTGTATCAAACTCCTCCTACCGACCTATTATCAGACCCATAAAATCTCTTTATATGCTAATGAGTCATTTACACTTTTGCTCCTACTTTGTATTGGTATTTAATTTTTGCCTTCAAATAGACGGAATCCGACACAAATTATATCGAATCACGTAAAGAATTGTTGGAAATTAGCCTTTGGCGGGAGTTGCGACCGACCAACTTTAACGGCTTAAACACTAGTGTTACGTATGTTGAAGAATCCGGTTCTTCACACATGCATGATGTACTAAGTACGTAGATAACCGTAGGGCCAAGAATCGTCAAATTTCATTGAGAAATGAAAGAGATATTGGTTCACGAAGTGAGGTGTTTGAAGCATGGAAAGTGTGGTGTTGTGTTCAATTCTCCCTCATCGGTAGAGGAAGAAAGAATTGTTGTGTATATAAGACTCGAAATTGGTTTGGGGTTTGGGACCCCAAGGGGTATCCCATGTGTTTAAAGGAGGGAGGACCTAGATGTGCTTCGGTTCGAGGAAAGACCACACGCGCGCCGCCGCCGCGCGCCCGTCCGGTCCGGTTCCGGGTTCACGGGCTGTGGGCTGTGGGCCTTCTGATATTATCTTTTTGGGCCAGAGAACTTTTCCAGAAGTACAGTTTGATCCCAGAAGTTTCAGATGTACAGTTTGGACCAGAATTCTTTCAGATGTACAGTTTGGTCCCTGAAGTTTCCAGAAATTCAGAATTTCGGCAGACACGAACAGAAACGTCCAGCACTCAATTCAGCCATTTATTTTGGCTGAATTACACCTCCTATAATGGCATCCGTTTGGTATTTCTCTCCTTTAATTTGGTGGCTTTACTACCTCCATAATGGTCATTATTTGGCCAATAATGGCTGTTATGGAGGCAGTCAAACAGTCCCTTCATCACCTATATAAACACCCCTTACACCATTGTTGAGGCACACTTGATATACACGAAAATATACAACCAGAAAATCAGTTCTTCCTATAACTTCCAAGCATCATTTCTTATTCAATATTCTTCACGGTAGCTCTTGAGTTTCCTTTGCTCAATTGTTCCATTGATGTTTTATCTTGGGAGACGAATTATCCGGGACGTATAAAGGATACATACGGGGCAATATTGTCTTAAGGACAGAGTGTCACACTCGACACAGCAAAAATCAAAGCAGTTTCCGGTCTTCTTGTTCAACAAATATTCTAATTTCAATTTTGTTGTTATATTGTAATTTTCAGTTTTCTAGTTGAATTGTAATTTCAATTCTTACATAAGCAGTTACTTGTAATTTCCGTTTCTTGCAAATCCTTGTAATCCCAACAACTTAAGATAATATCTTGCTTACGGTAACTGCAATAACATGGCTGAAAATATGACCGATGTTGCTGCTACTGCTGCTGCCTCTCGAGGCAACGTTGCTGCCTTCCCCATCGCCGCATCTTGGCCAAGGCGATAACCCCGCCGCTTTTATCGCCGCTGTTGTCGCATCGTTCAAGGCGAACATCGCCGCTTTCCCGACTGTTGGAGCTCCCCCCTCTTCTTCACACCACCATGATCGCCCTGAAAGGTTCATGGGATCAGAATTTAAAAGATGGCAGCAAAAGATGTTGTTCTACTTAACAGTTATGGGCATGGCCCGGTTCCTTACAGAAGATCCTCCACTAGCTGGAGATGAAATAGACTCTTCGCCTGCTGAAACGGGTGAAGGGGGCCTTGGTATCCATGTCGTTAACGGCATGAAGATGGTTCGTGATGCGTGGAATCATAGCGATTTCATGTGCAAGAACTATATATACTGAACTGCTTGGCAGACCCTCTCTACACGGTATATTCTACCGTTGGCACCACCAAAGAGCTGTGGGAAAAACTGCAAAAGAAGTACAACGCACAAGATGCGGGTACTAAGAAGTTCATCGTTGGGAAATTTCTAAAATTCCAAATGGTGGACAGCAAGACAGTGATGTCCCAAGTCCAGGAATTCCAAATAATTTTACATCACCTGGATTTGGAAGGACTGAAGCCAAACGAGCAGTTTTTGGTTGCATCACTGATTGAAAAGTTACCTCCTTCATGGAATGAGTTTATGAGTTACTTGAAACTCAAGACAAAGGAGATGACCTTTGAAGAGCTTGTTATCAAACTGCAAATCCAGGAAGATAATAAGAAGACCTTGCCAAAAGGTAGACAACATGCTGAGGCAAAGGCAAATCTGGCTGAGGCCAAAGGGAAAACATGCAACAAGCGGAAGTTCCACAAAGACGGCAAAGCCCCCGAAGCGGAGACGTTCAGAGGTAACTGTCATCATTGTGGGAAACATGTTCATAGGATCAAGGAATGCCGCAAGCTCAAGACTGAGCAACAACAGAAAGCCAAGTCGAAAGGCAAGGCTCAAGCTAACGTCGTCAAGGACACGCTCCTGGATGACATGATTGAGGATCTCTCGGCCGTGGTGCTAGAAGCCAACTTGGTTGAGAATCCGATGCAGTGGTGGGTGGACACAGGTGCAACACGACACATCTGTTCCAACAAAGATGCCTTCTCCACGTACACTTCGGTCTCCGACAAGAAGCTGTTCATGAGCAACAACGCTTCCTCGGACGTGCTAGGGGTTGGAAAGGTGGCCCTGAAGATGACTTCCGGCAAGGAACTCACTCTGAAGGAAGTGATGCACGTCCCAGAAATTAGAAGAAATGTAGTTTCTGGACCTTTATTGGTTAATGCTGGTTTTAGGCTAGTGTTTGAATCCAATAAGTTTGTACTCACTAAAAATGGCACATTTGTAGGGAGAGGCTTCATCTGTGAAGGCCTCTTCAAAGTGAATGCCATGTCTGTATTGCGTCAAGGAAATAAAGTTGAACCTTCTTCTTATTTGCTTGAGTCTTCTAATTTATGGCATCATAGATTAGGACACGTTAACTATAAGTCTATTCAAAGGCTGGTAAATATGGAGTTGTTGCCGTCTATCGATGTAAACCCTCAACATAAGTGTGAGGTGTGCGTAGAGGCAAAACTTACTAAGCTTCCTTTTCGATCCGTCGAAAGGAATATCGCTCCTCTAGAACTTATTCACACAGATATATGTGATTTGAAGTTTGCACAAACTAGAGGGGGGAACAAGTACTTTGTGACATTTATAGATGATAGCACAAGGTATTGTTACCTTTACTTGTTGAAAAGTAAGGATAAAGCCTTTGAACTGTTTCGACGTTACAAAGCAGAAGTTGAGAATCAACTAAGCCTACGGATTAAATCCATTCGTAGCGAAAGAGGGGGAGAATATGTAGCGCCTTTTGAGGAATACTGTGCCCAAGAAGGCATTATTCATCAAACGACGGCTCTATACTCACCTCAATCAAACGGTGTGGCGGAACGTAAGAATCGCACATTAAAAGAAATGATGAATGCATTGCTTATCAATTCCGGTCTTCCCCAAAACATGTGGGGAGAAGCCGTCCTTACCGCTAATACGATTCTTAACAGAGTCCCACATAAGGGTAAGGACAAAACTCCATATGAATCATGGAAGGGAAAGAAACCCACCTACAAATACTTTAAGGTGTGGGGTTGTTTGGCAAATGTTGAAGTATCCAAGCCAAAGCAGGTCAAGATCGGGCCTAAGACTGTAGATTGCATATTCATCAGATATGCAAATAACAGTAGTGCTTATCGCTTCTTAGTGCATAAGTCAGATATTCCAGATATCCACCAGGGTACAATAATGGAATCAAGGAATGCTCTATTCTTTGAAAGTACCTTTCCTAGAAAGGAGAAAGACATAACCTCTCTCAAACGAAGTTATGCACAAAGCTCTCAAGAACCGGGAGTCCTTGACTGCCCGGATCTGAATGGTTCAGATCTAGCAAATCTCGAAGTGGCTGAACATCCGGAATCTAGTGTTCCAGATTCTCAGAACTTGGAGACTCCAGAGATGGATCTAAGGCGAAGTAAAAGGGCCAGGAAGGATAAATCCTTCGGTCCTGACTTTGTAGCTTATATGGTTAATGATGAACCAAGGACAATTGCTAAGGCGTTGTCAACTCCAGAAGCACCGCTCTGGAAAGAAGCTATTGAGAGTGAAATAAGCTCCATTCTGCATAACCATACTTGGGAGTTGGTTGATCTTCTTCCGGGAAATAAACCGTTAGGGTGTAAGTGGATACTCAAACGGAAATACAAGGCAGATGGGTCTATAGACAAGTACAAGGCCAGGTTGGTAGTCAAGGGATATCGACAGACAGAAGGCTTTGACTACTTTGACACATACTCTCCGGTATCCCGGATGACATCCATACTGGTATTCATTGCGATCGCAGCTTTGCGTGACCTTGAGATACACCAGATGGATGTTAAGACAGCCTTCCTAAACGGTGATTTGGAAGAAGAAATTTATATGGACCAACCCGAGGGGTACGTGGTTCAAGGGCAAGAGAAGAAAGTTTGTCGACTTATCAAATCTCTGTACGGGCTGAAATAAGCCCCGAAGCAATGGCACGAAAAATTTGATAGTACTCTACTATCGAAGGGGTTCGCCATTAATGAGTGTGATAAATATGTTTACACGAAAGGTAACTCTGACTCGTTCGTTATGATATGCCTGTATGTAGACGACATGTTAATCACAGGAAGCAGTCCTAGGGTAATCCTAGAGACTAAGAACATGTTGAAACAATACTTCGACATAAAGGATATGGGTATCGCAGATGTCATCTTAGGGATTAAAATCTCTAAGACGTCTGACGGACTAGTCTTATCTCAGTCTCACTACATCGAGGATGTTTTGAGAAAGTTTGAGATGTTAGACAGTTCACCGATAAAGTCACCAATGGATACAAATCAAAATCTTGATAAAAATCTTGGTGCGCCTGTATACCAGGAGCGATATGCACAGGTGATCGGTAGTTTGATGTATATAACAAACTGCACCCGACCTGATATTGCTTACGCAGTCAATAAGTTGGCTAGGTTCACCCGTAATCCGAGTGATAATCACTGGAAGGCGTTGAATCGGGTATTACAATACCTGAAATACACGTTAAATTACTGGTGCACTATTCGAGATATCCAAATTGTACTAGAAGGGTACAGTGATGCAAACTGGATATCTGATATAGAGAACACCAAGTCCACCAGTGGGTATATATTTACAATTGGTGGTGGGGCTGTGTCTTGGAAATCCTCTAAGCAAACTTGCATCGCCCGATCCACAATGGAATCGGAGTTTATCGCTTTAGACAAAGCAGGAGAAGAAGCTGAGTGGCTTCATGACTTCTTAGAGGATGTTCCGTGTTGGAACAAACCCGTACCTTCGGTAATGATCCCGCTGCGACGGTCGACTCGGCTCTAGGAAGGGCACGGAATGCTATGTACAACGGCAAGTCTCGTCATATTCGACGGAGGCATAAGACCGTTAGGCAACTGATCACCACGGGTATAATATCCATTGATTACATCAAGTCAAAGGATAATATAGCAGACCCATTGACAAAGGGCCTACTCAAGGATCAGATGGCTTGCCTGTCTAGGGGAATGGGCTTAAAACCCAAAATATAAGGACCAATACAGTGGTAACCCAACCATTTAACCTGGAGATCCCAGATTTTTGGTTCAATGGGAAAACGAAGTTGTAAAGGTTGATTGACCGCTTCAGTGGAAGTATGAGCACTTCGGATAGTGATTTCTGAAAAGAAACACCAAATCCAAAGTCGTTCCCGCGATAGACGTTAAGTGCTATCTGCAGTATGGGTAAAGGTTAAGTTTTCAAAACCTGTAATGATCCTCAACAGTTGAGGTTAGGTTCTTGGGAACTTTTAATGGTTCCTAACACTTGTGAAGTGGGGTATAGCAGGATACCTTGTAGGAGACCACCTATTTAAGTGTGAGGACGGGCCGCCTCAAAATGAACGCACTTAAGAATCCAAGACGTTGTCCATGGCCAAAACGGACAAAACATAACGAAGAAGAGAGTAAGGAAATTTGTTGTTTTGGTACCATTGACTTGGCTTACACTAAACACTAACGGTTCAAGACATCACGTTCACCGCGCAGTAAGTAAGTCCGATGATATTCAACTATGGAAGGTTCAAAGCAGATGCTACCTCTCCTTATGCAACATCGGTCCGCTGAAATATTGCTGGAAATGAAAAGACACCATGTGAGTGCGCCAAAATCTCTATCAAGAGGGGATTGTTGGAAATTAGCCTTTGGCGGGAGTTGCGACCGACCAACTTTAACGGCTTAAACACTAGTGTTACGTATGTTGGAGAATCCGGTTCTTCACACATGCATGATGTACTAAGTACGTAGATAACCGTAGGGCCAAGAATCGTCAAATTTCATTGAGAAATGAAAGAGATATTGATTCACGAAGTGAGGTGTTTGAAGCATGGAAAGTGTGGTGTTGTGTTCAATTCTCCCTCATCGAGAGGGGAACAAAGAATTGTTGGGTAGATAAGACTCGAAAATGGTTTGGGGTTTGGGACCCCAGGGTATCTCATGTGTTTAAAGGAGGGAGGACCTAGATGTGCTTGGTTCGAGGAAAGACCTGGCGCGCCGCCGCCTTGTCCGTCGTCGATTCGGGTTCACGGGCTGTGGGCTGTGGGCCTTCTGATATTATCTTTTTGGGCCAGAGAACTTTTCCAGAAGTACAGTTTGATCCCAGAAGTTTCAGATGTACAGTTTGGACCAAAATTCTTTCAGATGTACAGTTTGGTCCCTGAAGTTTCCCGAAATTCAGAATTTCGGCAGACACGAACAGAAACGTCCAGCACTCAATTCAACCATTTATTTTGGCTGAATTACACCTCCTATAATGGCATCCGTTTGGTATTTCTCTCCTTTAATTTGGTGGCTTTACTACCTCCATAATGGTCATTATTTGGCCAATAATGGTTGTTATGGAGGCAGTCAAACAGTCCCTTCATCACCTATATAAACACCCCTTACACCATTGTTGAGGCACACTTGATATACACGAAAATATACAACCAGAAAATCAGTTCTTCCTATAACTTCCAAGCATCATTTCTTATTCAATATTCTTCACGGTAGCTCTTGAGTTTCCTTTGCTCAATTGTTCCATTGCTGTTTTATCTTGGGAGACGAATTGTCCGGGACGTATAAAGGATACATACGGGGCAATATTGTCTTAAGGACAGAGTGTCACACTCGACTCAGCAAAAATCAAAGCAGTTTCCGATCTTCTTGTTCAACAAATATTGTAATTTCAGTTTTGTTGTTATATTGTAATTTTCAGTTTTCTAGTTGAATTGTAATTTCAATTCTTACATAAGCAGTTACTTGTAATTTCCGTTTCTTGCAAATTCTTGTAATCCCAACAAGAATTTATGCTAATCCAATGCCGAAGAGGTCCACAATTACTGGCTTGGTGGCTGTAATAGGTCGCTTAAATTCATATATCTACGGTTTATATTCAAAATTATTGCTAATAGAAAAAAGAAAATGACTTTACTCATTTATTTTTAATAGTTCACTGACTGTCTAAATAATGATGCTCTACAATTATCAAAATATAGTGGATTCCAGCCATAGGGCACCATCCTACTTGACCCCTAATGTCTCCTTAACAAAATGAAACTATTCTACTCGTGCTTAAAACTAGAAGACAAATACTACTTGCTAATTTAATTTGGCAATGCATTTTCAAATCATAGTTTCATAATTTAATTTCAAATCACGTTTGTTTATGCAATTTGGACATAACTTCAACTTTAACTTCAATTTCATGTCATGGTTTGAAATCCCAAATCATTCGAAAAGGTGTGATTTGTAATTCCAAATCATGATTTAAATTTTTTTTAAATATAAAACTTGACGCATAAGTTTATATTTTGTAAAAAAAATTAATAAATTAATAGATATACACCAATTGATCAACTTTATATTGTATTGGATATAATTATCCGATACATAAATTTATATTGTATATATATAGGTATGACTACAATTATAATGCATTTAAAATGGCAATTGGATACAAATTGATGTTGTATTTTTTAGAAAGGTCTTCTAGCCGCGTATTAATGTTGTTATGAACTATGACTTGCTCATTTGATAAGATTGCATAAGAATTAGGAAAGTTTTGATCGTTTTCACAACTTATGGGTGTTTTATGTTAATGAGAAAAAATACAACTTAAGAAATCCAAATTATATGTCCAAACGAAACTTCAACTTTAAATCATATGATTTCAAATCATTGATTTTAAATCATGATTTTAAATCATGTCCAAACCACTCCTAAAAAAAGGCAAAATGACCAATTCTAGCCAAATTAAGGCATAACACTGTTTAGTTAAGAATAGGAAATAAAGGAGCAAAATTACTTGAAGACCTTAAAGATTCTTCTAAATCATTTATGGAGTGAAAATGAAAAAGGAAAAGATCACTATATTCATGCACTTTTACCTACTGCCCTTCCCACCAATCCACCTTTTTTTCAAAATTATTAGTACTATAAATTAGAATAATAGTTATTAAGATGATTGAAATTCTTTTATCTTTAATCCGAAGTCATGGATTTAATATTGAAATACAAAATCTTTCAATAGGAAGTGTTTTATCTCTAATAAAATTTAACTTGAGAGTGTACAAGTGGGGCTATGGACTTTGAATATCAAATAGTTAAACAAAGGAAATTTATGAAAATGGCTTTCTTTGCTAAATTTTCAGCATTGAATTTTGAGACACCTATTTCTCATTGATGAGACATTTTTGGAAGAAAGGGAAAAAGTAAAAAGAAAACGTAAGCCATTATTCAAAATTTGAAACCTAAAAAACAAGAGTTTAACATTGTAAAAGAAATTCACCCAAAAATCTATCTACAGGCAAGTTAAAACTATATGCACAAAACAAACAATTTGCATGTTATCTACTGATCTCAGGCATAGAGTCACAATCATTATGTTATAAGATTCTTGAAACTCTTAATGTTAACACTTAATGTTTCCTCAACAAAATGAAACTCTTTTATTCATTCTTAAAACTAAAAGACAGTACTCCACTAGTTTCCTAAGTGACTTTGAAAGCTTATAAGATGATTGACATCCATGGGGAAGACAACTATATGGAAAAAAGAGCCCAACTTCTATATAAACCTGAAAAATAAGACATGTTATCTATAATAATCGATTAAAATTATTGATAGTGTAGGTATTAGGGATGGCAACGGATCGGATTTGAATCGAATCCTACTATATTCAGATCCAGATCCGTTTTTCATACCTGAATCCAGATCCGTCGGGTCCATAAAAATCAGATCCAAATCCGGATCCATCGAATCCACCGGGTCCACGGATCGGATCTGGATCCACATCTAAATTTTTTTGTCAATGTAACCTTGCTAAGAATTTTTTTTTGAACTGACAAACGATTTTTACTTAGCTAACAGTTTACTGTGTTTCAATTTTGAAATGTTCATATAAGATATTTTGTTCGTTGTCTCGTTTTGATTGTGAGCTATTAATTGAAAATGTTGGACAATGACAATAGTTGTGGAAAATGCTGACTACTATTTCCACAATGCAGAACTTGCATGTGCTTGGATTCTTCACAAATGAAGTGAATATAATTTTAACTACTTGTCTATGGAGATGTTAGTCATTCACTAATATAACATTGATTTTATTATCGAAGTTACCTCTTTATTTTTTGGTTTTTGAGTTAACGCGGGGATAAATCAAACTTGTTTTGAGAATTAAACTTGCAAGGATGTGCTTAGCAATTTTAAGAAAATACTTATAAAATTACATTCTAGGTTATGAATATATTTAATAAAAAATGGATCCACGGATCGGATCTGGACCGGATACGGTCTCAAATACAAGATCCAGATCCGATCCGTCAGAAACGGATCCGGGTTCGATCCGGATCCGTTGTGTCACGACCCGACCCGACGGGCCGCGAGTAACCGCCCTAATGACGTCATTATACTAACCTGTCACACATAATCCAACTAACCCTTAATGAGTCTGAAATCCGGCAGCATAACGCCGCAATAGCAACATATGCCAGGGTAGGCAAGCCGACAAGGCTGCCTTTACCCCCGAATATACCTGTCTCCTGAGGAGTCACAACTAGCCAACACAATATAACAGACAAGCCGACAAGGTTGCCAACAGATAATATAACAGGAAAGCCGACAAGGCTGCCAACAGATACTAACGTATATACATGGAAACACCCCAACACAGAATACAATAGCATGACTGACCAAAACAGAGGCATAACCCTTACATAAGTACAACCCACCACTGTCTACAGACCTCTATAAGAAGAATAACGACATATGACGGGACAAGGCCCCGTCGTGCCCCTAAATACAAACATAAGTCTAAAAGAGGTTCGGTACCAAAATGATAAAGCCTTGGATCAAAGGAGCTGTCAACCTGCTGAGTAGGAACCTAGGCCTGAGGTTCACCAAACTGAAAACATGTACTTGAGGGCATGAAACGCAGCCCCCCCCCCCCCCCGAGGAAAGGGGGTCAGTACGAAATAATGTACTGAGTATGTAAAACATGAAGCTGTAAAAGAGATCATAAGTAGCCAATGTAAATGTAAGATCGATAAAAATCAGGATCCAACTCCAACTGTGCCATAAACATAAAAGTCAGCTGTGCCTTATAAAAATGAGAGTCAAGGCAAGAAAACATGAATGCCTGTCCATATACATATATATACATGTGACGTAACCCGGCCCACTAATGCGGGACTCGGTGGAATCATATCATAACCCGGCCCATGCTGGGACTCGGTAAAATCATATCTCATCTATGGATCCATCCTACGTAACCCGGCCCTCTAGTGAGGGTCTCGGTGAACAATGCAAGGCTGTGCATGAATCATAACCCGGCCCGGGACTCGGTGAGGTGAAGTAATAACACTTAGCACGAGTAGATATCATGAGTAACCATATGTAAGTAAAAATTATCATTTGACTCTCAATCAAATCATTGTAATAAAGTCAAAATAACTCTTTGCTGAAAAATCATAGGCACTTCTCATAACAATCCTCTTTAGGAATTAAACTGTATAAGAATTAAGTACATCCGCCGTACTTTCATTAAATCGTGCCAAAAAGAAAGAAGTAAGAGTTTCACATACCTCTTAGACGAACTAATCAACTCAATATTAGATATGACTCGTTTTAGAACTTCAACCTTGTTGTCGAATTTATCTAAGTTCTGTGGGTCCTTGTAAGCTCTATGAATGATTATCTACATCATACGGACGAATTTCATCACAATCGAATCAACATATTAAAAACAGATTCAGTGGGACATTCTAGCGAACACCTTGAACGCGTAGAACCTAATTCCTTCTATATCGAAATCTATGTAAGTAGTGAAACATCCAACTCTCTTAATCCTCCTTCTTATACTACTACAATCTCCAAAACAGTACCACAATTTCACATGCAATCCCAGTAACTCCCAATTACAGCAGTCCTAACGATACCCAACCCAAATTCGCATTTTTCGACAATCGTCTTTAGAACTAGTAGCAAGAAAAGATTTCAGAAAATTGTACAAACTATTAAGAACAAGGAAGGTTACCTCATTAAACACATCGACGAGAATCGTTGGGAAACCCTTTTGCCCGACACAACTTCCGACAACCAGAAAAAGACCCCAACATCGATTCGCGCCAGAATCCTTTCGCATTCAAGGTTTCTTGTTTAGCTTCTAAGTTTTTAAGCTCGTTCTTGGCTTCGATTCTACTGGAATCAACGCCCAGAACACCAAGAATTCTCCCTCGTTTTGGTTATATGGAAGCTCCCGAAAATCCCCAATTTTTGGTCGAAATTTCAGAAAACCCATCAACCGAGACTTTCTCTATCCGCTAGAAATGTGACCATTAATTCCTCACAGATTCTTGATGAAGATGAAGGTTGAAGAGATGGAAGTGAAGAAATGGAGAGAAAAAAAATGGAGAAGGAGGCCCTTATGGACGCTGATATCGTCGACCGGTTTGGGGCTTAGCCACCCCCAAATCGTATATAAAATCACACTTACCAACTCCCACTACCTAATTAATTAATCCCACAATTAATTAATTATACACACAATTAAATTTCCGGTCTCCAATTATTTAAATCCCGACGATTACTAAAATCCTCTTATGTCAATATCATAATTCCCATAATAAAAATACCAGTCTATACTCTCTTCGGGGACACACAATTATTATTCAACTCCATCGTCACACTTACTAAATCCCAAAATTATTTCGGGATCACGCCCTTTTATATTCTAATCCTCTTATTAAGATACATAAGTACAACGAAAATTTTTCCGGGTCCGGGTCTACTCACCTACGTTATGAGTTCAACCGCTACCCAAAAATACGGGGTGTTACGCGTCGGGTCCAATGTTTGAAGATCCATATCCTATAAAACGGATCTGGATCCACTGCCATCTCTAGTAGGTATGTTGGAAATTTGTGTTTGGTGGGGAGGTGCGTCCACCCATATTTAATGAATTAAACACAAGGGTTCCGCATATTGGAGACTTTGTCTCTCCACACGTGCATAATCTACTAAGTGAGTAGATGACAGTAGGGCCAAGAATAGTCAAATTTCGTTGAGAAATGAAAGAGATATTGGTCCACGAAGTAAGGTGTTTGAGGCATGAAAATATGGTGTGGGACAAATCTACCACATCGGTGGGAAAATGAAGAATTGCTCTCTTTATAAGTCTCATAATTGGCTAAGGGTTTGGGACCCCAAGGGGTAACCCATGTGTTTAAAGGAGGGAGGACCTAGATGTGCTTGGGTTCAAGGCTAAGCCCACACGCGCGCCGTCGCCCGTCCGGTCCGGGTCGTGGGTCTTGGGTCTTTCTGATATTATCTCTTTGGAACCCCAAATTGCTTAATATTTACAATTTGGTCCGTAGAGTTTCTGAAAAGTTGAATTTGGGAACCATGGAAGGCAGAAAATTGATTTTTGGGCCATTAGTGTGCATTAATCAGCCATTACTTGGCTGATTAACTCCTCCATAAACAACCCTCCTTTAATGACCATATTTTGGCAGTTGAGGAATGAAGTCCCTCCCTCATGCTATATATTGATGCCTTTTGGCTCAATTGTGTAACACGAAAAACAGAATATAGAAAATGAGACAACATTTATATACATAGAGACAAACAGAAGAGACACTGAAATTCAGTCAAAAACGTTGGGACTAAAACAGAAACTCTTCATTTCTTTTCTATTCTTCAGCAAGTCATTTCGTGTTTGTTTTCTTCGTCAGACTCAACCTATTTATTTTGTAGTGTTGATTAGGTGTTGTTTTTATCTTGGGAGACTATTGCCCGTTAACGTAAAAGCATATATACGGGGCAATCTTGTCTTAAAGACAAAGTGCCATCACTCGACTCAGCACACAGTTGTAACAATCCAGATTTAGTGTTTCTTGATTTTAGGTTATCAAGATTCAAGACTCAACAAGCTTGCGGCAGTTCTGAACATTGGCTCTTTGCTTATCCTTTCGAACACTTGTAATATGTATTTACTTTCCGTACTGCTTTATAATAGTCCAACAAGTTTTAAGACAAGATTTGTATTAGTGTTCGAAAGATGTCGGTCGAAAGTTGTGTGACCAAATCTGGATATGGTTGTGGTTTTCTGGTAGAAAAGAGTGATGATTATGCTATTGAAGGTCAACGTGTTCATGGTGTCACCGCTCCCGAGAGTGGTGGGAACAAGCGCTCACCAGAGGCTGATGATGTCAACTGGGACAAGAGGAGAAGGCTGAAGATGTGGTTCTATGTTGTAGCAGAATGCCTATATCAGTCCCAGACAAAGGATCCGAATTATGGTAAGGATGAAATGGACACTCAGTCCGATGAAGTGACCGAAGTGGGCCAGAATCCAAAATTGGGATAAGTAATTTTTCTTCCATGTCAAGAATAAGATTAAATGATGGTTGATTAAAAAAGGGCTTAGGAATATGAAAATGTTTTCACGAAATAATTTATATTCCTTACGCTTTAAAATCAGAAGTTTAATCTCATCTTCCTTCCCGTTTAAAGATTGGATTTTGTAAACGACTTAAAAAGATCCATTTTTTAAGTGTAATTATTAAAAGTGTGTAAAGTATGTTCGCACATACGGGGGAAAAGATCCACTGACTGTTCGAAAATTATTACCACTCGTAAGTAAGCGCCAACAATTGTCTGGGCACCAATCATAAGGGAAGAAGACTAAAAGCTAAAGACGTTGAGCCTGTCACACTATTTGACAGAAGATCATTCATAGGATGATATTGGACACTCAGTCATACAAAGCCTACGGGCGACTGGAGTGGGCCAAAATTTCTTTGATAGAATGATATTAGACACTCAGTCATACAAAGCCTACGGGTGACTGGAGTGGGGCCAGAATTCATCTCATAGAAAAAGTAATGGACACCTAGTGTGGTGGGCCAGAGTTTCCTGGTCTTAAATGATCTGAAAGCCTAAAGAAAGACAGAAAAGAAATTGGACACTCAGTCTGCCAAAGCAACTGGAGTGGGCCAAAGTATCCAGATCACATATGATCTTGTTACGCCCTAACCACGGGCAAGAGTTGTTCATGTGAAGCAACGCCACCTCTAAAGTAGAAAGGGTTGGAGAGGTTGTCCTCAATAGGACTTTAGGGAATGGGATCACTTTTAAAGGAGGTGATACATGTCCCAAACTTGGTTTAAGCGACGTTGTTGGTCAAGCTGGTTTGAGACTAGTCCAAAAGGTCTGTAATAACTAAGAATGGTACAGTATGCCTGTAGCCAAATGAATGATATATTTGTAATCCGTGCATCTATGCCATCATAGATTAAGACACGTTAAATAGAAAGTCATTCTAAAGCTAACGAAGTTGAGATTGTTGCCTTCTTTCGACATAAACCCTCAAAATGAATATGAGGTAGGCGAAGAGGCAAAATCACCTTTCCACGTTCCGTCAAAGAAATAGCGAAAGAAACACCGCTCATCTAGAACTTAGTCACACCTACTTGGGTGATTTGAAGTTTATACAAAATAAAGGGGGAGACAAGTACTTTGTGACCTTCATTGATGATGGTACAACGTATTGCATCCTTTGTTTGTTGAAAAGCAAAGATGAAGTTGTTGAAGCGAATAAGCGCTACAAAGCAGAAGTTGAAAATCAACTAAGCCTACGAATTGAGGTTTCGTAGTGATAGAGGGGGAGAATGTGAAACATCGTTCATTAAACGACTGTTCATTACTCACCTCAGTCTAACAGTGTTAGCCAAGCGCAAGGCCGTACACCCAAAATATGTGGGGCAAGGCGATCCTTACCGCTAATACGATTCTCAACAGAACTACGCATAAGGATACGGATAACTCTCCGTGTGAAACATGAAAAGGATCTCACATACAAATGTTGTGATGTGGGGTGGCTTGGTAGAAGTTGGAATACCGAAAGAGGTCAAGTTGGACCTAAGATTGTAGATTGCATATCCACTGAATCTGCAAATAACAGTAGTGCTTATCGCCTCTTGGTGTCAAAGAATGTTGAATTCTTTGAGGATAACTTTTCTTGAGAAGGAAAAAGAAGTAATTACTCGAGGTTAACAAGAACCCACGAGGGCATGACTGTCCTGAACTAGATGTTTCGTATCTACAGGACTCGAAAGTCGCTGACTATCCGAAACTTAATATTCCAGATCTGCAGAACTTAGGGATTCTAGATGTTGAACCGAGACGGAGCAAAGAGGGGACAAATACTTGTTCTAGGCCTTCTAGCTTGTATGGTTGAGAATGAACCATGGACACTTAACAAATAATTGTCATCTCCAGAAGCGCTGCTTTGGAAAGAAGCTACAAAGAGAGAAATAGATTCCATCATATAGAACCATACTTGCGTAATGGTTGATCTTCCTCCGGAAAAAGAACCTTTGGGTTGTGATAGAGGATACTCAAAAGTGAGTACAAAGTAAATGGATCTAAGAGTGGCCAGTGGGTCGGGGTCGGGTCTGGCGGGGTCGGGGTCGGGGTCGGGTCTGGCGGGACTTGCTCTAGTCCCGTCCCGATCCCGTCGGTATCGGGTCGGGGCGGGGTCGGGTCGGGGTCGGGGTTTGGGCGGGGTCCGGCGGGTTTTCATTTCATTTTTTTATTTTTTTAAATAACATATGTATAAAAAAACTCAATAAACAAGATAAGATAGTGTAATAAAAACATCCCAAGACTGTTTTTGTGCCTCTTATATTAATAGACATGATTTTTTTTTTGTAATACAAATACAATTGCCTAAAATCTAAATTGCAACTTTGTGGTGTTGTCCAAAAGTTGCAAATTACATAATAAAATTTCAATTAAAAAAATACATTCTAAAAAAAACCTGTTCTAATTGCTTGATGATTTCCTGTGGTTCTTCGGTTGAAATTGGTATTTGTTGGTCAAATTGATCCACGTCGCTTCCACTACCTTCGGTTAAGATTTCGTTGTAGTTTTCATCTTCTTCTTCGTTGATCTCCGGTTGACCGCACCTTCTCTGCTCCGCTCGTATCCAATCTCTGAATAATACTGCAATTTCTAAGCTGTCTCCGGCTAATGAGTGTCTGTGGTCTCCTATTTGATATCTGCCTGCAGAAAAAGCGCTTTCAGACGCAGTTGATGACGCTTGAATGTTCAAAACATCTCGAGCCATCAATGAAAGTGTCGGAAAGGTCTTCTCATTCCACTCCAGTATTTCAGCAACTCTTCATGTCCATCTTCATTGATAACTTCTTGATACGATGTAACCCTGCAAAACAAAAATATCCAACTCGCTAATTTGGTTAGTAGTAGAGGTAATGTCAAGACATTCTATTTACGAGGCTTTCAATACTAGCCGCAGAAACAACATGTCTTTTGTGAGGTTGTGTTGAAGATGAAGAAGATGGTATGGAAGCCGGTAAGTTACTAGCATTTTCTTGTTGATAAAATCTATATATTTTTTTGCATTGGTGTTCTACTCTAGACAACACTTCTTCTTTAGTTTGTTCAATAGGTGGTGGGTGATTTAGATTTTTGGGACTTGGAGGTGGTAGTACTTCTATACAATCGTAAATAGTTTCAATTAGTGATTTAGTACCGTCTATTTTAATAGTAGGATTTAATACAGAACCAATAATATAAATAGTGGGAATAGGAATAAAATATTTTTTTATTTTGACAAACATTTTTTTAATAGCTGCCTTATAAGCTGGTTTTTCCATATATTCACTAAGTAATAAAAATATTAGAGTTATATAAAACAACATAGTTGAAATAGTAGGATAATATATACCGGAAAATTCTTTTGTTGCTTGAAAAAATTTCTCTAAAAATACAATAAGTTCGGAAATTTTTACCCAATCACTATCTAAAATCATATCAGCTGGATTTTTATTATGAGAGTTAAAAAATAAAGTTATAGGTATTCTATAGTCATAAGCAACAAGTAGTTGCTCGTATAAAGAATTCCACCTAGTGGATACTTCTTGTGGAATTTTTCTATAAGGTAGTCCACAATCGTGACAAGTTTTTTTATATTCTTTTCTACGTTGTACTTTATTACTTTTAAAAATAAAGTTTATAGCAAATTGTATTTTACTAAGAATGTCTTCAAAAAGTGATAGACCATCCTTTACAATTAAGTTATATATATGGCACGCGCATTTTATATGAAAATGATCTGGAAAAGATGGAGTTAAACTATTTTTTAAAATTGTAATTGCGTAATTGTAGAAGAAGCGTTATCTAATGTAATAGTCATAATTTTATCGGTTATTCCATAATAATGGCACACTTGATAAATATTATCTGCAATAAAAGTATCAGTGTGCCTATCATCTATATATCTATACGCTAAAATATATTTTTGCATAGACCATTTATAATCTATCCAATGACAAGTTACAGTTAAATAATCATGGCCGTTAGTACTACGACCTATATCAGACGTGATAGATACTTTGCCATTAAAATGATATAATGAAAAACGTAAATATTGTTGATATTCATGCGCGAATTTAAATACATCTCTCTTAACAGTTGATCTAGGAAAACCGTTAAAAGCAGGATTATATATATCTCTAATGTAATGAATAAAACCGGGAGATGAAGGAAATGAAAAAGGCAAACCCTCCACAGCAACTAATTTTGATATTGCTTCCCTATCTCTATGTTTATTGTATTTAGAGCCTACAATTCCCCCCCGTCATAGGGTTAATTTGACCCTTACTTGGTCCGGGACAGTATCAGTATGTGAACCTTGTCCCGATGGAGCGGACGTTTGCGCACCCGGTTTTGAAGCCTGGTATTGGGCATACCTAGCTGGATGAGCACTTACTACGTGTCTAATTAAACCCCCCGTCCCACCGTGACCTTTTTCAGTTTTAAATTTTAAAACATTTTTACAAATTTTACATATAGCTACTTGATTCTCTACGTCTCTATCAAAAAATGTCCATGCATCTGATTTTAATGGTCGTTTTGCTGGACCTCGTCTCATACTAGGGGGAATGAGAGGTATTTCAGTTGAAGGTGCACTAGTAGGTGTGTTGTCATCAACATTAGTGGGTGTATCATCTAGATCATCGTCTAAATTAAAGTCCTCTTGAGTTCCAGAAAATAGCTCCTGGTCTAAATCTAATGGTATTGTAGGAAAATGTTGAGTATCAACAAAATCATCATGTGTAGGAATAAGATGACTAGAAGAAGTACCCTTGCCCTGGTTGCCCCTACTAGAAGAAGCACCCTTACTCTTACCCTTAAAGATACATTTTAATCCTTCTATTTTAATTATGATAATAAATAATTAAAAATAATAAAATTAAGTGCGCTAAATAAAATAAACAGACAATAATAATTTAATGAAGGAACGAATGTACCAAACGCCGACGTAACGTCGACGTGTAATCGAGAGGTTGAAAATTGAAACTTTGCTCGGTGGAAGATCCTCAAGCTAGTTGCCAACTTCACTCCCAATTCCCAAATGAATAAATAAAATTGAATATTTAGCAAACAATGTAGACTTGTAGAGAGATATATTGAGAGATTAGAGAGATTGTAGGAAGATTTGTGAGAAAGATGAAGAGAAAATGAGTTATTTATGGTTGGAAAATTGGGTTAAAGTGTAAATATACTAACTTATGGGTTAAAAATAAATATTAAGGGGTAGGGGAGTTGGGGGAGGGGGGAGGCCTAAAATGGCCGTTGGCCAACGGCCAAAATCTAAAATGGTCGTTGGTGCAACGGCCATATTTGCAAAGGGGGGACAAAGGGCGGGGTCGGGCTCGGGCTCGGGCTCGAGGCGGGCGGGCCTGGGGCGGGCTTGGGTCTGGCGGGACGAGACATTGTCCCGTCCCGAGTTATAGTCCCGCTCCCATTTTTTTTTAGCGGGGTCGGGGCGGGTTCGGGCCGTCCCGGCCCACTGGCCACCCTTAGATGGATCTACTGGCGAGTATAAAGTCTCAGCTACTTGTGCATGTGGTCCCCTGTGAATAGCTTAACATCCAGGGCCATTGCAGTTTTGCGTGGCATGGATGTTGAAACAGTCTTCCTAACTAGAGAGTTGGAAGGGGAGGATCAGAGTTGGTTTGCTGGACTGTTGGGCTTCTTCCTGAACTTTCATTTTGGTCCCTGAAATGTTTACATTTTGGTCCTGAAAGTTTCAGATAAAATAGAAACAATGAATCTGACCACAAAAACATTGACTCTGAAGTTAGAAAGCCAACAGTTGGAAAACCAACAGTCTGAAAGTGGAAGTTATATTGAAACAAAAGATACGAATATCACAGATGATATCTTAGAAATTGGATTTCTAAGACATCTAACGGACTGGTCTAACTCCAAACTCAGGTGTGAGATAATTGACAGTCTCGTTGAAGCCACCATTGGATATGAATCATAGAACTGATTGGAATTATGGTGCACCCATAGATAAGCAGCGATATGCGCAGGTCACGTGTAGTTCAATGTATTGTACACACTACAACCGACCTAGTATCGGCCTACAAACAAGATCAGTTGAACTAAGGATCACTCGTGATTCTGGAAATAATCGATAGAAGGCGCTAAGTCAGATATGATGATATCTGAATTATTCGCTTATCTACAGATTATGGTATTCTGGATGTCCAACGGTTCTGGGAGAATACAGTGATGCAAACTGGACATCAGATATGAAGAACACCAATGCCACAAGTAAATGTGTATGGTGGGTCTTGGAAAATCCTCTAAGCAAACTTGCATCGGCCGATTCATGATGGAATCAGAGTTTATCGCTTTATACAAAGCATGAAAGAAGTTGAGTAACTTCACGACTCCTTAGAGGACGTCCCTTATTAGGAGAAAGCCGTGCCTTCAGCAGTTATACACTGTGGCTAGCCGATCAGCTTCAGGAAGGACACGGATGACGGCGTTTGGACATATCTGTCAGGATCTGTCGGAGACATAAGACCGTATGGCAGTTGATCATCACGGGTGTCACTTCCTTGATTACTAATCAAAGGATATAGCGGACCCTTTTAACTAAGGGACTACCCGGAGATCAAGTGTTCTGCATGTCTAGGGGAATGGGCTTAAAACCCAAACAATACGAACCTTTGAGGTGGTAACCCAACCATACTGACTGGAGATCCCAAAAATTTAGTTCAATGGGAAAACTAAGCTGCAAAAGTTCAGTTGAGCGCTTCGGTGGAAGCAAGAGCACCTCGGATGATGATTTCTGTAGGGAAACATGAATCCAAAGTTGTTCCCGCTATAGACATTAAAGTGCTACATGCATGATCGATAAAGGTTAAGCTTCCAAAACTTTAACGATCCTCAAACGATTGAGGTTAAGGTTGGGAAAACATTTAATGATTCCTAACACTTGTGAAGTGGGTATAACAGGATACCTTGTAGGAGGTCACCTATTTAAGTGCGAGGACAAGCCGCCTCAAATGAACGCACTTAAGAATTCAAGTGTGTCCATGGACACAACGGACAAAACGATAAGAATGAAAACGAATAAAGAGAGTTATTGTGTTGGTATCATTGTCTTGGCTTACACTAAACACTGACGGTTCAAGACATCACGTTCACCGCGCAGTAAGTAAGTCCGGTGGTATTCAACTAGGGAAGGTTCAAAGTAGAAGCTACCTCTCCTGATGCAATATCTTTTCGCTATAAGATTGATGAAAGTAGGCACCTTGTGTGTGCGCCAAAATCTCTTTCAAGAGGGGATTGTTGGAAATTTGCCTTTGGTGGGGAGGTGTGTCCACCCATATTTATTGAATTAAACACTAGGGTTACTCATGTTGGAGGCTTTGTCTCTCCACACGTGCATAATCTACTAACTGAGTAGATGACCGTAGGGCCAAGAATCGTCAAATTTCGTTGAGAAATGAAAGAGATATTAGTCCACGAAGTAAGGTGTTTGAGGCATGGAAATATGGTGTGGGACAAATCTACCACATCGGTGGGAAAATGAAGAATTGCTCTCTTTATAAGTCTCATAATTGGCTAAGGGTTTGGGACCCCAATGAGTAACCCATGTGTTTATAGGAGGGAGGACCTATATGTGCTTGGGTTCAAGGCTAAGCCCACACGCGCGCCGCCGCCGCCCGCCCGTCCGGTCCGGGCTCGGGTCGTGGGTCTTGGGTCTTTCTGATATTATCTCTTTGGAACCCCAAATTGCTTAATATTTACAGTTTGGTCCGTAGAGTTTTTGGAAAGTTGAATTTGGGAACTACGGAAGGCAGAAAGTTGATTTTTGGGGCGTTAGTGTGCATTAATCAACCATTACTTGACTGATTAACTCCTCCATAAACAACCCTCCTTCAATGACCCTAATGGCCATGTTTTGGCAGTTGAGGAGTGGAGTCCATCCCTCATGCTATAGATTGATGCATTTTGGCTCAATTGTGTAACACGAAAAACAGAATATAGAAAACGAGACAACATTTATATACACAGAGACAAACAGAAGAGACACTGAAATTCAGTCCAAAACGTTGGGACTAATACAAAAACTCTTCCTTCCTTTTCTATTCTTTAGCAAGTCGTTTCGTGTTTGTTTTCTTCATCAGACTCAACCTATTTGCTTTGTAGAATTGATTAGGTGTTGTTTTATCTTGGGAGACTATTGCCCGTTAACGTAAAAGCATATATACGGAGAAATCTTGTCTTAAAGACAGAGTGTCATCACTCGACTCAACACACAGTTGTAACAATTCAGATTTAGTGTTTCTTGATTTCAGGTTATCAAGTAAGCAAATTCATTTTTTTTTATCAGAATGGTCATTTATATTTTGTTAATTATTTCACTCTAAAGGTCACTCAAGCATATATGTGACCACTTTTTAATGACGTAAACACCTAACTTTTTAAGCCAATAAAACACTAAACCTAATTCATTTTATCAAACTCCTCCTACCGACCTATTATCAGACCCATAAAATCTCTTTATATGCCAATGCGTCATTTACACTTTTGCTCCTACTTTGTATTGGTATTTAATTTTTGCCCTTCAATAGACGGAATATGACACAAATTATATCGAATCACTTAAAGAATTTATGCTAATTCAATGCCGAAGAGGTCCACAATTACTGGCTTGGTGGCTGTAATAGGTCGCTTAAATTCATATATCTACGGTTTATATCCAAAATTATTGCTAATAGAAAAAGAAAATGACTTTACTCATTTATTTTTAATAGTTCACTGACTGTCTAAATAATGACACTCAACAATTATCAAAATATATTGGATTCCAGCCATAGGGCACCATCCTACTTGACCCCTAATGTCTCCTAAACAAAATGAAACTATTCTACTCGTGCTTAAAACTAGAAGACAAATACTACTTGCTAAATTCCTAAATAACATTGAAAAAAAAACTTATCAATATATGATTTGACATCCCACCGAAGATGACAATATTGCTACAATTATCAAAATCGAATTTCTAGCGGAAAAGATTGAATTACTTCGAAGGAGGGAGGAAAGGCTAGACTTCAACCCTACAATGCATTCATCTTTCTATTTTAATAGTACACGTTTCTGTGAAAATAGAGGGTCCCTCTTTCTTTTTTATAAAAAAAATATGATTTTGATGTGTGATGCTTTTTATCTTGATCCCAATGTCAACACCATTTATCACAAAATGACACTAATCATGTGATGTGATAACCTTTTCTCTGTAGTATCTTCATCCACATATTCCAGAATTAGCAAAAAAGAATATTATTGAGTTACACATATATAGTAAACAATCAACAAAGACAACGACATACTTGCGTAATGGTTGATCTTCCTCCGGAAAAAGAACCTTTGGGTTGTGATAGAGGATACTCAAAAGTGAGTACAAAGTAGATGGATCTAAGAGTGGCCAGTGGGTCGGGCTCGGGTCTGGCGGGCTGGGTCTGGCGGGGTCGGGGCGGGACGAGCCAAGGGGTCGGGGTCGGGTCTAGCGGGGTCGGGTCTGGCGGGACTTGCTCTAGTCCCGTCCCGATCCCGATCCCATCGGTATCGGGTCGGGTCGGGGTCGGGTTGGGGCGGGGTCGGGTCGGGGTCCGGGGGGTTTTCATTTTATTTTTTTATTTTTTTAAATAACATATGTATAAAAAAAACTCAATAAACCAGATAAGATTTGGGGCGGGCTTGGGGCGGGGTCGGGGCGGGCTCAGGACGGGTTCGGGTCGTCCCGGCCCACTGGCCACCCTTAGATGGATCTACTGACGAATATAAAGCCTCGACTACTTGTGCATGTGGTCCCCTGTGAATAGCTTAACATCCAGGGCCATTGCAGTTTTGCGTGGCATGGATGTTGAAACAGTCTTCCTAACCAGAGAGTTGGAAGGGGAATATCAAAGTTGGTTTGCTGGACTGTTGGGCTTCTTCCTGAACTTTCATTTTGGTCCCTGAAATGTTTACATTTTGGTCCTAAAAGTTTCAGATAAAACAGAAACAATGAATCTGACCACAAAAACATTGACTCTGAAGTTAGAAAACCAACAGTCTGAAAGTGGAAGTTATATTGAAACAAAAGATACGAATATCACAGATGATATCTTAGAAATTGGATTTCTACGACATCTAACGGACTGGTCTAACTCCAAACTCAGTTGTGAGATAATTGACAGTCTCGTTGAAGCCATCATTGGATATGAATCATAGAACTGATTGGAATCATGGTGCACCCATAGATAAGGAGTGATATGCGCAGGTCACGTGTATTTCAATGTATTGTACACACTACAACCGACCTAGTATCGGCCTACAAACAAGATCAGTTGAACTAAGGATCACTCGTGATTCTGGAAATAATCGATAGAAGGCGCTAAGTCGGATATGATGATATCTGAATTATTCGCTTATCTACAGATTATGGTATTCTGGATGTCCAGCGATTCTGGAAGAATACAGTGATGCAAACTGGACATCAGATATGAAGAACACCAATGCCACAAGTAAATGTGTATGGTGGGTCTTGGAAAATCCTCTAAGCAAACTTGCATCGGCCGATTCATGATGGAATCGGAGTTTATCGCTTTATACAAAGCATGAAAGAAGTTGAGTAACTTCACGACTCCTTAGAGGACGTCCATTATTAGGAGAAACCCGTGCCTTCAGCAGTTATACACTGTGGCTAGCCGGTCAGCTTCAGGAAGGACACGGATGACGGCGTTTGAACATATCTGTCAGGATCTGTCGGAGACATAAGACCGTATGACAATTGATCATCACGGGTGTCACTTCCTTGATTACTAATCAAAGGATATAGCGGACCCTTTTAACTAAGGGACTACCCGGAGATCAAGTGTTCTGCCTGTCTAGGGGAATGGGCTTAAAACCTAAACAATACGAACCTTTGCGGTGGTAACCCAACCATACTGACTGGAGATCCCAAAAATTTAGTTCAATGGGAAAACTAAGCTGCAAAAGTTCAGTTGAGCGCTTCGGTGGAAGCAAGAGCACCTCGGATGATGATTTCTGTAGGGAAATATGAATCCAAAGTTGTTCCCGCTATAGACATTAAAGTGCTACCTGCATGGTGGTAAAGGTTAAGCTTCCAAAACTTTAACGATCCTCAAACGATTGAGGTTAAGATTGGGGAAACTTTTAATGATTCCTAACAATTGTGAAGTGGGGTATAACAGGATACCTTGTAGGAGGTCACCTATTTAAGTGCGAGGACATGCCGCCTCAAATGAACGCACTTAAGAATCCAAGTGTGTCCATGGACACAACGGACAAAACGATAAGAATGAAAATGAATAAAGAGAGTTATTGTGTTGGTATCATTGTCTTGGCTTACACTAAACACTGACGGTTCAAGACATCACGTTCACCGCGCAGTAAGTAAGTCCGGTGGTATTCAACTAGGGAAGGTTCAAAGCAGAAGCTACCTCTCCTGATGCAATATGTTTTCGCTATAAGATTGATGAAAGTAGGCACCTTGTGTGTGCGCCAAAATCTCTTTCAAGAGGGGATTGTTGGAAATTTGCCTTTGGTGGGGAGGTGTGTCCACCCATATTTATTGAATTAAACACTAGGGTTACTCATGTTGGAGGCTTTGTCTCTCCACACGTGCATAATCTACTAACTGAGTAGATGATCGTAGGGCCAAGAATCGTCAAATTTCGTTGAGAAATGAAAGAGATATTGGTCCACGAAGTAAGGTGTTTGAGGCATGGAAATATGGCGTGGGACAAATCTACCACATCGGTGGGAAAATGAAGAATTGCTCTCTTTATAAGTCTCATAATTGGCTAAGGGTTTGGGACCCCAAGGGGTAACCCATGTGTTTATAGGAGGGAGGACCTATATTTGCTTGGGTTCAAGGCTAAGCCCACACGCGCGCCGCCGCCGCCCGCCCGTCCGGTCCGGGCTCGGGTCGTTGGTCTTGGGTCTTTCTGATATTATCTCTTTGGAACCCCAAATTGCTTAATATTTACAGTTTGGTCCGTAGAGTTTCTGGAAAGTTGAATTTGGGAACTACGGAAGGCAGAAAGTTGATTTTTGGGGCGTTAGTGTGCATTAATCAGCCATTACTTGACTGATTAACTCCTCCATAAACAACCCTCCTTCAATGACCCTAATGGCCATGTTTTGGCAGTTGAGGAGTGGAGTCCATCCCTCATGCTATAAATTGATGCATTTTGGCTCAATTGTGTAACACGAAAAACAGAATATAGAAAACGAGATAACATTTATATACACAGAGACAAACAGAAGAGACACTGAAATTCAGTCCAAAACGTTGGGACTAAAACTAAAACTCTTCCTTCCTTTTCTATTCTTCAGCAAGTCGTTTCGTGTTTGTTTTCTTCATCAGACTCAACCTATTTGCTTTGTAGTGTTGATTAGGTGTTGTTTTATCTTGGGAGACTATTGCCCGTTAACGTAAAAGCATATATACGGAGAAATCTTGTCTTAAAGACAGAGTGTCATCACTCGACTCAACACACAGTTGTAACAATTCAGATTTAGTGTTTCTTGATTTCAGGTTATCAAGTAAGCAAATTCATTTTTTTTGTATCATAATGGTCATTTATATTTTGTTAATTATTTCACTCTAAAGATCACTCAAGCATATATGTGACCACTTTTTAATGACGTAAACACCTAACTTTTTAAGCCAATAAAACACTAAACCTAATTAATTTTATCAAACTCCTCCTACCGACCTATTATCAGACCCATAAAATCTCTTTATATGCCAATGCGTCATTTACACTCTTGCTCCTACTTTGTATTGGTATTTAATTTTTGCCCTTCAATAGACGGAATCACGTAAAGAATTTATGCTAATCCAATGCCGAAGAGGTCCACAATTACTGGCTTGGTGGCTGTAATAGGTCGCTTAAATTCATATATCTACGGTTTATATCCAAAATTATTGCTAATAGAAAAAGAAAATGACTTTACTCATTTATTTTTAATAGTTCACTGACTGTCTAAATAATGACACTCAACAATTATCAAAATATATTGGATTCCAGCCATAGGGCACCATCCTACTTGACCCCTAATGTCTCCTAAACAAAATGAAACTATTCTACTCGTGCTTAAAACTAGAAGACAAATACTACTTGCTAAATTCCTAAATAACATTGAAAAAAAAAACTTATCAATATATGATTTGACATCCCACCGAAGATGACAATATTGCTACAATTATCAAAATCGAATCTCTAGCGAAAAAGATTGAATTACTTCGAAGGAGGGAGGAAAGGCTAGACTTCAACCATACAATGCATTCATCTTTCTATTTTAATAGTACATTATTCTGTGAAAATAGAGGGTCCCTCTTTCTTTTTTATAAAAAAAATTATGATTTTGATGTGTGATGCTTTTTATCTTGATCCCAATGTCCAACACCATTTATCACAAAATGACACTAATCATGTGATGTGATAACCTTTTCTCTGTAGTATCTTCATCCACATATTCCAGAATTAGCAAAAAAGAATATTATTGAGTTACACATATATAGTAAACAATCAACAAAGACAAGGATATAGCTTAAAGGCCAATAACATAAGAATAAACATGGGAGAGTAGACAAAAAATGTTAGTAGATGATTTCACCCTTTTTACCTAAATTTTGGTGCGGAGAGTTATCCGATAGTTGTGCTAGTGGAAAATAACATATGTATAGTAGAATAGTTGAGATATGCAAACTGGCCTAAACACTAGTGTTATAAAAATAAAGATTTAAGTTATATGCACTTACAGTGTAACGAATACTTTTCGATAACATTGTAATTTAATCTGTTATAACAAGTTACTTATCGTTTATTGTAGGTTATAAATCAATGTTATTAAGTATTATTACGTACAAGTACTTTTTAAATGAACTAATTATATAAATACTTTTTACCACGTAAGTACATAGAATTTAAACTCTAAATGAATACTGGTTCAGGACAAATAAAGATGACATATCATGATAATATCAGCCAGAACTGATATATAATCCAACTGATCAGTTCAAAGGAACCAAAATATAGCACTTTATTTGCAATATAGTATACCCTGCCATTCTTTTTCTCAAAAGGTAACAATTAATTTTGACCATTTTTAACACCGACTCTCCAAGTCATCTTAGACCAATGTCATTCAAAAATAATGAGTAGAATATTAAGTGGTATGACCCACGTATAGTCTTCCAACAACAATGACATAAAGAAGACTTAGGGTCCTTTTGGAAGCGACATGGTAATTGAAATCGATGTAATTATTAGGATAGTAATTATATAATATAATAATTATGATGATCTATTTGTTTGTTATAACGTAATTATAGTGTATTTACAAATATGATGGTTGGTTGCACATGTGTAATTACACAATTCAATTAGTTTTAAAATAAAAAATAATACTTGACAAATATGTGCCTTTATAAATGATATATTAAATTAGGTGGTTAAGATTTCTTGAAAATATATTAATTAATCACATATTTGTAAATAATATTTTAAGAATAATTGTATATATTTTTAAATTAATAACGGTTTAATTTAATTAATTTTAAATATTAAAATAACATATTTTGTAAGAACATCATGGGCTGGATATTTGAAAAAAAGATTAATATTTATACATATAATGTCATAACATTATTCAAATGTGTGACAAAAAAATAATCTACCAATTATAAGTAGAAAATGAACAACATGCAAGGTAAAACAACAAGTGAATTTATTATAGCAAATAAATTGATATTGAAAATATAACCTAAATTTAAAATCCAAAAAAATAAATTAACATGATACTTTTATGTAAAATTCTAACATTTACATATAATAAGTTCCGACATAACTAAAGTAAATATAATTCAAAAGAAAGTGAATAAGTCTATAACCTCATTCAACAGCGAAATTCTACTTTAATAACATCACTTGTTATATGTCAAGTTTGTTAATGACTCATTCTTTCTAATATTAGGAAGTGCAATTTAAAAAACTAGAATAATAACGTAGTTATGCTAAATGAAGAAAATAATAAAATAAGAAATAAAAAAACATACGAGCAATTACATGGAATCACAAGAAGTAAAGGTTGGGAAATAAGAAGAAAGAAAATGAAAGATAAATAATGTAAAATAAAAATAATTTCAAATTTCAAATAAAAAAGAAATTAAAATAATAGATTTAAATTTTTTAAAATAAATTAAAATAATAGAAATAAAAATAAAGAAAAGTAATTAAAAATAACCGTGTAATTACACTCAATTCTCCCCCCCCCCCCCCTCCACCCTTGAGAATTGGAGAGTGTAATTACCACATCACAATTACACTCAATTACATGCTGATCATGTAATTACTTGGCCTGACAAATATGTCAAACTGTGTAATTACACCCAATCACATTCAATTCCAATTACATGGTGACTTTCCAAACAGGCCCTTAAAGGAATTAATTAAGCATTGTTTTCACTTTACTCCATTCTATTTTAAATTATTGTCATACACTCTCCGTCTCATATTACTTGGCCACATTACTAAAAATATTCGTTTCAAATTACTTGGCCACTTTATAAAAATAAGATAGAATAAATTAAGCTTTTCCTTCTTTGTTCTTAACATTAATTATTTTTTAAAATAATCAATATTGATTAGAGTGTAATTAATTGAAAAAAGATAAAGGTTATATAGTAAGAATACCCTTCTTATTTATGATTTTTTAAAAGGCGTGTAAAAGAGAAAATGAACCAGTAATATAAAAAGAAGTATTAGATATTTCTTGCTGGTCAAAAAACATTTTATACAGTCCTGTAAAAAATTAGGTCTTTCCTCCTTGTGAGAAAATCAGTTAATACATTTTTATTCTCAAATACCCCTTTTTTCACCTTCTGGCGGTGAATAAAGAAGGTGAAAATTATGAGAAATTTGAATTCAAATTTCAATGTAGAGACATAAATTATTTTATGCTTTTTTTCCATTTGTTTAAACTTTGATGGATAGATTTACCCAATATCTTGCATGTACACAATAAAATAATCGAGATGTGCGCAAGCTAATTTTGACACCAAATTATTGGAATAAAATGTCTGTAGTTCCCAAAACGAAAGGCATGAGTGAAAGATTTGTTGGGATTGAAATAACAGGGCGTCATGTGGAAGCTAACAATTACAAACCTTATCGGCGATAAATTAGATGACACAAAAACTATACCAAAAAAATATAATATTCTAATACGATTTGATCAATTTATCTACATATCAAAAACTAATTAAAAGCATAAAAACTATTGAAGGAAAAATCTCCCCCTAAACGAAACTCTCTAATGACTACATTGTGAGTGCTATTTGTGTTATGTATGAAAAGAAACGATCTTCTATTTATAGAAGTTCAAAACTTCTCCTCTAAGAAAAGTATAAATGTGATAGAGTTCTTTTCCATAAAAAAAAACTTTTTCTGTCAAGAACTCTTTTTGAAGTAAAACACAATTATAATAAAATTCAAATAAGGTGAAAAATTCAGGACAACCCCTAACAAGATTTAGAGAAAGCATAGCTAAAATACCCAATGTTTAGCATTGATTTATTTCTCAAGTCAAATTAATTTTGAGGAAATTGAAAAGAGATATAGAAAAAAATATCAATGCCAAAATCGCTGATTGAGGATATATTCATTTAAAATTGTGGACCTCCTAAGTCCTAAACTGTAGCATAAAAAGATTTAACTTATTTATATTAGGTTAAATAATTTTATACTATTAACGTACATTAGTCCATAATAGATTAAAAAAAAGAAAAAAAGAAGAAGAGAAATTGACATAAATAGTCGTTCATCAAAACAATAACCAACAAAATGTATATGCTTGGTATATTGATGTCTAATATACATAAAATACACATTTTTAATACATAATAGTGTCTATTTTTTATATATTGACTAGCGAATGTAATTACAGGCCAAATGTGTAACTTGCCCCAAAAAAATTCACTTTCACTAATCTTTAGGCCACACTCTTAAATGCAAAATACTAACATTCTTAAAAGAATAATCTAGCTTTTTTTCTTGTTCAAATAATGGAGATGAATGAAAAGAACACCTAAGTAGGCGTTTGGCCATGCATTTTCAAATCATAGTTTCATAATTTAATTTCAAATCACGTTTGTTTATGCAATTTGGACATAACTTCAACTTCAACTTCAACTTCATGTCATGATTTGAAATCCCAAATCATTCGAAAAGGTGTGATTTGGAATTCCAAATCATGATTTAAATTTTTTTAAAATATAAAACTTGACGCATAAGTTTATATTTTGTAAAAAAAATTAATAAATTAATAGATATACACCAATTGATCAACTTTATATTGTATTGGATATAATTGTCCGATACATAAATTTATATTGTATATATATAGGTATGACTACAATTATAATGCATTTAAAATGGCAATTGGATACAACGGTTCAATTTTCAATTTTATTGAACTAAAGTTACACTACTACTCATGTTCGATTTCCTTTTTATTGAACTAAAGTTTAATTAATTGATGTTGTATTTTTTAGAAAGGTCTTCTAGCCGCGTATTAATGTTGTTATGAACTGTGACTTGTTCATTTGATAAGATTGCATAAGAATTAGGAAAGTTTTGATAGTTTTCACAACTTATGGGTGTTTTATGTTAATGAGAAAAAAATACAACTTAAGAAATCAAAATTACATGTCCAAACGAAACTTCAACTTTAAATCATATGATTTCAAATCATGTCCAAACGACTCCTAAAAAAAGGCAAAAATCTATCTACAGGCAAGTTAAAACTATATGCACAAAACAAATAATTTGCATGTTATCTACTGATCTCAGGCATAGAGTCACAATCATTATGTTATAAGATTCTTGAAACTCTTAATGTTAACACTTAATGTTTCCTCAACAAAATGAAACTCTTTTATTCATTCTTAAAACTAAAAGACAGTACTCCACTAGTTTCCTAAGTCACTTTGAAAGCTTATAAGATGATTGACATCCATGGGGAAGACAACTATATGGAAAAAAGAGCCCACTTCTATATAAACCTGAAAAATAAGACATGTTATCTATAATAATTGATTAAAATTATTGATAGTGTAGGTATTAGGGATGGCAACGGATCGGATTTGGACCGGATCCTACTAGATCCAGATCCAGATCCGTTTTTCATACCTGAATCTAGATTTGTCGGGTCCATAAAAATCAGATCCAAATCCGGATCCACCGGGTCCACGGATCGGATCTGGATCCACATTTAAAAAAATTTGTCAATGTAACCTTGCTAAGAATTTTTTTTTGAACTGACAAACGATTTTTACTTAGCTAACAGTTTACTGTGTTTCAATTTTGAAATGTTCATATAAGATATTTTGTTCGTTGTCTCATTTTGATATATTTTGTTCGTTGTCTCGTTTTGATTGTGAGCTATTAATTGAAAATGTTGGACAATGACAATAGTTGTGGAAAATGCTGACTACTATTTCCACAATGCAGAACTTGCATGTGCTTCGATTCTTCACAAATGAAGTGAATATAATTTTAACTACTTGTCTATGGAGATGTTAGTCATTCACTAATATAACATTGATTTTATTATCGAAGTTATCTCTTTATTTTTTGGTTTTTGAGTTAACGCGGGGATAAATTAAACTTGTTTTGAGAATTAAACTTGCAAGGATGTGCTTAGCAATTTTAAGAAAATACTTATAAAATTACATTCTAGGTTATGAATATATTTAATAAAAAATAGATCCACGGATCGGATCTGGACCGGATACGGATCTCAAATACAAGATCCAGATCCGATCCGTCAGAAACGGATCCGGGTCCGATCCGGATCTGTCGGGTCCAATGTTTGAAGATCCATATCCTATAAAACGGATCTGGATCCACCGGGTCCATGATCCACTGCCATCTCTAGTAGGTATGTTGGAAATTTGTCTTTGCTGGGGAGGTGCGTCCACCCATATTTAATGAATTAAACACTAGGGTTCCGCTTATTGGAGACTTTGTCTCTTCACACGTGCATAATCTACTAACTGAGTAGATGACGGTAGGGCCAAGAATAGTCAAATTTCGTTGAGAAATGAAAGAGATATTGGTCCACGAAGTAAGGTGTTTGAGGCGTGGAAATATGGTGTGGGACAAATCTACCACATCGGTGGGAAAAGGAAGAATTGCTCTCTTCATAAGTCTCATAATTGGCTAAGGGTTTGGGACCCCAAGGGGTAACCCATGTGTTTAAAGGAGGGAGGACCTAGATGTGCTTGGGTTCAAGGCGAAGCCCACACGCGTGTCGTTGCCCGTCCGGTTCGGGCTCAGGTCGTGGGTCTTGGGTCTTGGGTCTTTCTGATATTATCTTTTTGGAACCCCAAATTGCTTAATATTTACAATTTGGTCCGTAGAGTTTCTGAAAAGTTAAATTTGGGAACTACGGAAAGCAGAAAGTTGATTTTTGGGGGGTTAGTGTGCATTAATCAGCCATTACTTGGCTGATTAACTCCTCCATAAACAGCCCTCCTTCAATGGCCATGTTTTGGCAGTTGAGGAGTGGAGTCCCTCCATCATGCTATATATTGATGTCTTTTGGCTCAATTGTGTAACAAGAAAAACATAATATAGAAAATGAGACAACATTTATATACATAGAGACAAACAAATAGACACTGAAATTCAGTCAAAAACGTTGGGACTAAAACAGAAAATGTTCCTTCCTTTTCTATTCTTCAGCATGTCGTTTCGTGTTTGTTTTCTTCGTCAGACTCAACCTATTTGCTTTGTAGTGTTGATTAGGTGTTGTTTTTATCTTGGGAGACTATTGCACGTTAACGTAAAAGCATATATACGGGGCAATCTTGTCTTAAAGACAAAGTGGCATCACTCGACTCAGCACACAGTTGTAACAATCCAGATTTTGTGTGTCTTGATTTTAGGTTATCAAGATTCAAGACTCAACAAGCTTGCGGCAGTTCTGAACATTGGCTATTTGCTTATCCTTTCGAACACTTGTAATATTTATTTACTTTCCGTACTGCTTTACAATAGTCCAACAAGTTTTAAGACAAGATTTGTATTAGTGTTCGAAAGATGTCGGTCGAAAGTTGTGTGACCAAATCTGGATATGACTGTGGTTTTCTGGTAGAAGAGAGTGATGATTATGCTATTGAAGGTCAACGTGTTCATGGTGTCACCGCTCCCGAGAGTGGTGGGAACAAGCGCTCACCAGAGGCTGATGATGTCAACTGGGACAAGAGGAGAAGGCTGAAGATGTGGTTCTATCTTGTAGCAGAAGGCCTATATCTGTCTCAGACAAAGGATCCGAATTATGGTAAGGATGAAATGGACACTCAGTCCGATGAAGTGACTGAAGTGGGCCAGAATTCGAAATTGGGATAAGTATTTTTTCTTCATTGTCAAGAATAAGATTAAATGATGTTTGATTAAAAAAGGCTTAGGAATATGAAAATGTTTTCACGAAATAATTTATATTCCTTACGCTTTAAAATCAGAAGTTTAATCTCATCTTCCTTCCCGTTTAAAGATTGGATTTTGTAAACGACTTAAAAAGATCCATTCTTTTAAGTGTAATTATTAAAAGTGTGTAAAGTATGTTCACACATACGAGGGAAAAGATCCACTGACTGTTCGAAAATTATTACCACTCGTAAGTAAGCGCCAACAATTGTCTGGGCACCAATCATAAGGGAAGAAGACTAAAAGCTAAAGACGTTGAGCATGTCACACTATTTGGCAGAAGATCAATCATAGGATGATATTGGACACTCAGTCATACAAAGCCTACGGGCGACTGGAGTGGGCCAAAATTCCTTTGATAGAATGATATTAGACACTCAGTCATACAAAGCCTACGGGTGACTGGAGTGGGGCCAGAATGCATTTCATAGGAAAAGTAATGGACACCTAGTGTGGTGGGCCAGAGTTTCCTGGTCTTAAATGATCTGAAGGCCTAAATAAAGGCAGAAAAGAAATTGGACACTTAGTTTGCCAAAGCAACTGGAGTGGGCCAGAGTATCCAGATCACATATGATCTTGTTACGCCCTAACCACGGGCAAGAGTTGTTCATGTGAAGCAACGCCACCTCTAAAGTAGAAAGGGCTGGAAAGGTTGTCATCAATAGGACTTCAGGGAATGGGATCACTCTTAAAGGAGGTGATACATGTCCCAAACTTGGTTTAAGGGACGTTGTTGGTCAAGCTGGTTTGAGACTAGTCCAACAGGTCTGTAATAACTAATAATGGTACATTATGTCTGTATCCAAATGAATGATATATTTGTAATCCGTGCATCTATGCCATCATAGATTAAGACACGTTAAATAGAAAGTCATTCAAAAGCTAACGAAGTTGAGATTGTTGCCTTCTTTCGACATAAACCCTCAAAATGAATATGAGGTAGGCGAAGAGGCAAAATCACTTTTTCAAGTTCCGTCAAAGGAATAGCGAAAGAAGCACCGCTCCTCTAGAACTTAGTCACACCTACTTGGGTGATTTGAAGTTTATACAAAATAGAGGGGGAGACAAGTACTTTGTGACCTTCATTGATGATGGTACAACGTATTACATCCTTTGTTTGTTGAAAAGCAAAGATGAAGTTGTTGAAGCGAATAAGCGCTACAAAGCAGAAGTTGAAAATCAACTAAGCCTATGAATTGAGGTTTCGCAGTGATAGAGGGGGAGAATGTGAAACATCGTTCATTAAATGACTGTTCATTACTCACCTCAGTCTAACAATGTTAGCCAAGCGCAAGGCCGTACACCCAAAATATGTGGGGCAAGACGATCCTTACCGCTAATGTGATTCTCAACAGAACTACGCATAAGGATAAGGATAACTCTCCGTGTGAAACATGAAAATGATCTCACATACAAATGTTGTGATGTGGGGTGGCTTGGTAGAAGTTGGAATACCGAAAGAGGTCAAGTTGGACCTAAGATTGTAGATTACATATCCACTGGATCTGCAAATAACAGTAGTGCTTATCGCCTCTTAGTGTTAAAGAATGTTGAATTCTTTGAGGATAACTTTCCTTGAGAAGGAAAAAGAAGTAATTACTCGAGGTTAACAAGAACCCACGAGGGCCTGACTGTCCGGAACTAGATATTCCGTATCTACAGGACTCGGAAGTCGCTGACTATCCGAAACTTAATATTCCAGATCTGCAGAACCCAGGGATTCTAGATGTTGAACCGAGACGGAGCAAAGAGGGGACAAATACTTGTTCCTTGCCTTCTAGCTTGTATGGTTGAGAATGAACCATGGAAAATTAACAAATAATTGTCATCTCCAGAAGTGCTGCTTTGGAAAGAAGCTACAAAGAGAGAAATAGATTCCATCATATAGAACCATACTTGCGTAATGGTTGATCTTCCTCCGGAAAAAGAACCTTTGGGTTGTGATAGAGGATACTCAAAAGTGAGTACAAAGTAGATGGATCTACTGACGAGTATAAATCCTCGGCTACTTGTGCATGTGGTCCCCTGTGAATAGCTTAACATCCAGGGCCATTGCAGTTTTGCGTGGCATGGATGTTGAAACAGTCTTCCTAACCGGAGAGTTGGAAGGGGAGGATCAGAGTTGGTTTGCTGGACTGTTGGGCTTCTTCCTGAACTTTCATTTTGGTCCCTGAAATATTTATATTTTGGTCCTGAAAGTTTCAGATAAAACAGAAACAATGAATCTGACCACAAAAACGTTGACTCTGAAGTTAGAAAGCCAACAGTTGGAAAACCAACAGTCTGAAAGTGGAAGTTATATTGAAACAAAAGATACGAATATCACAGATGATATCTTAGAAATTGGATTTCTAAGACATCTAACGGACTGGTCTAACTCCAAACTCAGTTGTGAGATAATTGACAGTCTCGTTGAAGCCACCATTGGATATGAATCATAGAACTGATTAGAATCATGGTGCACCCATAGATAAGGAGCGATATGCGCAGGTCACGTGTAGTTCAATGTATTGTACACACTACAACCTACCTAGTATCGGCTTACAAACAAGATCAGTTGAACTAAGGATCACTCATGATTCTGGAAATAATCGATAGAAGGCACTAAGTCGGATATGATGATATCTGAATTATTCGCTTATCTACAGATTATGGTATTCTGGATGTCCAGCGGTTCTGGGAGAACACAGTGATGCAAACTGGACATCAGATATGAAGAACACCAATGCCACAAGTAAATGTGTATGGTGGGTCTTGAAAAATCCTCTAAGCAAACTTGCATCAGCCGATTCATGATGGAATCGGAGTTTATCGCTTTATACAAAGCATGAAAGAAGTTGAGTAACTTCACGACTCCTTAGAGGACGTCCCTTATTAGGAGAAAGCCGTGCCTTCAGCAGTTATACATTGTGGCTAGCCGGTCGGCTTCAGGAAGGACACGGATGACGGCGTTTGGACATATCTGTCAGGATCTGTCGGAGACATAAGACCGTATGACAGTTGATCATCACGGGTGTCACTTCCTTGATTACTAATCAAAGGATATAGCGGACCCTTTTAACTAAGGGACTACCCGGAGATCAAGTGTTACGCACATGCGGGGAATGGGCTTAAAACCCAAACAATACGAACCTTTGCGGTGGTAACCCAACCATACTGACTGGAGATCCCAAAAATTTAGTTCAATGGGAAAACTAAGCTGCAAAAGTTCAGTTGGGCGCTTTAATGAAAGCAAGAGCACCTCGGATGATGATTTCTATAGGGAAACATGAATCCAAAGTTGTTCCCGCGATAGACATTAAAGTGCTACCTGCATGGTGGGTAAATGTTAAGCTTCCAAAACTTTAACGATCCTCAAACGATTGAGGTTAAGGTTGGAGAAACTTTTAATGATTCCTAACACTTGTGAAGTGGGGTATAACAGGATACCTTGTAGGAGGTCACCTATTTAAGTGCGAGGACAGGCCGCCTCAAATGAACGTACTTAAGAATCCAAGTGTGTCCATGGACACAACGGACAAAACGATAAGAATGAAAACGAATAAAGAGAGTTATTGTGTTGGTATCATTGTCTTGGCTTACACTAAACACTGACGGTTCAAGACATCACGTTCACCGCGCAGTAAGTAAGTCCGGTGGTATTCAACTAGGGAAGGTTCAAAGCAGAAACTACCTCTCCTGATGCAATATCTTTTCGCTGTAAGATTGCTGAAAGTAGGCACCTTGTGTGTGCGCCAAAATCTCTTTCAAGAGGGGATTGTTGGAAATTTGTCATTGGTGGGAAGGTGTGTCCACCCATATTTATTGAATTAAACACTAGGGTTACTCATGTTGGAGGCTTTGTCTCTCCACACGTGCATAATCTACTAACTGAGTAGATGACCGTAAGGCCAAGAATCATCAAATTTCGTTGAGAAATGAAAGATATATTGGTCCACGAAGTAAGGTGTTTGAGGCATGGAAATATGGTGTGGGACAAATCTACCACATCGGTGGGAAAAGGAAGAATTGCTCTCTTTATAAGTCTCATAATTGGCTAAGGGTTTGGGACCCCAAGGGGTAACTCATGTGTTTAAAGGAGGGAGGACATATATGTGCTTGGGTTCAAGGCTAAGCCCACACGCGCGCCGTCGCCGCGCGCCCGTCCGGTCCGGGCTCGGGTCGTGGGTCTTGGGTCTTTCTGATATTATCTCTTTGGAACCCCAAATTGCTTAATATTTACAGTTTGGTTCGTAGAGTTTCTGGAAAGTTGAATTTGGGAACTACGGAAGACAGAAAGTTGATTTTTGGGGCGTTAGTGTGCATTAATCAGCCATTACTTGACTGATTAACTCCTCCATAAACAGCCCTCCTTCAATGACCCTAATGGCCATGTTTTGGCAGTTGAGGAGTGGAGTCCATCCCTCATGCTATAAATTGATGCATTTTGGCTCAATTGTGTAACACGAAAAATAGAATATAGAAAACGAGACAACATTTATATACACAGAGACAAACAGAAGAGACACTGAAATTCAGTCCAAAACGTTGGGACTAAAACAGAAACTCTTCCTTCCTTTTCTATTCTTCAGCAAGTCGTTTCGTGTTTGTTTTCTTCATCAGACTCAACCTATTTGTTTTGTAGTGTTGATTAGGTGTTGTTTTATCTTGGGAGACTATTGACCACTTTTTAATTACGTAAACACCTAACTTTTTAAGCCAATAAAACACTAAACCTAATTCATTTTATCAAACTCCTCCTACCGACCTATTATCAGACCCATAAAATCTCTTTATATGCCAATGCGTCATTTACACTTTTGCTCCTACTTTGTATTGGTATTTAATTTTTGCCCTTCAATAGACGGAATCACGTAAAGAATTTATGCTAATCCAATGCCGAAGAGGTCCACAATTACTGGCTTGGTGGCTGTAATAAATTCATATATCTACGGTTTATATCCAAAATTATTGCTAATAGAAAAAGAAAATGACTTTACTCATTTATTTTTAATAGTTCACTGACTGTCTAAATAATGACACTCAACAATTATCAAAATATATTGGATTCCAGCCATAGGGCATCATCCTACTTGACAACTATTCTACTCATGCTTAAAAGTTAAAACTAGAAGACAAATACTACTTGCTAAATTCCTAAATAATGAGTAGAATATTAAGTGATATGACCCACATTTAGTCTTCCAACAACAATGACATAAAGAAGACTTAGGGTCCTTTTGGAAGCGACCTGGTAATTGAAATCGGTGTAATTATTAGGATAGTAATTATATAATATAGTAATTACGATGATCTATTTATTTGTTATAACGTAATTACAGTGTAATTACAAACATGTTGTTTGATTGCACATGTGTAATTACACAATTCAATTAGTTTTAAAATAAAAAATAATACTTGATAAATATGTGCCTTTATAAATGATATATTAAATTAGGTGTTTAAGATTTCTTGAAAATATATTAATTAATCACATATTTGTAAATAATATTTTAAGAATAATTGTATATATTTTTAAATTAATAACGGTTTAATTTAATTAATTTTAAATATTAAAATAATATATTTTGTAAGAACATCATGGGCTGGATATTTGAAAAAAAGATTAATATTTATACATATAATGCCATAACATTATTCAAATGTGTGACAAAAAAATAATCTACCAATTATAAGTAGAAAATGAACAACATGCAATGTAAAACAACAAGTGAATTTATTATAGCAAATAAATTGATATTGAAAATATAACCTAAATTTAAAATCCAAAAAAATAAATTAACATGATACTTTTATGTAAAATTCTAACATTTACCTATAATAAGTTCCGACATAACTTAAGTAAATATAATTTAAAAGAAAGTGAATAAGTCTATAACCTCATTCAACAGCGAAATTCTACTTAATAACATCATTTGTTATATGTCAAGTTTGTTAATGACTCATTCTTTCTAATATTAGGAAGTGCAATTTAAAAAATTAGAATAATAACGTAGTTATGCTAAATGAAGAAAACAATAAAATAAGAAATAAAAAAACATACGAGCAATTACATGGAATCACAAGAAGTAAAGGTTGGGAAATAAGAAGAAAGAAAATGAAAGATAAATAATGTAAAATAAAAATAATTTCAAATTTCAAATAAAAAAGAAATTAAAATAATAGATTTAAATTTTTTAAAATAAATTAAAATAATAGAAATAAAAATAAATTAAAAATAAAGAAAAGTAATTAAAAATAACCGTGTAATTACAGGGTGTAATTACACTCAATTCTACCCCCCTCCACCCTTGAGAATTGGAGAGTGTAATTACCACATCTCAATTACACTTAATTACATGATGATCATGTAATTGCTTGGCCTGACAAATATGTCAAACTGTGTAATTACACCCAATCACATTCAATTCCAATTACATGGTGACTTTCCAAACAGGCCCTTAAAGGAATTAATTAAGCATTGTTTTCACTTTACTCCATTCTATTTTTAATTATTGTCATACACTCTCCGTCTCATATTACTTGGCCACATTACTAAAAATATTCGTTTCAAATTACTTGGCCACTTTATAAAAATAAGATAGAATACATTAAGCTTTTCCTTCTTTGTTCTTAACATTAATTATTTTTTAAAATAATCAATATTGATTAGAGTGTAATTAATTGAAAAAAGATAAAGGTAATGTAGTAAGAATACCCTTCTTATTTATGATTTTTTAAAAGGCGTGTAAAAGAGAAAATGAACCAGTAATATAAAAAGAAGTATTAGATATTTCTTGCTGGTCAGAAAACATTTTATACAGTCCTGTAAAAAAATTAGGTCTTTCCTCCTTGTGAGAAAATCAGTTAATACATTTTTATTCTCAAATACCCCTTTGTTTTCACCTTCTGGCGGTGAATAAAGAAGGTGAAAATTATGAGAAATTTGAATTCAAATTTCAATGTAGAGACATAAATTATTTTATGATTTTTTTCCATTTGTTTAAACTTTGATGGATAGATTTACCCAATATCTTGCATGTACACAATAAAATAATCGAGATGTGCGCAAGCTAATTTTGACACCAAATTATTGGAATAAAATGTATGTAGTTCCCAAAACGAAAGGCATGAGTGAAAGATATGCTAGGATCGAAATAACAGGGCGTCATGTGGAAGCTAACAATTACAAACCTTATCGGCGATAAATTAGATGACACAAAAACTATACCAAAAAATATAATATTCTAATACGATTTGATCAATTTATCTACATATCAAAAACTAATTAAAAGCATAAAAACTATTGAAGGAAAAATCCCCCCTAAACGAAACTCTCTAATGACTACATTGTGAGTGCTATTTGTGTTATGTATGAGAAGAAACGATCTTCTATTTATAGAAGTTCAAAACTTCTCCTCTAAGAAAAGTATAAATGTGATAGAGTTCTTTTCCATAAAAAAAAAACTTTTTCTGTCAAGAACTCTTTTTGAAGTAAAACACAATTATAATAAAATTCAAATAAGGTGAAAAATTCAGGACAACCCCTAACAAGATTTAGAGAAAGCATAGCTAAAATACCCAATGTTTAGCATTGATTTATTTCTCAAGTCAAATTAATTTTGAGGAAATTGAAAAGAGATATAGAAAAAAATATCAATGCCAAAATCGCTGATTGAGGGTATATTCATTTAAAATAGTGGACCTCCTAAGTCCTAAACTGTAGCATAAAAAGATTTAACTTATTTATATTAGGTTAAATAATTTTATACTATTAACGTACATTAGTCCATAATAGATTAAAAAAGAAGAAAAAAAGAAGAAGAGAAATTGACATAAATAGTCGTTCATCAAAACAATAACCAACAAAATGTATATGCTTGATATATTGATGTCTAATATACATAAAATACACATTTTTAATACATAATAGTGTCTATTTTATATATATTGACTAGCGAATGTAATTACAGGCCAAATGTGTAACTTGCCCCAAAAAAATTCACTTTCACTAATCTTTAGGCCACACTCTTAAATGCAAAATACTAACATTCTTAAAAGAATAATCTAGCTTTTTTTCTTGTTCAAATAATGGAGATGAATGAAAAGAACACCTAAGTAGGCGTTTGGCCATGCATTTTCAAATCATAGTTTCATAATTTAATTTCAAATCACGTTTGTTTATGCAATTTGGACATAACTTCAACTTCAACTTCAACTTCATGTCATGATTTGAAATCCCAAATCATTCGAAAAGGTGTGATTTGGAATTCCAAATCATGATTTAAATTTTTTTAAAATATAAAACTTGACGCATAAGTTTATATTTTGTAAAAAAAATTAATAAATTAATAGATATACACCAATTGATCAACTTTATATTGTATTGGATATAATTGTCCGATACATAAATTTATATTGTATATATATAGGTATGACTACAATTATAATGCATTTAAAATGGCAATTGGATACAACGGTTCAATTTTCAATTTTATTGAACTAAAGTTACACTACTACTCATGTTCGATTTCCTTTTTATTGAACTAAAGTTTAATTAATTGATGTTGTATTTTTTAGAAAGGTCTTCTAGCCGCGTATTAATGTTGTTATGAACTGTGACTTGTTCATTTGATAAGATTGCATAAGAATTAGGAAAGTTTTGATAGTTTTCACAACTTATTGGTGTTTTATGTTAATGAGAAAAAATACAACTTAAGAAATCAAAATTACATGTCCAAACGAAACTTCAACTTTAAATCATATGATTTTATGATTTCAAATCATGTCCAAACGACTCCTAAAAAAAGGCAAAAATGACCAATTCTAGCCAAATTAAGGCATAACACTGTTTAGGTAAGAATAGGAAATAAAGGAGCAAAATTACTTGAAGACCTTAAAGATTCTTCTAAATCATTTATGGAGTGAAAATGAAAAAAGAAAAGATCACTATATTCATGCACTTTTACCTACTGCCCTTCCCACCAATCTACCTTTTTTTTCAAAATTATTAGTACTATAAATTAGAATAATAGTTATTAAGATGATTGAAATTCTTTTCTGCATTGAATTTTGAGACACCTATTTCTCATTGATGAGACATTTTTGGAAGAAAGGGAAAAAGTAAAAACAAAACGTAAGCCATTATTCAAAATTTGAAACCTAAAAAACAAGAGTTTAACATTGTAAAAGAAATTCACCCAAAAATCTATCTACAGGCAACCCTTCATAAAATAAAGTTTTAAATCTTAAAATAAAATAAACTACGTGTTAGATGACCTGATAGTGATAAATATATTTACAGTGTATATTATAAGTTGAACTCAAAAAATATAAAAAAAAAAAAACAACAGCTAAAAAGGAGATTACGAAAATTGCAAAGTCATACGTACAAGATAGAAAGCATGTGACAAGTAACAAAATTTGGACTTTGCATCACATGGTGAATGATTGATTCTTCATTTCTTCCCAAAATTTCCATATATGAAATATCTTCTTTTTTCCCCTTTTTTATCCGGACAACATTGATTTATCATAGTTAAGTGATGGATCGAAATGACAATACGTATCATAATCATGATTATGATAAGTAAAGTCACGAAAATACTGATTTCAAATGAACTTGGTGCCGAAACACTATCATCCTCTCCCTTTTAGTAATAAAGAAATGTTTGAGGCCTTTTATGAGTGTGGTATTCCATACAATGAAACTATCAGTCAATAACGTCTTCGTGGTTAAAAGTTAAAACAAGGCAAAACTAATACTTTTGTCATCCCAATTTATAAGAAAATTTTGGCTGAATACAAAGTTTGAACTACTGTTCTTATTTATATATTTATATCATTGATTGCAAAAGAAAATATTAAGATTATGGTTGAAAAGTTAGTTTAGTAAAATAAAACGTCATACTATCAAAAGTTAAAATCTTAGTTTAATGAATTTGAATTTACGAGAATTGTATATAAAACTAAATTAAACGGAGGAGTTGCTAACTTTTTGTTGTTACTATATGGTAGATATAGAAAGTTCAAAACTCATAATGATTCCTATAAGAACAGTTAGCATAACATTTTTCTTTAGTGATTCAAGAAAACTATAGTTAAGTGATTAAAGTTTATGTGCAAATACATATTCTTCCAAGTCCGTCGTCCTTTAAGCCATGTTAGACCTCTAACTCTAAACTCGGCCTTTTTTTAATAGTATATATAATCTTGATGTCCGGATCAGCCTACACGCACCTCGTCTAATTCCACAAAGTACTTGTTAACTCCTACCAACACAAGTACCGAACTACTTTGTCCACCAAGACTTGGACATGGACAGATGACAAGATATCACCTAGTATTCGTGCTTCCCCTGAAATCTGAACCTTCTTAAACTCAGCTTGATTTCCATCTATCTCCATACTGCATTCATATAACAAGACTAGAGCAATGCAAAACATGGATATAGCAAGAGTCTATGAGCCATCCATTTGATTCCGATAATAGATTGATCGGTAACCTTAAACAAATGGTAAGCAACTTGCTATAACATGTAAACCACACTAATAGTGGTAAAAAGATCGATACACATTCAGTATATATAACTTAAAGCTTGTTTCTTAATGGCTAAAACTCCAACGTTTGAAGGAGGCAATACACCAAGTGTAGAATGCAATGAGATAAAGAGTTTCCTTGAGAATATAAGAATAGTCAGAGATCAAGTGCAACTAAACACATTACATTAACCACAAACTCAATGAGATGATTTCCAACCATAAAAATTGGATCTCCCACAGCAGGAACCCACAAATTGATCATCTCATCCAGTAACTGACTTGAATAAATACATTATTTTTATGGCAAACTTGTGAAGCACTTGTCTTATAGGCCATCTATTTTTTGCCTAACAGAGTACTGAAATTGAAGCACAACTACAAACACAATTCAAGGACTAAAACGTACCAGTACTATAAAAAGTACATGTAGCTAATACAAGCAGAGGTCACAACTTGATGAGTTGATCCACCTACACGCCTTGCTTTTAATGTTATATCGGGAGTTTAGCACTAGGACAACCATTCATCTGCATAGCACCAGAGATTGCTTAGAGTTAGAGAAGCGACAACTTCCTCAAGCATCTGCACCCGGAAAAAAAACGAAGAGCAAAGGTAAGCTTGCTATGGAACACTTAAAATGGAAAAAATTGCAGAAATAAGACATCATAAAGGGGTGATCTTGATTTTTGGTTGCGCTTAATAAAATCTTTAAAAATGAGGCAGGCAGGCAGGAGATTGGGACGTTCCAAGAAGTTACAGACAGAGAGGATAGTGTAATGTATTGCCTATCGGACAGGAGTTTAAGTTGTAATATGGACTTGTGAACAATTGAGCAACACACAACTTTCGGATATGAGGCAGAACTTTTTACCAATAGAGCAGGTTAATTGTTTCTGACTTATCAAATTGTCCCAAATTCCTGCCTCGTAAAAAAAAGCGCAGCCCGGTGCACTAAGCTCCCGCTATGCGTGGGTCCAGGGAAGAGCCGGACCACAAGGGTCTATTGTATGCATACCCTGAATTCCTGCCTCATAGGCAAACTAATTTATGCCCGCAACTTATGGCAGATGGGCAACACAAGTCATTTTCTAAAGATTTTTGCAAGTGGGGCCAAAAGTTCATGTCCACCCATTATGGGGGTTATTATTGCAAATCACCCACTATAATGGGACAAAGAAGTAGATAAAGATGCAAAAATCTCACCATTTAGGGGAACAAGCACTCCTTGAACAGAATCCAGAAGGAGCATTTGGAATGGATATGGACAGCTGAGTGGGGGAGAAATTATTTTTGCTGGACCCCTCGTCAAGATTGGACCATGATTCTTTGGATGTAGGCCACTCGTTAAAGAATGAGCGCATTGGATGTTGCTGCTCCTGCTTTACAGTACCAGGTGAACCTATGTCACTGCTAAAGAAGCAATGTTGGGCTTGCTGTTTTGATTCAATCACTGGCTCAAATGGATTAGGTGAGCCACCAAGCAACTGTGAATCATTTTTCGGATTCGCCATGGGCTTTGACGGAACTTGTGATGGCATCAGACACCACATGTTGTCTGTGTTAGAACCCGCCACATCAGCATCAGGAGTCATTCCATGGAGATACCTGTGTAGCATTTCATGAAGGATTTTATGCCATTTACGCCAAAGGCAAGACCATTATTACGCCATGTCAGACATATTCAATGGAGCAGTGTAATAAGAAAATAAAAGAACAAGATATAGTTTCCTTAAGTTATGAGATTTTGTTGACAACCACCAATTTTTTTCTGTTTGATAAAGATTGACAATTGAAAATGTCACACATTATTAAGTAGGGGATGCATAGTAAGCAGGGGAAACTTTGCCAGCTTTTGCCCTCTTGCATAAAAATCATGTCCTCCTTATAAGAATCTGACAAATAAAAAAGGATTCTAAATGTGCTATAGTTGATGAGCTAAATTGATGAAGCGGATGATGGGATAAGATTTAAGATAATATCATGATAACTGATATCCCTAAGCACTCATGATAATCACTAGTATTTCAACCTTTATATGTAAGATAATTTGGACCTATAATTATTTTACAAAGGGACGATAGCAACTGAATATAGGAGAGAAGAATATGTTCGCTACTTGACAGTTTTAAGCTTGAAACAACTGGGGAAAAAGTCCTATTTAGGAGAAAATGACGAAAATGGTCCCTTATCTTTGGTAGTAGGTTCAAAATAGTCTCTTAAGCATCACTTGAGCATTTTTGGTCCTTTTAAGTTTGCCCCATCAGATATTTACCGAACTTTGATTGTTAAATAAAATCGGAACTGTGAAAACTGACATGCCAACTACTTTAGAACTCTTTTATAGCATCAAGTAATCAAGGTGCAATTACAGTATAAGAGAAAATCCATCTAAGGAGAACAGGAAACATAGTAGACAAATTGGATGTACCTATACTCCTTGTTATTTATCCCATAGGAGACGGGCTCCATCTGCAGTTTTGTTGCGGTGCTTCCATAACTCATTCCATCAGAATTAGCAACGGAATATAATGGCATGTTTTGGAAGCCTCCAATGCTATTGCTTTGGAAACTTCCACTTCTATTGCTGCTCCCAGTAGTAACGGGTGATATACTTGTCGACAACGACTGGGAAGTAGATTGAGATTCCACAGGCTTTCTTGAACGGTTACGGCCTCGATGCATGTGCCGCTCACAATATCTGGAGTCTGGATGTGCATCTTTGGAGCACCTCCACTTCTTTCCATCTGTCCTTCTACACCTTCCTGGCTCGGGATCAAACTTCTTCCCATAATAGGAACAATAACCCACTACACATGTAAAATAACACATTGCCATATTTACATAACAAACCCCACATCCACCAACTAAAAAGAAAGACCTTTATCATGCAAAACAATTTTTTTTGGATCAGGTGAGGTCAGAATTTCATTGATATTGCGTCCAGTCTCACGGAGTTTTAACGGCAGTGTAGCCATTCAAATATGGGAAATTGACATAAATAGCCGCCCACTAAAATAATAGCCCGCAAATGTATATTTTTTGTATATTAACGTATATTATACATAAAATATACATTTTTGATACATAATAGTGTAATTTTTTGTATATATGGCTAGCGAATGGGATTATTTTTGGCCAACTGGCCAACTGTGTAACTTCAAATCCAGTAAATTGTTTTTTGCAAAGCGAAAATATTTTGCTATATTTGAACGGCTACACTGCCATAAAAACTCCATGAGACTGAAATTTTTGTAGCAACATTGACATTTAGCCACAACCTTAATAAAATACTACATGAGGGAGACATTGAAATTTAATACAGTTGTAAACTATGAAACTACGTGAAAAAGACATAAAAAGAGAGAGAAGCAAGAACATGTACTACCATAATGAAACACAAAGCTATAGCCCACCAGATGCCAATACGGTAGATATATGTTTAAGTATGCGTTTTGGCCAAAAACTAAACTCTTTATATATGCACATGACATTTTTAGAAAATAGTCTACAATATCAAACCAAATAACAAATCCACCTGACAAAACTACTGGATTTAGTATATAGATGAAGGTTGTAACCCGGGGTTATTTAATATTTTGCCCAACCTATTCAAAAGGAAAAAAGAAAAGGAGCACGTGTTCAAGGAATCAAACCGATGACCTTAACCTATTCACTCCCTTGTGATGCACCAGTGTTTAACTTTTGTTTTAGATAATGCGTAAATTTTAAGGAATCTTCACACAAATAGCCGGCCAGATTCACTGTTTACTTTTCCTAGCCGGTATACACAATTATACATGGATTATACATATATTATGTCCGCCAGCTATTTTTAGTTTAAACGGTTGGGTGGGCTATTAGGCTAATCTTTAATTTGTAAAAAGGAATTAACACATTACAAAATAAAAGGAGTTGAAATGCAAAATATTCCTCGTTATCTCCTTGGCCTCCGCTTCTCTTTCAACTTCAGAATTTTCAGGTGTAAATATACAACTCTTGACTTTTAAATTTGATCATCTCTAAGGTGCACATTTGTTTAACAGAGTTTTAGCTCCTATCTTTATGATTTTCTTATTTTTAATTTCTTAAAGGACCTAAAGGGAGTTCTTTGATTGAAATTTAGGTGCTGCCTCAGTCAGAAGATATTCATCCAACTAGTGGAGGACCACTGTTATTCATTAACCTTTGGAATTTCTAAATAATTAATTATTATTTTTTTGCTATTTTGTTTTATTTACTCTGCAGAATTTTGTAATCTTCCTTGTTCAATCTTGTTTATCTACATATATTGTAAAATATTGATGTTATTTTTAATTATAAAAATAACAAAAAATAAGAGATTGAGACCTTAAGGCAAAGTATGAAACTTGAAATTGAGTAAAGATTGGAATTTACAGTAAATAGTTAAATATGTTAAGTTATTTGTGTAGATATTATAGACATTTGACTAGTTAGATTAGAATATAAATTTGTAAAGGACTCCATCAAATTTTAACATCTCTTGGCTCTTTGCTTTACTGTTGGAGGCCTGTCATTGGTCATTGAACCTACTTGTGCAAAATCCAAAGTCCGCCACTGAATGCCACCCTCCGTTAGATTATATCAGACCAATTCAACACCAAAATCAATTCATCCTAATCAAAAGAATTTATAAAAGAATAAAAGACAGAATGCAATTTGTTTTATACCCGAGAAATCCCCGAGGGTAGTAGGGCACAGTTCAAAACTTGGTGGCTATTGAGCCTACCTCTCTATCCTTCTCCACTTAAATACCAAGCTTTTATATAAGATAGGTCTCGATCCCGTGATGAGCATCTAAACCACACAAGCAGCACTCTTACCACTAGACTAGATAGGGGGGCCAAAGCAGATTAATGCTTCTTCTGGCACTTTCTTAATGACCGAGAAATCCGTCTAGACCCAACCTTCCGGGACAAACATAGCCTTCGAAACTCGGGATGATGGGTCCAACCGCCCCTCAACTCTTCTCCACCAAACATAGAAGAGTGTTCCATACTAGTAGTAATAGTACTTCTTATGTAGTTTCTTGTCCTTCAATTTCTGTTAGTATTTATTTACCGTCTCTCGTTCTTGGCGTAGCATATTATTTTGTTGTAGTTACTGTTCCTTTTTCCTATTTGACCTGCTTTGTTATTGTTCTACTGCTTTATTGTTATTGTTGTATTGCTTTATTGTAAGCCGAGAGTATATCGAAAACCGCCTCTCTACCTCCCAAGGTAGGGGTAAGGTCCGCGTACAACCTACCCTCCCCAGACCCCACTTGTAGGATTACACTGGGTTTGTTGTTGTAGCGAACCCCACTTGAAGGATTACACTGGGTTTGTTGTTGTTGTTGTTCGCTGGCACAGGGTTCGAAACTTGTGACCTAAGACAAAAGTCCCGCAACCTTTGCAAATTGAGCTAAGCATTAATAGAGATATTAAAATGATTGGATAATATACTCCCACCCGAGATTTCAGAACCTAAACAAAGGGATGGCAATTTATGATTATATTTCCTTAACAAAATTTAAAGTTCTTTCCTTTTATCTAAAAAGATTATAATAGAAATAAGCAATGAGAAACTATGTTCCTAGATCTGCATGCTCCAATTTCACCATCAAAATTACACTAAGCATCCCATTCATAAATGCAAACACTATACATTACTTAACTACAATAAACTAATCTAATTAACAAACAAAAAAAAGAAATTTAAACTGAAGAAAGAAGAAACATACAGCTAGGATGATTGAAGAAGCTGGCAGAGATAGCATCAAAACTCCTTCGAATAGGTACTACAAGGTCCGGTGGCACAGGTAAACCTGCCACTAAATACTTATAAATCATTGCTTGATGCTCCAATTCCTGCCACTGCACCGCCGTAAACGGTGGCCGGAATCCATAGTCATACCCCACCCCCACCTCAGATGTTGTCGAGGTCCCACTCATTTCCTCCAAGATTACTTTTTTCTAAACACCCTTTTCCCTTCTCTAAAAGCTGCACCCAAAAAAGAATACAACAGTTAATATACATACATATTGTAAATGCTGAAACAAAGAAAGAAAAAACAAGATTTTTTTTCTTTTTCCTAATTCACACACCCTTTTCCCTATTCTAAAAGCTGCACCTAAAAATGAATACAATAGCATTTAATATACAAACATATTGTAAATGCTAAAACATAGAATTCACACTCTTTTCCCTAATCTAAAAGCTGCACCTAAAAATGGATACAACAACAGTTAATATACATACATATTGTAGATGCTGAAAGAAAAAACAAGAATAAAATATTTTTGTTTTTTTGTGCAAGAAAATTTATTTTGCCTAATTCACACACCCCCTTTTCCCGATTCTTAAAGCTGCACCTAAAGATGAATACAAACAGCAGTTAATTCATATACATACATATTGTAAATGCTGAAACAGAGAAAGAAAAATAAAAAAAAGTTAATTTTTTCTTTTTTTTTGTGTGTGAAGAAATTTTTTTGCCTAATTTATACACCCTTTTCCCTGTTCTAAAAGCTACACCTAAAAATGAATACAAACAGCAGTTAATATTACATACATATTGTAAATGCTGAAACAGAGAAATAAAAATCAAGATTTTTTTTTTGTGTGTGTGAAGAAATTATTATTTTTTTGCCTAATTCACACACCCTTTTCCCTTTTCCCTTTTCTAAAAGCTGCACCTAAAAATGAATACAAACAGCAGTTAATTATACAGATATAGTGTAAATGCTGAAACAAAGAAACAAAAATCAAGAATTTTCTTTTTTTTTGCTTAATTCACACACCCTTTTCCCTTTCCTAAAACTTGCACTCAAAAATGAATACAAACTGCTAATATACATACATATTGGAAAATACTGAAACATAGAGGTAAGATTGGAATAATTTCCCTTCGGGATTCCTTTCATTAATCACAATATATATAGTTGTACAGAGGTTGATTCCTAATATAATAAGAATCCTAACTTACCTTAAATGGTTGATTCCTAATACAATAAGAAACCTTAAATATACATCTATCATAATTACAAAATATACTATGAATATTCGCTAATACTCCCCCTCAGTCGGAGCGGGAGGAGACCGAACGCTCAGGCTGGATCAGAAGACGGTGAAGAGTTGTCTCGGTAGTCCCTTTGTGAAAATATCTGCATACTGATAGGCGAAAGGCACGTGTAATATTTTGACTTGACCAAGGACAACTTTCTCTCGCACAAAGTGAATATCCATCTCAATATGCTTAGTCTGCTGATGTTGGACCGGATTGTGAGACATATAGATGGCAGATATGTTATCACAATAGACTATAGACGCCTTTCGCAGTGGACATTGGAGCTCCAAAAGAAGATTTCAGAGCCAACAGATCTCAGCAACGACATTAGCAACTCCGCGATACTCTGTTTCAGCACTCGAATGGGATAGCGTGGCCTGCCGCTTAGCGGACCATGAAATAAGGTTATCCCCAAGAAATACACAGTAGCCTGAGGTGGAGCGACGTGTGTCTGGGCATTCTGCCCAATCTGCATCCGTGTAGGAGAGTAACTTAGTTGGGGCAGAGGGGTAGAGATGTAGTCCAAAGTCGGTGTGCCGCCGCGTGTCGATAATACGTTTGAGGGCTGCAAAATGGGACTCTCGAAGGTCGTGCATAAACAAGCACACCTGTTGAACGACATATGCAATATCACGCCTAGTGAATGTAAGATACTGAAGGGCACCTGCAAGACTCCGATATAGAGTGGGATCAGAAACTGGTGCACCCTCATTGGCACTGAGCTTGGATTTCGAGTCAACCGGAGTTGACATAATTTTACAATTTGCCATCTTAGCCCTGTACGCTATCTCTTCTGCATATTTGCGCTGACACAAAAACATAGTAGCTGCAGATCTGGTCACTGATATACCCAAGAAATAACTCAGTTTGCCCAGGTCAGTCATAGCAAATTCAGTTTTGAGTAGAGCAATGATTTCATTCTTCAAACCGTCAGATGAGGCAGTAAGAACAATGTCATCCACATATAATAGCAAATGAGCAGTGATGCTACCTCGATGAAAAGTGAAGAGAGTTATCACACCTGCGACATAGAAAACCGATCTGCATAAGATACCTGGCAAAGCGATCATACCAAGCGCGGGGTGCCTGTTTCAAGCCATACAATGACTTTATGAGATGACATACAAACTGCGGGACTGCCGGATGAACAAAGTCAGGGGACTGATGCATGTACACAGTTTCTTTCAAATCCCATGAAGAAATGCATTCTTGACATCAAGCTGATGAATTGAATCGGTCAATGCATGCCCATAGCAATACTGAGAACAGTCCGAATAGTGGCCGGTTTAACAACTGGACTGAATGTCTCACCACAATCAATACCCTCCTGCTGATTAGTGTCATTAGCAACTAGTCTTGCCTTATACCGTTTCAAGTCACCACTGTCTCTGTACTTATGACGAAATAGCCACATACACCGGATAACATTCACACCGTCCGGTCTAGGTACCAAATCCCAAGTGTTCTGCTTGGTTAAAGCATTAAATTTCTCGCACATGGTCGCATTCCAATTAGGGTATAGTTTGGCTAATTTTGGATTTTTTGGAATGGGTGATAAGGTATGTGTGGAGAGGTTAAAGTGAACCTTGGGTTTGAAACTCCCGTGTTGGACACGAGTTTTCATGCGGTGGGTAGGCAGCAGTGTTTGGACTGGGGTGTGGGGCTGCTGGCTTACGGGTTCTGGAGGCAGCAGTATTGCTGGAGGCAGCAAGGGTACTGGTGGGGTGTTCGACCGAGAGCAGGGAGTTTATTGGTCAGAGATGGTGTCGGACAATGGCAGGGACGAAGCTGCAGGCTCTGTCGGATCAGTGGGTTGCTGGTGGTACAAAGATTGGATAGCCGGGGACAGACTCGGTTCATCGAGAAAGGTGTAATCGTTGGTCTGAAATTTTTGGAGATTTGAAAAAGGAAAGGTCGTCTCGTCAAAGGTGACATGACGGGAGAAATGATCTTGCGAGTGGCAATGGCATAGCACAGGTAGCCCCGATGAGTAGGAGAGAGACCAACGAAGACACAGGGCAAGGTGCGAGGGGCAAGTTTGTGAGGTGCAGTGGAAGCTATGTTGGGGTAGCATAAGCAGCCGAAAATACGGAGATGATCATAAGATGGGAACCTACGGTATAAGATTTCAGTAGGGGTCTTGTTTTGGAGAGTGCTAGTTGGTAAAATATTAAGAAGGGATTCTACCATTTTAACAGCATAGACCCAAAAAGGCGGTGGAAGACAGACATGAAACAGAAGGGTGCGAACCATGTTACTGATGGTACGTACAATTCGTTCAGCCTTTCCGTTTGGGGAGGAAGTATAGGAACAGAAAAAACGAAAAACCATGCCTTGTTTAGAGCAGAAATTGTGAAATGCCGAGTTATTAAATTCACGTCTATTATCACATTGGAATGATTTTATAGATTTTTCAAACTATGTTTTAATGAATTTTTGAAATTCAAGGAATTTGGCAAAAATTTCAGATTTGAATTTCAGTGGGTAAATCCAGACAAAATGTGAAAAATCATCTAAGAATACTAGATAAAATTTGTGACTCAAAGAGCTAACAACCGGAGATGTCCACAAATCAGCATGAACAATATCAAAAGGAGAAAAAATAACATTGTTTGATGACATAAATGGAAGACGAGTATGATTGCCGAGCGGGCAAGAAAAACAGTGTTGGGCAAGTTTCTCATTATTACATTGAATACGCTTAGTAGTCCTAAGAAAAGTAAAAACAGGGTCTCCGGGGTGTCCGAATCTGTTGTGCCAAGTTGAGGGAGAGATAGCCGTAAGGGATAGAGGTGATTGTGGTCTGACATCGGAAGATTGAGTGAAGGGGTAGAGGTCTCCCACACTATTGCAACGCGTAAGAATTTTCCCCGTATTAAGATCCTTCACAGAAAAACCAAAAGGGTCAAATTCGACAGACAGAATTATTGCGAGTGAATTTTCTAACAGAGATTAAGTTTTTAATGATGTTAAGAGTGTAGAGGACGTGATTTAGGGAGAAAGGCGGGTGGGGATGTTTGGTATGTGTGTTACCGTAACCTTCAATTGGAATGCGATAACCATTGTCAATAGTAATAAATTGCGGACACTTTGGCCGAAGTAGTTGAGATAAGTTACCTGACGACCGGGTGAGGTGAGATATGGCTCCGATATCCATGTACCAATTTTCGTCAAGCTGTTGAAGGTTCACGGTGCTGAAAGCCTGACCCAAATCGGTGGGGGCCAGGCTGCTGTCTTGCGGGTGTTGCTGGACCGAGACCATGTGGGCTTGTTGCTGCTGCGGGTGGGCCTGCCCGTTGGCTGGGGCGGAGCCCAATAGACCGGGTGACCAAGCAACCTGCTGGAACTGGGCCCCTGCAGTTGGGTATAGGCATGTAGGCGAGGCCCAGTTCCCTTGATTGGGCCACATTGGTTGCTGTCCAGGCCACGAGAGATAGGCAGTAGGAGTTGGGCCTAGCTGCTGGTTGCGGTTGCCTTTGCCGCGGCCCTTCCCTTTATTGTTGTTACCGCGACCTCTGCCGCCAAGCCCTCCGCCGCGGGACTGCTGCTGCTGGTGGTCTTGCAGTGGTGGCTGGGTGATGTTGGCCGTCGGTGGTGTCATGCCGTCAACGGCTAATTCCTTGTGATTGTGCTCCTCTTGTTTGGCACGGCGGGTCTCGTCTAACAAAAGTTGTGAACGTGCTTTGTTAAAACTTGGGAGGGGGTCGGCCTGTTGAATCATCGTTGCGAGTGTATCATATTCACTTTACGGTAAACCAACCACTAGTTGAAGCACCATCTTGGTTTCTAACATAGAAGCCCCTACGTTGGAAAGTTGGTCGGTTATGAGTTTCAATTGTTTACAATATTCTGACATATTGTTAAAATTCTCGAGACATGTATTGTTGAACTGCTCTTCCAAATACACGGTCCGAGTATTTTTATTATCCTGAAAGATTTCTTCTATCCGGACCCAAAGTTCACGTGTCGTAGCACTTGTTTTCATGATAGTGCACAACAAGTCTTTAGAGATGGTGCCGTAGATCCATTGTTTGACGATGGCGTCAAGGCGACGCCAGGTTGAGTCTGCAACATCGGTTGGACGAGGAACATAATCATCAATATGGTCGAGTACATTGTATGCACATGCATGAATGTAGAACAGTTCCATCCACATAGAATATTGACAGTCTTCTTGGTCAAGAATTATAGGGATAAAATTATTGATGTTGTTAACGGCGAATGCCGGATGAAAAGAAGACAATGAACGTTGAGGGGGGTTGTCAAGTGTGTCAGTGGATGAACCGGAATTAGTGGGGAGGTGGGGCGAGACATGGTGGCAACCTTGTTGCCGCCGACCGACAGAAAGGGAATTTTGGGTGGTGGTCGGCCGAGAAAGAGAGTAGAGAGGGGTAGGGATTAGAGTTTGGCTCTTGATACTATGTAAGATTGGAATAATTTCCCTTCGGGATTCCTTTCATTAATCACAATATATATAGTTGTACAGAGGTTGATTCCTAATACAATAAGAATCCTAACTTACCTTAAATGGTTGATTCCTAATACAATAAAAATCCTAAGTTACCTTAAATATACATCTATCATAATTACAAAATATACTGTGAATATTCAGAGAATATTCGCTAATAATAGAAACAAAAAACAAGAATTTTTTATTCTTTTTATAGTGTGTTTCTTTCTTGAGTGCAAGAAAACATTTTTATAACACCCTTTTCCCTTATCTAAAAGATGCACCTAAAAATGAATACACCAGCAGTTAATATACATACATATTGTAAATGCTGAAACAAAGAAACAAAAATCAAGAATTTTTTTTTTTTTTGTGCAATAATTTTTTTTTTGCCTAATTCACACACCCTTTTCCCTATTCTATAAGTTGCACCTAAAAATGAATAAAACAGCAGTTAATATACAAACACATTGGAAATGTTGAAACAGAGAAAGAAAAAACAAGAATTTTTTTCTTTCTTTTTTTGTGCAAGAAAACTTTTTTCTGCCTAATTCACACCACAACAACAACATACTCAGTGTAGTTACACGAGTGGGGTCTCCGGAGTGTAATACAAAACAGTTAATATAGATACATATTGTAAGAAAACTTTTCTTTTTTGCCAAATTCACATACCCTTTTCCCTATTCTAAAAGCTGCGCCATAAAACGAATACAACAACAGTTAATATACATACATTTATAAATGCTGAAACAGAGAGAAAAAACAAGAAATAAATTTCCTTTTTTTGTGTGTCTGTGTCTGTATTGAGTGTAGCTGTGTGTGTGTGTGTAGAGAGAGAGAGAGAGAGAGAGAGCAGAGGTTGTTGAGGTTACCCAAAAGGGGGACAGATCTAGGGTTTTGGATAAACCTGCAACAAGAGCAGAGAGAAAAGTTTTTATTTTGAGTGAAAATAATAAAGTGAATAAAGAGAGAAGAAGAGTACTGATAGTGTACTAGTACTACTTGTTAATGGGGTTTGATTAAGTGGTGATTAAGAGTTAATCAAATGGAGATTTAAAGGTTGACATTTTGTGTTAATGGAAGAAAGGGGTTTTGAGGAAGTTAATGAAAGGTTTTGTTTTTGGGAGTGTTGAGGTTAAGGGAAGCATTGGGACATGGGAATAAGGGATGTGGGGTTGAGGTTTGAGGGGACCTTGGGGTATGGGGGACAATGTAGTATTGTGGTCCAATTGAGTATTATCTTTCAAAAAAATGTTCATATGATTGTATTTTATTTTTTAAAGGGTAGTGATAAATTCTAAAAAAAAATTATATCATATACTTCTTGCATTTTGTCTGACTGATTTTTACAAGCATTAGCGGGTTTCAGAGTGTATGTCAAGAGCGCTAGCATATATTTCGGAGTGATTATTACTACCTCACATTTCACCGCAGTGACACTCTTCAAGAATAAGTAGTGTATTACTTATGTTCGTATTAGGTATGACGTCTTGAAAATCTTATGACATTCTCCTTGGTCATTTTCACATTACACTCTTAGTCGCCCAAGAGGACCGGCTATATTTCCTTTTATATACAATATCTTAAAAGGTAAAGAAAAAGATAATTCTGATCAATTTGAGTATATCTTGACTAATTTTATGAAGTACCTACTCCTCTCCATCAGTACAAATAGTATGTAATTCTATCCATCAAAGTTTGAACAGATGAAAAAAATTACCTAATATATTTTGTCACTACTGGAATTCAAACCTGAGAATAAAGTTAGTCGTGCGTATCTTTGATTAATGCGTTGAATACTTATAAAATTTTAAGAGTGGTAAGATTAAGTTGTGAAAGAATAGGTTAAGCGACAAAGGGAGGCAATAATTGCTTCTAACAAGGGTATGCTTTTGAGTTTAGATTTTCACTCTCAACTTCTGTCATGTAAAGGGAAAAGATTATAACTTCACTTCAACATAAGTTTCAAATAACTTGTTCACCAAAACTCCTATAAATTAAAGAAAAATTACAAAGCTTTTATTCCTTTTTGTATTTAAACATTGATCCATTCATTTTAGTTTAGTTGAGTGTTCAGCCACATCCTTGGATGCATGTGAGATTTATCATGACTACCAAAGATGCATATTTTGTTCTTAAGGTCCAAAATTATGAAGAATGACTACAAGAGAAGAATATCTGCTTGTAGTGTTCTTTCAAAGATTTTTTTTTAAAATAGGAAACTATAAAGCAAAGACAAATTTGGGATCTTCCAAGTTTTCATCACCCCCACAAACAGTATTATCATTCTCTTTTCACATAAGCGCTTTCTTCATGTATCATTTATCCAACAACAACAAAAAAAGTAATCATTTTGTGTGTTTCTTTTATTTTGCTCAGTTCATAATATGTATTTCTGTCAAATTATCAACATCTAACTCATGTAAAAGTATATACACAATTCATTTTATGAACTTTCAGAAGATCATACTATATAATACATAATACATTTAAATGATACTTCAAAATTTCCCACTAACTGTCTTCTATACATTCAATATAAACAAAAATACATTTGCCATAACTCAGACTACTTGCTAACCACATCCTCAAAAGTATGAACAAACTGCTTTCTCTTTACTAACTCCAGCACTTTCATGATACATTTATCTAATCTGAGCTAAGTCAAAAACTGGCTCTAGCTTTCTCTTTGGCACAGGCTTAGCTTCTTCAGGATTCCCCAAAACATTCCATAATCTTAGCATCTCATCAGCTGCTGCAGTCGCCACTGTATAGCCATCCGGACTCTGAAATATGTCAACACGAAATGTCAGTTCACTGTAAAGCACCATCAAAATAAGCATAAACGAACACAATGTGACATTCTCGTTAACCAATCATACCTGAACCATATGAAGAACTCTTGATGTGTGACCGAAAAGTTCTGAAATTTTCATCATAGAAGGATATTTCCAACCAGTGAGCTGGTTGTCCGTAAACCCATGAGAACTCAAAAGCTCACGCTCGTGTCGATTCCAAAGCAAGGAACAGACTTGTGAACCTGTATTCACAGAGTTCAAGCACGCCCGGTTTGGTGTTCCAAAACTTTATGCACTGATCACCAACACCAACACCTGAGGCAACCATGTTACTCTGGAAAGGACACTAGGAAAGAGCTTTTACAGCAGCGTGTGATCTGTCATATGGTGGATTCATTGGTGCATAGAATTAGGACCCCATCGATATGCTCCATATATGTACCAAATTGTCATTGCATCCACTGGCCAATTGCTGGCCCGAGGCAGACCACTTCAATCCACATATCTCCTGATTGTGTCCCTTGTATGTTCCAACTACGTGGGATCTTACACACACGTCATTGTTGATGATCATACAGTCCATGCCTCCCGTTGTCAGTATGTGGCCGTTCCAATCAAGTGAGCCAACCCTTAATCTATGTCCTCGTAAAGTCCTCAGCTGTTTATAAAGGCAAGGCGTTAGACTTCTGATAAAGTATAGTAAAGATAAGGGTTTTTTTCCTTTTTTGGCCCGTCGGCCGAAATTACTTACGGGCGCTAGCCAAAATATACATAACATACACACTGATTATGTATATTTATATGTATATTTTGAATACAATATGTATGTTTTTACTTACTATATATTACAAATACATTTGCCGGCAATTATTTTTTAAAGTGGTCCAAAAAGGTAATTATCCCTAAAGATAAATTCTCTGCATATCTTGATTTTCACGTAATTTGCTCTATAATAATTAGACAAAAGAAAGAAGATGAAAGAAGCTACTCACCAATCGGCTGGACTGGGAGTCCCACAGCTGAACGTGTGAATTATTCAAAGTCACTGCAAGGTGCCTTCCATCTGGTGACCAGCTAACATCGGTTACTGGCCCAAAATCATCATCGACCTCGAGAAGCTCAGTAGTAGACCCATTAGAAGTGTCCCACAGAAATACAAAATTTCCTAAGGCAATGGCAATAACGTTACTGCTTCCCCAGTCTAACAAATTGAGATAAAAATCATCTAAGATGTCAGGAGCATCCAAGGTCCTCTCCGGAGACTGTTAATAATCAAAGGAGTTCTATAAGTTAGGAACAAAATCCAAGATAAAACATTCGAAAATTAGCACTTTTAGTCCCTCAAATATTGATAAATTCTTATTTCGGTCCTTGTGATTTCTGATTAAACACATTTAACCTTCAATTAGTTTATATGTGCACTTTTGATACCCCTGACCATGAATCTTCACGACTTTAATGAGTTATTAAGTGTTAAACCATTCAATTGTCGATGTATAATGTTAAATTTGTATTGTTCCTCCAAATTTGAGAGTGATATAGTTCAAAAAATAATCTAAAAATCACATATTTCCTATATAAAGGGACCAAAAATACACATTTCAGTTAATTAAAGGTTGAATGCACTTGGTCAAATATTACAATGACCAAAATCAGAATTCATCAATTATTGAGTGACCAAAACCAAAATTATCCCTAAAAACATGATAGTAAAAAGGGGAAGAAAGAAAAACTCACTTGGGAAATGTATCTCCTCTTTTTAACGGTTCTTGACTGTTGAATAGGGGATGGAGATTCAGCAACTCGCTCAACCGAAGGTGGAGGCTTATTCTTAAAAGCAAGGATTCTCGTTCTATTCATGTTGAAGATTTCCGCTAACTGCTTCGAGTAAGCTTCTTTAGATGCAGAATTTACTCCAACGTGTTCCTTTTTAACCTTCCCACCACTGAGCATGTAATGTGCATAGTCAAAATCCATCGTAGAACGATTGGGAATGAACCTGTCCAGCTGCATTTCACAAACGTATCATTTAAAATCCAACCATTCAACAAATTTCATATACAGTAAATATCAAAACACAGCTCAACACTGAAACTTTAAAAACAATGAAAATAATCATTAGAAATGCCACATAAAACAGGATGCTATGATGCAAAGAGCTGAAAATCCATCCGTACATGTTAAAACACAACAACAACAACTACTACGCCTTAGTCCCAAACACCTAATCCAATTTTCTCTATTTTGATTAATGAAAGCTCAAAAGTAAAATCGTAGCCTTTTACCGATTTCCCTATTTCAATGTCCTAGTCTGATTGATATATTACGAATAAATTTTCAACAGCTTATTCACCTAGCTTCTTTCTCTTGATAAAGAAGTAAAACCATACACGAAATTTGATACCCCAAAGTGGAAGTGATCAGTTAACCACATTGGCCATACAATTTAAGATGCATAACCGATAAAACTGGAAAACATGTAGCAAAAACAGATCAAAAGAAAATATATTCCAAATTAAGATTGCATAGTGGAAAACCAAATTCCACGTGATTATGGAACCCATCAACAACAACAACATACCCAGTGAAATCCCACTAGGTGGGGTATGTGGAGGGTAGAGTGTACGCAGACTTTACCACTATTCACCCTCGGAACCCCAATTTGCAAAATTTAAGCGAAAAGCAAACCACATAAAACCTAAAAGGAAGAACAAATCAAAAAGGAGACTAATTCACTTAAATTCAAAAGCCAAGAATCTCAATACACCTCAATTTGGCTCGACTATAAAAACCCCAATTTACAAAGAATTAAGCGAAAAACAAACCCATCAAAACCCACAAAACAAAAAATCAAAACAACAACAACATACCCAGTATAATTCCAATTAGTCATCAACTACATCTCAATTTGTATCGACAATAAAGAATCCTCTAAACCCAGTTATTTCACAATCCAATAAATTACGACACAATATCAAGAAACAGTAAAGCAAAAAAAAAAAAACTAAATTTGGCTCAACAATAAGAACTCCAATTACCCAAATTTAAGCACAAAGCAAACCATACAAAACCCACAAAAAAACGAAAAGGACACTATTTCAACTACACCTCAATTTGGCTATTATAAGAATCATCTAAACCTATTTATTTCACAATCCAATAAATCACTACATAAAAATCAAGAAACTACAACAACAAAAACAACAACATACCCAGAGCGACTGTTTCCGAGACAAAGCATAAGCACAAGCAAAATCAAGAAACTGTAAAGCAAAAAAAAAAACATACATTTTCTTGAGAATATTTCTTGTGATTAAGGAGAGGTGGACGATTTACTTGTTGTATCTACTCCTTGCATCTGTAGACACACAACTACCCAAAATTACTCTTTTTTTTGTGTGTGTGTGTCAATACAAAAACAGCAAAATTGCGACATTAAAGAATTAAGAGTTAATGGAAGCGTCTTTAGCAGAGCAAGTTGTGAATTGTTGAGAGAAATTATAGGAGTGTTGATGGGGTTTGGATTTCTTTTAGTGAATGCTACTGAAAGTATATGATGAGAGAAATAACGGAGTTGGTGGAACAATTTGGGTTATCGGGTCGGAATAAACGGGTCGTAATTCGGGTCAATCCTGTGCTCTGGATACATTGTTTGGAGGGTGGGAGGGGATGCTATTTGATTTTTATTATTTTAATTGGCTGATTTTGTTAGTTGGGGGGGGGGGGGATTATAAACTATTTTTCACTTTTTTTTATAGAAAAAAGTGACTAAACACAATTTCATCTTCAATTAACTTCAAAAATTTCAAATCAAGTAAAAAATATTTGATTTGTATGGCAAACACCTACTGTTTTTAATTCTGGAAAAAACTATAAGAGAATCATTTTTTTTTGCTGAAGAATAATTTAATTTCTCAGGTAAAGTTGGTGGTGAGACTCATAAAGGATAAGACAATTTTGCCCTCAAATCAATCTATAGAGCTAATTAAATCAGATAAAATATCATTTTTTGATTAAAATTCCAGATTTGATTCACGTTTGAAAAATAATAAAGTCACACGCTGTGCTAGAATTTAGCATACGTGCTAGAATTAGAAAGTTTAACAAGTGAATTATGTGTTGAAGTTTCTATTGATATGCTAAGTGTCAGTAAAATTATAACTGAAATTAAAATTATAATTGAAAATAAAATGAATAAAATAATATATTTAAGTTGATGTGCGGATATCTCGCTCTTTTAAGGAGATTCTTGTCCCCTCCAACATACAATAGTCCGACAACGCCGTACAACTCACCAAACTCTGGACAATATATTGAATTCAAAGGTTCACCAAAAGTATACCTTCCTTCGACTAAATAAAACTCTCTTTTTCAACTCACTTTTTATGCATTCTATATTTTTTCTCTACCCACCAAAGGTTAAGACTGATTCATATTTATAGGTGTAGAAATTCATCCAGTGAATTGGATAAGTAGTGGAAGAGGGGTAATTAATTGAATAGATAATGGGACAATTATAAATTAGAGGTTACATAAGTTACCAGAAGAATGAGGTGAATTAATATGATAACGGAGAAAGGAGTTTCAAAACAAATTATTGTCCACATTCTGCCAAGTACTAAACGTGGAAATGGAGCACTTCAGTGAGACTTTAATATCACATTTTTTCTAATATTAAAATGTCACAAATTTTCATGATTTTTCTAATATTAAAATGCTCCTAGAACCATCAATCTTTCACTCATTTTAATATTAAATAAGAGAATTTACCAGAAGGGAGATTATTATGCATTATGAGGTGTGCTCTGCATTGAACCTCCACTTAGTAAAATTGTAAGCATTACTCCAGAGTTATAGTGGTCTCATACTTGAACTATGACTATTTAAGGGAAATAAAGATTTATTGCTTACACATAATAATCAAGGTGTTGACATGAGATTTAATAACTGGCACATTACAGCATTGTGTTATTCCGATTTCATGAGTGCTTTTGAGAACGAGTCCAATTCTCATAGGAAGCGGCCTACTTTCACACTCACATAGGTGAAATATGTCAAGGGTGCTTCTGTAACTTTAACACCCCACTCATACGAGCTATAAAATTTCATTAAGAGTTTATAAACTCAATCTCCACAAATCGTTACAGAATAATGTACTCACACTATAGGGAGGGAATAAAAAATTATTGCATTTTCACAACAAGTCATCATATGATTCACTTTTCCCGTTGAACATGGTTATAGAATCTCTAGTCCCCATGTCAGATTTCCTCATATACGACTCATGAATTTATGGGTTTCAATCCCATCCCCCTCGATGTGCTCCAAACTTTTTCTCTTGCCAATGCCTTGGTTAGTGGATCTACAAGATTATCACAAGATTTGACATAATCAACATTAACGATACCACTCGTCAAATATGATCTCACAATACTGTATTTTCTCCTTATAGGTCTGCATTTACCGTTGTAATAATGATTTTAAACTCTACCAATTGCAGTGATGGTATCACAATGAATTAAAATAAGAGGAATTGATTTTTCAACATATGATATTTGAAATAATAAATCTCTCAATTAATTCGTTTCTTCACTAGCTGAAGCTAAATCAATTAGTTCAGCCTCCATGGTAGAGTTAGCAATAATAGTTTGCTTTTATGATTTTCAATAAATAACACCACCTCGCAAAGTAAAATATAGCCAGTGGTAGAACAAGAATCACCAGATAAAGTGTTTCAATCTGCATAAAAAAAGCCTTCAAGTACAACATGATATTTTTTATAAAACAAGCCATAAGATTTTGTACCAACTAAATATTTCATAACTCTCGTTATGGCATGCCAATGTTCATTACCTGGCTTGCTTGCAAACCTGCTAAGTACTCTAATTGCATACGTAATATCAGGCCTAGTGCAATCAGTCACATAACTCAAACTTTCAATTAAGCTAACATATTTTTTTTGATTTATCACATAATTTTCACTTTGAACAGGAAACAAGTGAACACTAGAATCAAACGGAGTTACAACATGCTTGCAATCAAGAAAGTATATTTTTTAAAAAATTTCTCAACATAATGTGATTGGTCAAGGAAAATTTCATCATATGTTTTAGTAATTTTTATTCCAAGAATAAAATTTGTCTCACCAAAATCTTTCATATCAAAATGGCTTATAAGGATATTTTTTGTTTCACCAATAACATGCATGTTAGAGCCAAAGATCAATAAATCATCAACATAGAGGCAAACATAACATGTGAATTATTCCAATACTTATGATAGATGCACTTATCACACTCTGTGTGTTATAAAACCATTTTTAATCATGCAAGAATCAAACTTCTCATGTCATTGCTTTGGTGCTTGTTTCAAGTCATATAGGAATTTAGTAACATAATGCCCCGAACCATGACTTGGGCGAAATACGATGCTCGGTGTCTGACTGCATGTGATCGTGCGAACGACATGGGCTACTGAATCAATACGGGCATCAAAAACATGAAATAAAAATGATAATAAAACATGCAAACTGAATACTGAAATATAATATGACATATCATAGCGGAAATATCTGAATAAAATATGATAAGTCTAAAAATAATATTGTTATGCCATGCTAACTAGACTAGTCTATGAAACCTCTAAAACGTGAATCTGACTGCAAAATTGCTTACCAAGACAAGGCCCTGGCATACCACTACTCTAAAACATAGTAATGAAAATAACCAACTGACACCCCGAATGAAATGGGACTCACCAATAGCTGATACAAGTGAAGTCCTAGCGTGCAGGTCCATCGTCCTGAAACTCAGTACCTGCACCGTGAAGTGCAGGCCCCAGACAAAGAGACGTTAGTACATTTGAATTGTACTGTATGTAAAGCAACTGAAAGAATAAGTAGTCCAGTTCCAGTTTCGTCACTGCCCAAATTCCACTCAATTCTCCCTCGAGTCATAGGCCAGTCACTCGGAGTCAACAGGGTGTTTTTAAACCAAAAAGACATTTTAATCTAAATTCTAATGTTCTTAAATCCCCCATACCTTGTAATCCCGTGTCTAGTTTAAATGACCCGAATTGAAAAATTGTTATGACCGACGAATATAATGCTCTTATTGATAATAAGACGTGGGAGTTGGTGCCCCATCCATCTGGTATTAATAATATTCGGTCTATGTTGATTTTTGCTCATAAGGACAATTCTGACGGTTCTTTTGCGAGGCATAAGACTCATCTTGTAGGTGATGGTAAGACTCAGTTGGTTGGTGTAGATTGTGGTGAGACATTTAGTCTGGTGGTCAAACCAACTACCACTCGCACTGTGCTCAGTTTGGCTCTTTCGAAAGCATGACACATTCATTAGTTAGATGTGAAGAATGTTTTCTTACATGATCATCTTAAGGAGACAGTCTATATGCATCAGCCCTTGGGGTTTAGGGATCCCAATTATCCTCATCATGTCTGTTTATTGAAGAAGTCCTTGAATGGGCTAAAGCAGTCTCCACGGGCTTGGTATAAGAGGTTTGCAGACTATGTTTCTATTGGGTTCTTTCACAGCAGGTCTGATAATTCATTATTCATATATCATCGTGGTTCTTCACTGGCTTATATACTTTTATATGCGGATGTATTATCTTAACTGCCTCTTCTGATGCATTACGCTAGTCTATCATGACAATGCTCAGTTCTGAGTTTACTATGAAAGACTTGGGGCCCTTGAGTTACTTTTTGGGGATTGCCGTCTCTCGTCATGCAGGTGGGTTATTCTTATCCCAACGCAAGTATGCAACTGAGATCATTGAGCGAGCTGGTATGTCTTCATATAAGTCTACTTCCACTCCAGTTGATACTAAACCCAAGCTGGGTGGTGAGGCTGGCTCATCTTACGAGGATCCGACCCGTTATCGCAGTCTTGCAGGGGCTCTTCAGTATCTGACTTTCACGAGACCAGACATTACGTATGTCGTACAACATGTGTGCTTGTTTATGCATGATCTCAGGGTTGAACATATGAATGCGCTCAAACGCATTATTCGATACATCCATGGAACACTTGATTGTGACTTACATTTATATCCGTCTTCGACATCTACACTTGTATCATATACAGATGCTGATTGGGGTGGTTGTCCGAATACAAATCGTTCCATGTCCGACTATTGCATGTTTCTTGATAACAACTTGGTCTCATGGTCTGCGAAGCGTCAGTTTACGTTGTCACGCTCTAGTATAGAGGCCGAGTATCGAGGGGTGGCCAATGTGGTTTCTGAATCATGTTGGTTACATAATCTTCTTTTAGAGCTTCATTGCCCTATTCAGAAAACTACCTTGGTTTATTGTGATAATGTTAGTGTCATCTACCTTTCTGGTAATCCCGTTCAACACCAGCGCACTAAACACATAGAGATGGACATTCACTTTGTTCGCGAAAAGGTAGCTCGTGGATAAGTACGCGTCTGTCATGTCCCTTCCAGGTATCAAAAGTGCAGACATATTTACCAAAGATCTTCCGTCAGTACTCTTTGAAGATTTTAGGGACAGTCTCAACGTACGAAGACCGCCCGCTATGATTGCGGGGGTGTGATAAATATGGCATATTTCACGATTTTGTATATTAGAATACTGTGATATACATTTCCCTTAATTAAGTGTATATCACGGTTTTAGACCTCAATTTTGGTGTAAATAATTGTTATTAATTAGCATTATACACTTACCATAATTATAAGATTCTTGTACTACTAGAATAGGGTTTTGGAAATAGAATAGGAATAAGATTTTTCTATTATAGAAATATGCAAATTGTATATATACTCTTTCAATTAATGAAAATAATCAAGGGATTATTTCTTTCAATACTTAACTAATTAAACTAACTGTTTGATTACATTGCTAATCATAATTAAGTGACAGCCTCTGGCCCCACATTCTTCTACACTCCCCTCAAGCTAATGGATGAAAATATGTCTTTCATTCCTAGCTTGCTAACTAGATAATCATGTTGAGGCTTGCACAAACTTTTAGTCAACACATCTGCCATATGCTCTCTTGTACCAATATGATGAGTCTGAATCAACTTATCTTGTATTTTTTCTCTCACAAAGTGATAATCAATGTCTATGTGCTTGGTTCTTTCATGAAAAATAGGATAAGCTGCAATAAAAAAGACACATGTCTCTCAATATCAACTCCTAGCTCTTTGAACACACCTATCAGCCATGTTATCTTAGCAACAGTGGTTGTCATGCTTATGAATTCAGCTTCAGCAGAACTCTTGGACACAGTCTGCTTCTTCTTAGATTTCCATAATATTAAGGCATCTCCCAGCTTCACAGCATACCCAGTGACTGATTTTCTAGTCTCAACACATGAGCTCCAGTCTGAATCACAGTAAGCAATAAGCTTCAAGTTTCCATCTGCTGTCATTAGAAGACAAAGTCTATGTGCCCTTTTGACATATTTAACCACTATCAATGCTACATCATATGAGATTGTTTTGGAGCATGCATATGGTGACTTAATACTTTGACAACAAAGGTCAGATCATGTCTTGTCATTGTTAAGTATAGTAGTCTGCCCATAATTCTCTGATAAACTCCCTTCTCTTCAAGTAATGAATCACATGCTACTATTTTACCAAATGCTTCTGCCTCTGCTTGTACTACCTAGTCAAACTCCATTTGAGGTGAGCTTGTGATTAAACTCAATTGGAGTCCATGCTGGTTTGCTACCAGCAAGCCTCATCTCAGACACCAACTCAAGAGAATATTTGTTTTGGCACATATGAATTCCCTTTTCACTCTTAAAGAACTCTATACCAAGGAAATATCTAAGCTCCCTTAAGTCCTTCATTTTAAACCTGGATTGCAGATCTTTTCTCACATTCTGAATATGCACCAAGCTTGTACAAGTCACCAGTAGGTCATCAACATACACTAGAATGATAATCAAAGCTCTATCAATAGTTTGTGTGAATAAAGAATAGTCATAATGAGACTGATTGAATCCCATATCTATCAAAGCCTTTGTCAATTTCAAGTTCCATTGCTTGGGCTTGTTTCAATCCATACAAAGATTTATGTAGCTTACACACTCTTTGAGACTCCCCATGGATTGCAAATCCCTCAGGCACATGCATATAAACATCTTCAAGAAAATCACCTTGTAAGAAAGCTTGTGTATATCCATTTGAAAAATGTACCAACTAGACGAAGCTGCTAAAGAAACTACAGATCTAACTGTCACCATCTTGGCAACAGGGGAGAAAGTTTCAGTGAAATCAAATCCTTCTTGCTGAGAGTAACCTTTGGCAGCAAGCCTAGCTTTGTATCTTTCTACCTCCCCTGAAGCATGATATTTGATCTTAGACGCCCACTTACAACCTATAGGAACTTTCCCAGGTGGTAAGGCTACAATAGACTAAGTTTTGTTCTCCTCAAGGGTAGCTATTTCGGCTTTCATAACAGCAACCCAAAAAAGGATCCTTACTAGCTTCAAAGTAGGACTTAGGTTCAAACACAGAAGAGAAAGCAGCTAAGCACTGCTGATACTGAGGACTAAGATGTTGATAAGAGACATGATTGTTAATAGAATATGAACTAGTGGAATATTTGGATGGAATAATTTAATCAGGCATCCATATGGGGGGTTTGATATCTCTGGAGGATTTTCTAGTCGCAGCAATATGGTCTGTGTGCTGAGGAATAGGAGAAATAGGCTGAGATATATCAATAGAACTAGCAGGCATGTCATTATGAGCAATAGGTTCAGAAGGAAGTGGAGGATTGAGCTCAGGAGGAACTACACTAGGGGAACAAGAGGAAGACTCAAATAGAGGATCATTAGTTTCAGAGAGAGACACTACAGGAAATAAGGGAGATGTTGTAGTGATGATTTGTGTAAAATGAAATACAACTTCTTAAAAAATAGTATCTTTACTAATAAAGAGAGTTCTGGAACACAAATCAAATAGAACATATCCTTTTTTAGTAGAGGAGTACCCAAGATGAACTGCAGGGATTGCTCTAGGGCTAAACTTATAATTCTTTCTCAACACAGTGGCATAACACAAACAACCAAATACTCTCAAATGCTACAAGAATGGAGATCTACCAAACAACATCTCAAAATGAGATATACCATTCAACAAGGAGTAGAGAGTCTATTAATTAAGTAAACAACAGTAGAGACACATTCCCCCAAGATTTTAGAGGAATACCAGCTCGAAACCTTAATGTTTTAGATATATCTAGTATAGATCTATGTCTCCTCTCTACTACCCCATTTTGTTGGAGAGTATAGACACATGAACTTTGGTGCATAATACCCTTGTCCTTAAGAATTTTTATAACATGTTCATTAATAAACTCAGTTCCATTATCAGTTCTGAGACACTTAATATCAGTATGATATTGAGTTTTAACAGAGAGTATGAAATTTCTCAACACAACAATCACATCTGCTTTAGTAGTTAGTAAGAACAGTCAAATGAATTTAGAGTAATCATCAACCAAGGTCAAGAAATATCTTCTTCCATTATGAGTTGAAACTCTATATGGCCCCCATACATCAACATGAACTAGATCAAACATAGAAGCTAAAACAATTCTACTTACTTGAAAAGGAACTCTAGACTGTTTTGCAATTGGACAGACAGAACACGCATGATCAGTCAATTTCTCAAACTTCAAGCTAGAAATACACTTCAAAACTCTTAGAGGAGCATGTCCTAATCTCTTATTCCATATAGATCCACTGCTACACATAGTATTGTTACTAGTAGAAGCTAACACATTTATTTGACCTCATATATTGCTGAGGTTTATTTATTAACAAATCAGCATCAACTGCTTTTAATACTGCACCTCTAGCCTTTAGGATGTAGAGACAATCTTCCTCTCTACCAATCCTTATCACCTTCCCACTTGAGATTTCTCGGAAGACATAGAAATCAGAAAAGAATGCAATAAGACAGTCAAGTTCCTTTGCGATCTTTGAAATTGAGAGTAAGTTGTATTTGAATCCTGATATATAGAGAACATCTTTAATAGTTATGTTTTCCAAGATTAAGGAATTCCCCTTACGAGTGATAGACACTAACTCTCCAATAGGTAACTGCACATTACTTTTGTTCAGTCCTGTTAGAGTTGTAAGCTTACTAAGAAGATTCACATTGTGTACCATTGACTAGAGGCTCCAGTGTCAATTATCCAGTTATTCTCTACTAGATTGGACAAAAGAGTAGTGATAGTACCTGAAGTACTAGATGTGTTTGCAGAGTCAACTGTTTGCAAAATTTGTAACTACATCATTCACTTTAGACTTCCCTTTGATGAGCATGTTAATAATTTGAGAGCATTGATCATTAGAGAATATTGGATCTGATGAGCCTAAGTTGAATTGAGAAGAAGGAGTTCCATTGATCTGAGGTGAGTATTGAGAGGAGCAGTCCTGATCATTAGCATAAGCACCCCCAGTGTTGATAGCGTTGTTGGCATAGTTGGTTAAATATCCTCCTTTCTTCTTAGACTTATAATCAGATGGATAACCATGCAACTTGTAATAATTTTCTCTAGTATGTCCTCTGAATTTATAGTACTCACAATAAAGAGAAGATTTCCCAAAGCTATTCCTGTTTATAAATCCACCATTACCATTACTTCCACCATTATTATTGTATCCTCTATTATGTGAAATTCTATTGCTCATCAAGGCAGCCTTATTTACCACTCCATTGTTACCACTAGTGTTGTTACCACTACCACTGGTTGTAATTTTGTTACTCATTAAGGCAGAGTTAGAAGGGGAGCCTTGGAATAACTAATAAAGTTGCTGCCATGTGACCAAGAGGTCATGAGTTCAAGCCGTGGAAATGACCTCTTGCACAAATGTGAGGTAAGGTTGCGTACAATAGACCCTTGTGGTCCGGCCCTTCCCCGGACCCTGCGCATAGCGGGAGCTTAGTGCACCGTGTTGACACCCAATTTTGTCCCATCTTTTATGATTTTATTCGCAATTTTTAATATTTTTGACACTTTAAAACAAGTTTAAAATATAGGCATATATATGTATATATATCATTATTATTATTATTTTTTGCATTTTTTATTGTCATTTGCATTTTATATCATAATCATACTTTTATCCTAATATTATATGTTATTTTATTTTTCGCAAAACGACATTGCATTTTTATTTTTTATTTAAGCATCAAGCATTTCACAAATATTATATTTTATCATATTATCATCTTTACAATTTATAAATTTTGCAAAGCTTTATTTTTATATAATTAAACCCCTTTTTATATTTTAAACTCATTTCCCCAAACAATTTCTACTCAACCCAAAACAATTCCTACCCAACCCAAACTAAAACCCAATTCGGCCAGCCCAAAAATCGCAAGCCCACCCGGATCGGCCCAATACCCAATTCCCTTTCCCTTTATTTCCCCCCTTTTAAAACCAAAACCCTACAACATTTTCATTTTTCATCTCTCTCTCTCTCTCTCTCCATCACCAGACACACCCTCAAGACTCAAGACCGGCGACCCCACGTCGCCGGTCACCTCGCCGCCACCCCACACCACTACCCCACCTACGCCGGACACCCTACACCACCCACACCACCGTCGATTTCGGGGGTTTTTTGAGGTCCTAAGTCCGAAAATGAGGGTTCCGGTTTACTATTGTTGGTGGTTTCCGTTTTGCTTTTGTTGGTGGTTTTCCGGTTTGTTTTGTTGGTGGTTTCCGATTTGTTTTTGATGGTTTTATTTCCGGTCGGTTTTTGGTGATACTGCTTTCTCGGGTCACGTCGGATCGGGTCCTTTGTTCGGTCGGGCGAGCAACGGTCGTAAGTTTCCAGATTTGTGTATTTATATTTTGTTGTTGGTTATCTGTAATTTGGAGAAAATTAATTCGGGTTGAAAAACATCCGATTCGGTCGGATTACGGATACTGGTCGGGTCGACCAGTTCGATTAATTTTCAGATTTTGTATGTTTATATTGTCTTTGTTGGTTACAGAAATTTGGAGAAAATTGATTCGGGTTGAAAAACATCCGATACGGGTCGGGTCACTGATCCGTGTCGGGTCGACCCGGTTCGGTTAATGTGTTTATATTGTGTTGTTGGTTCCCTGAAAATTTGGAAAGAATTTGATTCGGATTGAAGTATCCGATTCGGGTCAGTCATCGTTCGTCGGTCGATTCGACCTTGCTCGAATAAATTTTCGATTTTGTGTTTTAATATCTTGTTTGTTTGTTATCTGAAAATTCCAAAAACATTTGATTAGGTCGGGTCAACCTCGAGATCCGGGCGGATTCAACGTTCGTGTCCGAAGTCAGGTCAAATTTCGTAATTCGGTCGGACATTTTAATTGCAAACTGTTGGTTTATTTTGGCATTTAAATATTCATACGGATATTTTGTATTTTCTTTGTTTATCATTTTAACTAATACTACGTCTTGCCGATGAAATTAAATTCGAGGCCGCGCTTTTTTGTTTGTTTCTCTGTTTTTTGTTTCTTGTTCTTGTTTTAAACATCCGTGCAACGGATATTTACTGTTTTACTGTCTTACTGTTTTAAACTAAATATCGCGTCTTTTCGGGAATTGCTTCTCGATTTCTGTTTTTACTGTTGTGGTTTAGTTTACTGTTTTTGAATTAAATACTGCATTTAGGCCGATGAAATTGAATTCGAGGCCGAGCTTTTTTTTCGTTTCTGTTTCAGTTCACTTTTTTGGCATTTAAACATCTGTGCACGGATTGTCTTACTGATTTACTGATTTATATAAATACTGCATTTAGGCCAATGAAATTGAATTTGAGGCCACGTCCCTTCGGATATCATTTCTCAATTTCTGTTTTTCTTTTTACTGTTTTGACACCATTTTACTGATTTGAATATTATACTACACTGGCCGATGAAAAAATATCCGTCGATTTTTGAGGCCTCCACAGTTGTAAAGACGGAAAATAAAGCTTCTGGGCAAGGATGAAACTTAAATCTTTTTCACCCGAGAGACCAACATGTTCGATAGGCAAGGCAACTAAAATGACCAACGAGTCATATGTTCGCAACCACGACGTGATTGGAATGATCTTTTCAAAATTTAAGTCTGAGCCCTCCGTAATAAAAATATTTATTGTTTTGGATACAGATTCGAAGTTGTGTATATTTAATTATTTCTAACCGTTTATTCTTGACAGCTTGCAAAGATAAAGTCAAAGAAGGCAAATAACCCCTCGGAGATTATTTATTTTGTTGTTGTCATTTACTTTCTTAATTCAGCTTTATTTCATTCTGTATTGTAATATTATTTTACTCGTGAAATTATTGAAATGTTTAGAATAGGCAAACATAGAATTAATTAATAGGGTAATCTAAAACTTGAAACCCATTGCTAGTTCATTTATTTTTAGGCTCGGTTAGTTTTAAAATTGTTAATCGCTAGTTTATCTATTTTTAGGCCCGTCGCCCATAAGAAATCACATTGCATACATCTTTATCAATTTTCATACGAATGCATATTCATATTCTTTTTTTAGCTTTACATGTATATTATTGTCATACAAATGCTTGTACAAATGCATAATTTCATTAAATACTTGCAACATTATTTTTATACTTGTAAAACATGCACTTTTAACATAATAATTAACCTGAGTTTGATTGGATAACATAAGTTAGCGGATCTTAAAGGATGCCTAACCCCTTCCCTTTAGGATAATAAAGAACCCTTACCTAGAATCTCATTAGTTTCGTAGATCATAAAATTGGAGTTATTTTACAGCTTTTAGTTAGTATTTAGGTGCCCTAATTCACCTTAGAATAATTAGGTGGCGACTCCTCAAAGCAAGCATTTTTTAACCGATCCAGAGGGAATCGACGCCATCGCGTCGCGAAGCCCGTAGGTCAAAATCGGGTGCGACAGCATGGCGACTCCGCTGGGGAAATCAGGTTCTTAACCATAGCAAGTTCAGGTTAATTATTATTGCGCTTTATTTTGCTGCTTATTTATTCTACTGCTTTTACTTGTTTTCTTTTTGAAATTTTGTATGTTTAACTTCTTTAATTGCTATATTCTTTTATTGCTTTTCTTAAATTGGCATTTCGCTCATATTTCTTCCACTATGGAAAATTGACACTATCACACATTACACGCGAGGTGTGTTTTGCGCACCCGCAAATTCTTTCAAATTACCAAATTTTAGGAGAGTTGGCGTATCTTGGCGAGTGTCAGACCATCCGGAGGCCGCGTAGCCTTCTCACTCGAGTAGTCCGCTCGGGAACCTTGAGTCCAGTAAGCCTAATCTTAGTAAATTTAGGATAGAGCTATACCCTTTTATTTTTAATCATGCATACATACACCATAGGTGGGTCGATCCTTGGCATCGACTCCACAATTAAGAAATCCACCAATATTGTCGACGGGTCTCGCTCCCCCAACGACCATCAACATATTATTTGTAGCGTGAGAATGATGGACTAATCCAAGCTTAATCTTGACATGCCGATATTGGAAAATTTACATACATTTTGTCTTCATTTCCAACAAAAGCACTATAGTTTGACAGCTTGGATTATTCTGTCATAATCTCTCATATTTGGCGTTTAGGCCCACCTCTGGCATAAGAGAGGCTCCATGCATGATAGGACGCGTATTTAATTCCTGCCCAGTTTGTTTGCTATTTTTCTTCTTTTATCTCTGTACATATTATTTAATGCAATAATTAGCTGCTTCAATTTTGTACATATCATACCATGTCACTTGCGACTCTTGAATAGAAATTGTGTCACTACCCAAGGATAAAGCGTTCTTGAACATCAAGACTCGGATCTCGTGAAGCAATCAGGGGAGTTTTTGACCATACTTTCACTCTTACAATTATTCTTTTAGTGGCTTTCCTCCTTTCACCCGGTGCTCTTATTTTTTGCAGGAAGATCGTCCTCGCGAATAGTTTGGGGGGGTCGTTCTAAAACATTATTTTTGGATATACTCTAGGAAAGAACAAAGTCAAAGGCTTTCACAAAGATGACCGAAAGATGTTTTGACTGGAAAAAGTCAGCCAACACCAGATTCAACGAATCATCTCTTTAATTTGTCTATACTTTTGTTATGTTACATATTTGCAAATTCAGTTGATATGTTTAATTTTTGTTACATAATTTTTTTTATATCATACCATTTTTACAACATATCTTTACGAACTACGAGTGTCTGATTCTCACCATACGGTGTGATACGTAGGTAACCCTTCTCGGGTGCGACACCCCTAAAAAAAAAATCAAATCAAATCAAATTAAAAAAAATGAAAAAAATGATTTCGGATTATCAATCTTTTTTTTTCATTACATCCTAATGGACAATCTTTTTTTCATTACATCATATTGTGGATTATTATTTTTTTCATTGCATTCATCCTAATATGGACAATCACTTTTTTATTGCATACAATTTTACTTACTATCTTATCGTGGATAAATTCTTTTTCAATCTTACATTTTTATAACCTATCTTTACGAACTACGAGTGTCTGATTCTCACCATTCGGTGTGATACGTAGGTAGCCTTTCTCGGGTTCGACAGCACTAAAAAAAATCAAAAAAAAAAGAAAAAAAACGCACTTCCTTGTCCACCGTAGAGAGGGACATATCTGATTTATCAATCTTTTCATTCATCCTATAATGGATATTCATTTTTTATTTACATGCATCCTATTGTGGATAATTATTTTTTCATTGCATTCATTCTATTGTGGACAATTATTTTTACTTTGCATTCGTCCCATAGTGGACAATCATCTGTTTTATACAATTTTTACTTTTACTATCCTATCATGGATGAATTTTTTAAGCATACATTTTATACATTTTTATAACCTATCTGCACGAACTACGCACACCTGATTCTCGTCAAAGATGAGATACGTAGGCAGCCCTATTTGGGTTCGGTACCCTTTATTCAAAAATACAAAAATATTATATATATTTTAAGAATCATTGATTGATTTGGTTGATACCAACACAGTTAGTAGTGTGCATAGGAAAGAACAAACGGAGAAGATTGACTTCGTGGTAAACCATAGATTCTTTTGGTACCTCTCATTCACGCTTGTGTTGACACTTTAAAAATTGTTTTGCATGCTTCCAAGATATGAACAAAGCCAACCTCATCGTTTCATGTGCATTGTGTGGTGAGTTTTTAGAATAAGTTCAATTGCATTGCATTGTGATCTAGAACTTAGCTCGAATGTTTGTTGAAGCGAAATCCTGAGTAACACTTGGTATAGGAAAGGATCGTAGGCTTTCTTTGATCCGTTTGAGCCTTTCCAGCTTACCAAATAACATTATCCGTAGCACTTCCCTTTTGAGCCTAAAGCCTATTCTTTTAACAACCACAACTTATGCCTATACCTTTTCTGAGTGCATACACGCACTATCCCTCTCTTGGCCTGACCTCATTGAGCGCATTAGAAATGTGCAAATTGCTGAAGAGATCCGAGTTGAAGTGCAATGCTCCAAAAAGAGGAAAACAAAAGGACGACTTCACACAAAAAGAAAGTCAAAAGCCCCGACAATATCAACAAAAAAAAAGAAGAAGGGAAATAACTCCGAAAAAAAAGAGGGGAAAAAGCTCCAAACGAAATATTCAAAAGAAGCCGGTACAAAACAAAATGGGGCAAAAAGAAGCAAATCGGAATCAAGGCACACAAATACCAAGCACGGACATATTCCAACGCTCAAGGAAGGATTAGTCACTCTTTACCCAAATAATATCCTTTCCTTTCCCAAGCCTACATTACAAACCCATAACAAGCCCTACATGATCCTATACCGAGGGTTCTCACATTAGTGGATACTCACATGACGGCCAAGCCTATGGTATCACAATTAAATGCATTGAACATCTTTCTGAGGGTGAGTGTACTTCTCTAGACGTCCCAAAGTTCAAAATACTGAAATACATGTGAGGAAGGGACTTTCTTTCAGTGAGGGCATTTGAAACATGAGGATGCATATATGTCAAAATCTTGGCTTGAAGCAAGTGTCGATACTCAGGTATGTCTGAGGTAGCATCTGAAGCTGTAGGAATTACCTTGAAGTCTGTCTCGATGTGACAGAAAGCAAATAACGAAAACTCCTAAGCACAATACTAATTGTTGGTACCAACCGAAATCAAGACGTGATTATGTCTTTTTCATATTTTCACAAAAAAAAAAAAAAAACCTTGCAAAATATATTGCATCATTTTTCAAACTCTAGTCACTCTCTTTTACAAAAAAAAAAAACATTCTACAAATACAAATCTCTTTTGCCGCATGAACTACGTTATGACCTGATTCCCTCGGCGGGATACGTAGGCAGCCACATCGGCTTCGGTCTCATTTTTATAAAATCCTTACAAAAGTCTTTTTGCTTGCATGAACTACGTTATGACCTGATTCCCCGGTGGGATACGTAGGCGGCCACATCAGCTTCGGTCTCATTTTTAGAAAACCTTTACAAAATCCTTTTTGCTTGCATGAACTACGTTATGACCTGATTCCCTCGATGGGATACGTAGGCGGCCACAACAGCTTCGGTCTCATTTTTAGAAAATCCTTACAAATCTCTTTTGCCTCATGAACTACGTTATGACCTGATTCCCTCGGCGGGATACGTAGGCGGCCACATCAGCTTCGGTCTCATTTTTAGAAAATCCTTACAAATCTCTTTTGCCGCATGAACTACGTTATGACCTGATTCCCTCGGCGGGATACGTAGGCGGCCACTTCGGCTTCGGTTCCATTTTTAGAAAACCCTTACATCTCTTTTTCCGCATGAACTACGTCATGACCTGATTCCCTCGGCGGGATACGTAGGCGGCCACATCGGCTTCGGTCCCATAAAAAAATCCTTATAAATCTCTTATTTTGCATGAACTACGTTATGACCTGATTCATTCTGCGGGATACGTAGGCAGCCACATCGGCTTCGGTCCCATTTTGGAAAAGTTCACAATCACTTTTGCCGCATGAACTACGTTATGACCTGATTCCCTCGGCGGGATACGTAGGCGGCCACATCAGCTTCGGTCTCATTTTTAGAAAACCCTTACAAAATTCTTTTTGCTTGCATGAACTACGTTATGACCTGATTCCCTCGGCGGGATACGTAGGCAGCCACATCGGCTTCGGTCCCATTTTGGAAAACTTCACAATCGTCATTTTACTTGCAGCGAACTACGTTATGACCTGATTTCCTTTATCGGAATACGTAGGCGGCCTATATCGGCTTCGGTCACACCATTGGAAATTGTGTGTCCATTATCTTGCACACAACAAAATAGGCTCACATGATTGCCTTAACAGGACAAACAAGTTGCCAGCACATACTCGGTTTTTTCCCGTTAGAAGTTCAACATCTTCATATATACCAGAAACTGGGGCATATTTAAGGGTTCACTCTAAGAATATGTCAATGGACCTGGAAAATGCCAGACAACTGAGTCTTCAATCTAAACTAGTATGAGCTTGCAAACGTCCAGGGCAAAAGCTACAACTCACAAATTTCTTTGAGTGCAGGTCTTCAGGTTGACAAAGGAGCAGCAACACGCCCATACAATGGCGTCATCAGCAACACGCCCATACAACGGCGTCATCAGCAACACGTCTATGCAACGACGTCATCTGCACAACACGTCTACACAATGACGTCTTCAACGCACCACGTCTATGCAACGACGTCATTTCAACCCATGCGGGTCACAAACGCATCACGTCAATACAACGACGTCAGTCAGGCGCCCACCTCCTAATGCAGGTATTTAAATTTCAGTCAGGCGCCCGCCTCCTAATGCGGGTATTTCAATTTCTGTCAGGCGCCCACCTCCTAATGCGGGTATTTCAATTTTCGTCAGGCGCCCACCTCCGAATGCGGGTATTTTAATTTCAGTCAGGCGCCCACCTCCTAATGCGGGTATTTTAATTTCTATGAGCCGCCCACCTCCTAATGGGGGTATTTTAAATTTCAGTTAGGCGTCCACCTCATAATGTGGGTATTCAATTTCAGTCAGGCACCCACCTCCTAATGCGGGTATTTCAATTTCAGTCCGGCACCAACCTCATAATACGGGTATTTTAAATTTCAGTCAGGCGCCCACCTCCTAATGCGAGTATTTCAATTTCAGTAAGGCACCCACCTCCTAATGCGGGTATTTCAATTTCAGTCAGGCGCCCACCTCCTAATGCGGGTATTTCATTTTCAGTCAGGCGCCCACCTCCTAATGCGGGTATTTCAATTTCTGTCAGGCGCCCACCTCCTAATGCGGGTATTTCAATTTCTGTCAGGCGCCCACCTCCTAATGCGGGTATTTTAATTTCAGTCAGGCGCCCACCTCCTAATGCGGGTATTCAATTTCAGTCAGGCACCCACCTCCTAATGCGGGTATTTCAATTTCAGTCAGGCACCCACCTCATGTCTGGGTATTTTAAATTTGATCAGCGCCCACCTCTGTCTGGGTATTTCAATTTGATGAAGGCACCCACCTCCTAATGCGGTATTTCAATTTCAGTCAAGCGCCCACCTCTGTCTGGGTATTTCATTTTGATCAGCGCCCACCTCTGTCACGCGGTATTTCAATTTCTGTCAGGCGCCCACCTCCTAATGCGGGTATTTTAAATTTCAGTTAGGCGCCCACCTCATAATGCGGGTATTCAATTTCAGTCAGGCACCCACCTCCTAATGCGGGTATTTCAATTTCAGTCAGGCGCCCACCTTCTAATGCGGGTCTTTTATTTTCTGTCAGGCGCCCACCTCCTAATGCGGGTATTTTATTTTCTGTCAGGCGCCCACCTCCTAATGCGGGTATTTCAATTTCTGTTAGGCGCCCACCTTCCAATGCGTGTATTTTAATTTCTGCCAGGCGCCCACCTTCTAATGCGGGTATTTTAATTTCAATCGCACCTATGCAACGGCGCCATCTGCATAACGTCTAAGCAACGACGTCACCTCATCACGCCTATGCTACATCATCATCTACATTTGGAAGTACTTCGAACGTTGTTCCACCCTTCCCCAGTATCTCATCACATCTGCAACCAGTGTCATCATAACTCGGCACTGGGGCAATGTTTCTTGAATATGCACCATCTTTTGCAACATCTCTCCCCCCTTTGGGGATTCTATTTCTTACCATACATCTCTAATCTTCCCTCGAGTCCCGATGATTAGGACAAAATTGGCTACTCAGTCAACTTCTTTGTCCGAAAACTCTTTCATCGTCTCCGGCCAAAGAGGGGCATCTGTTGACACCCAATTTTGTCCCATCTTTTATGATTTTATTCGTAATTTTTAATATTTTTGACACTTTAAAACAAGTTTAAAATATAGGCATATATATGTATATATATCATTATTATTATTATTTTTTGCATTTTTATTGTCATTTGCATTTTATATCATAATCATACTTTTATCCTAATATTATATGTTATTTTATTTTTCGCAAAACGACATTGCATTTTTATTTTTTATTTAAGCATCAAGCATTTCACAAATATTATATTTTATCATATTATCATCTTTACAATTTATAAATTTTGCAAAGCTTTATTTTTATATAATTAAACCCCTTTTTATATTTTAAACTCATTTCCCCAAACAATTTCTACTCAACCCAAAACAATTCCTACCCAACCCAAACTAAAACCCAATTGCCAAAATTTCAAAAATCGCAAGCCCACCCGGATCGGCCCAATACCCAATTCCCTTTCTCTTTATTTCCCCCCTTTTAAAACCAAAACCCTACAACATTTTCATTTTTCATCTCTCTCTCTCTCTCTCTCACTCCATCAGCCGCACACACCCCCGCACCCCCACACCGGCGACCCCACGTCGCCGGTCACCTCGCCGCCACCCCACACCACTACCCCACCTACGCCGGACACCCTACACCACCCACACCACCGTCGATTTCGGGGGTTTTTTGAGGTCCTAAGTCCGAAAATGAGGGTTCCGGTTTACTCTTGTTGGTGGTTTCCGTTTTGCTTTTGTTGGTGGTTTTCCGGTTTGTTTTGTTGGTGGTTTCGTTACTTTTGTTGGTGGTTTCCGATTTGTTTTTGATGGTTTTATTTCCGGTCGGTTTTTGGTGATACTGCTTTCTCGGGTCACAATTCGGGTCGGGTCACAATCCGGATCAGTCCTTTATTCGGTCGGGCGAACCGGTCGGTAAGTTTCAGTTGTGTATTTATATTTTGTTGTTGGTTATCCGTAATTTGGAGAAAATTAATTCGGGTTGAAAAACATCCGATTCGGGTCAGGATTCACGGATCTGGTCGGGTCGACCAGATTGATTAATTTTCGATTTTGTATGTTTATATTGTCTTTGTTGGTTACCTGAAATTTGGAGAAAATTGATTCGGGTTGAAAAACATCCGATCTGGTCGGGTCAGCGATCCGTGTCGGTCGACGATTCGGTTAAATTCAGTTTTTGTGTGTTTATATTGTGTTGTTGGTTCCCTGAAAATTTGGAAAGAATTTGATTCGGATTGAAGTATCCGATTCGGGTCAGTCATCGTTCGTCGGTCGATTCGACCGGTTGAATAAATTTTCGATTTTGTGTTTTAATATCTTGTTTGTTTGTTATCTGAAAATTCCAAAAAATACATTTGATTCCGGGTCGGGTCAACCTGAGATCCGGGCCGGATTCACTGTTCGGTGTCCGAGTCGGGTCAAATTTCAGAATTCCGGTCGGGCATTTTAATTGCAAACTGTTGGTTTATGTTGGCATTTAAATATTCAGACACCTGATATCTTGTATTTTCTTTGTTTTATCATTTTAACTAATACTACGTCTTGCCGATGAAATTAAATTGAGGCCGCGCTTTTTTTGTTTGTTTCTCTGTTTTTTGTTTCTTTGTTCTTTGTTTTAAACATCCGTGCAGCGGATATTTCTTGTTTCTTGTCTTCTTTGTTTTAAACTAAATATCGCGTCTTTTAGGAATTGCTTCTCGATTGCTTTTTCTTGTTGTGGTTTAGTTTCTTGTTTTTGAATTAAATATCGCATTTAGGCCGATGAAATTGAATTGAGGCCGAGCTTTTTCGCTTCGCTTCCACTTTTTGGCATTTAAACATCCGGTACCTGATTGTCTTCTTGATTCTTCGATTTATATAAATCTGCATTTAGGCCAATGAAATTGAATTTGAGGCCACGTCCTTCGGATATCATTTCTCAATTTCTGTTTTTCTTTTCTTGTTTTGACACCATTTTACTGATTTGAATATTATACTACACGGTAGATGAAAAATATCCGTCGATTTTGAGGCCTCCACAGTTGTAAAGACGGATTATAAAGCTTACGGGCAAGGATGAAACTTAAATCTTTTTCACCCAGAGACCAACATGTTCGATAGGCAAGGCAACTAAAATGACCAACGAGTCATATGTTACTTAACCACGACGTGATTGGAATGATCTTTTCAAAATTTAAGTCTGAGCCCTCCGTAATAAAAACATTTATTGTTTTGGATACGAATTCGAAGTTGTGTATATTTAATTATTTCTAACCGTTTATTCTTGACAGCTTGCAAAGATAAAGTCAAAGAAGGCAAATAACCCCTCGGAGATTATTTATTTTGTTGTTGTCATTTACTTTCTTAATTCAGCTTTATTTCATTCTGTATTGTAATATTATTGTACTCGTGAAATTATTGAAATGTTTAGAATAGGCAAACATAGAATTAATTAATAGGGTAATCTAAAACTTGAAACCCATTGCTAGTTCATTTATTTTTAGGCTCGGTTAGTTTTAAAATTGTTAATCTCGCTAGTTTATCTATTTTTAGGCCCGTCGCCCATAAGAAATCACATTGCATACATCTTTATCAATTTTCATACGAATGCATATTCATATTCTTTTTTTAGCTTTACATGTATATTATTGTCATACAAATGCTTGTACAAATGCATAATTTCATTAAATACTTGCAACATTATTTTTATACTTGTAAAACATGCACTTTTAACATAATAATTAACCTGAGTTTGATTGGATAACCGCAAGTTAGCGGATCTTAAAGGATGCCTAACCCCTTCCCTTTAGGATAATAAAGAACCCTTACCTAGAATCTCATTAGTTTCGTAGATCATAAAATTGGAGTTATTTTACAGCTTTTAGTTAGTATTTAGGTGCCCTAATTCACCTTAGAATAATTAGGTGGCGACTCCTCAAAGCAAGCATTTTTTAACCGATCCAGAGGGAATCGACGCCATCGCGTCGCGAAGCCCGTAGGTCAAAATCGGGTGCGACACACCGGGCTGCCCTTTATTAAGGCAGAGTTACTACTCTCACCACTAGACATCATGTGATTTCCCAACTAATTCCTTCTTTGACTTTCAACATTTATAATCATTGCATATGCTTGATTTACATTTGGCAAAGGAATTGTCATCAGAACTTGGCTCCTATCTTGATCATATGACTCATTGAGTCCCATTAAAAGTTGCCAAAGTTTATACGGCTGAAAATGCTCACTGTATTGTTTGAATTCAAGACAAGGACATGAAGGAGGAGGAACTAGGGCACCAAACTCATTCCACAACTCTCTAAGTCTAGAAAAATAGACAGACATTGACGATTCTCCTTGAGTAAGAGTTGCAATTTTCCTATGCAAGTAAAAAAGTTCTTGAAGCATTGACCTTGTCAAACCTCTCTCTCAAATCCTCCCACACAGTGTGCGCATTAGTACCATAGATCACAGTACTAACTAAATCCTTCGAAATTGTGTTCATGATCCAAACTAACACTATCGCATTACATCTATCCCGAAGCTCATGTAAACTAGCATCATAAGTGCTCTTGCGACAAGTTCCCAAAACAAAACCTTGCTTATTTTTACCTAATAGCACAATTTTCAAAGATTTACTCCATAGCGAGTAATTTCAGAACCTTGAAGTTTTATAGAGATCAAAACGAACCTTGTGTATCGGAGGAATGAATTTACAATGGATGATTATGATGTACATCATCAATTTGTTGTAAATTTCGAGTTTCGTGTTGATTTGCAACTCTGATTGTACTGGTGTTTACTTCATCAGCTGGTGCCATTGCTGTTCTTCAAAATTGAGTAGATCTATCACATGCAACACTTGAAATTACTGTAATTGCTACTAGATCGAACTTTGGATCGATCGAACAGAGATCGCAAATCGCGAAAAATAAATCATACAAATTGCAGAGAAGAACAACCACAACTCAAATCGTAAATGAGAGAATCGCTTATGCTTCAACTACACTGAGCTGTTAGCAGACTTAACCTGACTGCTCTGATACCATGTTAAAGAGCTCAGGTTATGGAAGCAACAATGAAGAGAATTCTCAAAAAAGATGAGTTGGGAGAGAAAATATCTCTTTTCTGTATTAAGAGGAAATGAATGTACAGTGTAACAAACTAATTGCCTATGATATATATACAAGAGTAACCGACCTACTCTAAAAATATCTAACTCACTAATGATACTTAACTAATTAAACTAACTGCTTGATTACATTGCTAATCATAATTAAGTGACAGCCTCTGGCCCCACACTCTTCTACAGAGAAGCAAGAAAATTAATTGTTGTCACTTTTCTATTAAAGAAGAAAAAAGAAATAAAAAATAAAAAAGTGACTATTGGACAATTTAAAAAAATATTTAAAATAAAAAGACAACGAACTTGTTATTGAATCTGGTGGCCACAGTTGCTCTCATATTATTCACCGACCATTTTCCCGGTAATTTGATGGCACAAATAATTCGACCTTCTGTTTCTACTTCACACCTCTTCCTCCTTCTCTATACCTATACATAGATATTCATCATATATTTATTATATTCACACATGCATGCATGTGGTTACGTTCTTGGGAGCTCGTACGAGGAAATGTATTGAAGATAATCGAGTTTTCTTTCGTTGGCATTTGAATTACTAAGAATATAATGGATATAGTTGCGTAATGTTTCAAGTAAGTATTTCACTCTGAGCATTTTTGGATGATTTTTTTAAAAGATAATGTAAGTTCGTGTTGGGTAGGATGGATGGAGAGAAATAGAAAAGCTTTTGAGGTGAACGAGCTTAATTTTGTAAATATATGAAGAATTAATAACCTCGTGCTTTTAATGTCTTTTGTATGCGCTCACGAGGTTACTATCTGTATTTAAGATCGAGTTCTCTTTCTTTAGTGTTTGAATTTCTAAAAATATAATGGATATAGTCGCATAATGTTCGTCAAGTAAGTATTTCACTCTGAGCATTTTTGGATGATTTTTTGAAAAGATAATGTAACTTCGTGTTGGATAGTATGGATGGAGAGAAATATGTAAGCTTTTGAGGTGAACGAGCTTAATTTTGCTAATATATGAAGAATTAATAGCCTCGTGCTTTTAATGTCTTTTGTATGCGCTCACGAGGTTACTATTTGTATTTAAGATCGAGTTCTATTTCTTTAGTGTTTGAATTTCTAAGAATATAATGGATATAGTTGCGTAATGTTCGTCAAGTAAGTATTTTACTCTGAGCATTTTTGGATGATTTTCTGAAAAGATAATGTAACTTCGTGTTGGATAGTATGGATGGAGAGAAATAGGAAAGCTTTTGAGGTGAACGAGCTTAATTTTGCAAATATATGAAGAATTAATAACCTCGCGCTTTTAATGTCTTTTGTATGCGCTCACGAGGTTACTATCTGTATTTAAGATCGAGTTCTCTTTCTTTAGTGTTTGAATTTCTAAAAATATAATGGATATAGTCGCATAATGTTAGTCAAGTAAGTATTTCACTCTGAGCATTTTTGGATGATTTTTTGAAAAGATAATGTAACTTCGTGTTGGATAGCATGGATGGAGAGAAATAGGAAAGCTTTTGAGGTGAACGAGCTTAATTTTGTAAATATATGAAGAATTAATAACCTCGCGCTTTTAATGTCTTTTGTATGCGCTCACGAGGTTACTATATGTATTGAAGATCGAGTTCTCTTTCGTTAGTGTTTGAATTTCTAAAAATATAATGGATATAGTCGCATAATGTTCGTCAAGTAAGTATTTCACTCTGAGCATTTTTGGATGATTTTCTGAAAAGATAATGTAACTTCGTGTTGGATAGTATGGATGGAGAGAAATAGGAAAGCTTTTGAAGTAAACGAGCTTAATTTTGCTAATATATGAAGAATTAATAGCCTCGTGCTTTTAATGTCTTTTGTATGCGCTCACGAGGTTACTATATGTATTGAAGATCGAGTTCTCTTTCGTTAGTGTTTGAATTTCTAAAAATATAATGGATATAGTCGCATAATGTTCGTCAAGTAAGTATTTCACTCTGAGCATTTTTGGATGATTTTCTGAAAAGATAATGTAACTTCGTGTTGGATAGTATGGATGGAGAGAAATAGGAAAGCTTTTGAAGTAAACGAGCTTAATTTTGCTAATATATGAAGAATTAATAGCCTCGTGCTTTTAATGTCTTTTGTATGCGCTCACGAGGTTACTATATGTATTGAAGATCGAGTTCTCTTTCGTTAGTGTTTGAATTTCTAAAAATATAATGGATATAGTCGCATAATGTTCGTCAAGTAAGTATTTCACTCTGAGCTTTTTTGGATGATTTTCTGAAAAGATAATGTATATTTGTGTTGGATACTATGGATGGAGAGAAATAGGAGAGCTTTTAATGCAAAAAAAGTTTAATTGTGTACATATGAAAAATAAATAGCCTCTTGTTTTTAATGTCTTTCGTATAAGTAGATTCTTATTTTTGTGTATCGAAGCTTTCCTATTATCATTAAAATTACACTTGATAAAAGAAAAAAGACCTGTATGTTCGTGTTGGATGGTATGGATGGAGAAAAGCACGAGAGCTTTTGAAGCCAAAGAGTTTTAATTCTGTACATAATGAGGAATAGTGATCGCTCTCCTGTTGTTAATGTCTTTTTGGTGCATGCGTGAGATTATTAGATTGGAGTTTTTCATGTAGAAATATATCTTTGTGTAGATTCTATACCTTCCCTATACTTCTTATATATATACGGTAGCTTTCTCATATAAAAAAATTACACTTTACTTGATCAAAAGACTTACTTGTATGTTCGTGTTGGATAGTATGGATGGAGAGAAATAGGAGATTTTTTAAGTGAAAGAGCTTAATATTGTAATTATGTACTTATGTAGAACTAATAGCCTCATGTCTTTAATGTATGCAATCATGAGGTTACTAGCTGTATAGAAGATTGATTGTCTTTCTTAAGTATTTTCTCGACTTCTTTTTGTATACCTCGTGTATATCAAATCCATCATGTTATCAATAAACTTACACTTTACTTGATAAAAATATAAAACTTGTATGTTCGTGTTGGATAATACGGATGGAGAAATAGGAGAGCTTTTGTAACAAAAGAGCTTAATATTTTATATATGAAGAATTAATAGTGTCATGTTTTAAATGTCTTTTGTATGCACTCATGACATTACTATATGTATAGAAGATTGGTAGATTCTCTGCCTTTTTGTATACCGGAGCTTTCCTATTATTTAAATTACACTACATTTAAGGAAAAACACTTTTACATTCGTATTGGTGCAGTATAGTTCGTGAATTGTGAGGATCAGCACCTTATTATTAGAGACGTACGAAGGAAAAGGTAGGAACCATGTCAAAGGTGGTGCACGAGGGATGGATGGTGAGGTATGGAAGGAGGAAGATAGGGAAATCGTTCCTTCATATGCGCTATTTCGTTCTCGAGACTAAATTGCTGGCCTACTTCAAGACGAAGCCTCAGGGCAATGCGGTGAGTTCAATTTACCTGCATTTCAATTGTTTGTTTGTTTGTTCATGCACGTTATATGTCCGATCTTGAATTTGATGGTCAGCTCGTGCTTAAAATGTCATACCTTTCGGAAAAAAAATCATTTTCTAGTGTTCGGTTGGATGTTAAGCAGATGCCATAGATGATAATACAAGTGGCAGGATAGTGTATGGCAATAGTATTTTGGTGATAATTTATCATATTAAAGATTGAAAATTAGTGTTTGAAGCAAGTGATATGGAGTAATAGTTGTGATCTTCAAAAAGAGAAATGGTTTCTGGTCATAAGCGAAGGAAGTCATTTTCTCCCTTTCTGTAACTTAAACTCTAGCTCCACCCTTGAGTGCAGGGCTGATGGAAACATGATACTCTGATAGTAATTTTAAAGCCCTTACACTCATGATGTTCCAATAATTGTTAGGCTCCAATCAAGACTCTTCAAATTGATGGTAATTTTCGGGTGGAGGATCGAGGCTTGAAGACTCATCATGGACAAGTGAGTTGTTCTTACTGTGATATATCTGCTATCGTATCAGTAAATATAAATTTTCTTTGAGTGAATTTGAAGTATTCAATTGATTCATAACATTCCAATTGATGCAGATTTAGTTATAGTCTGAATTAGTGTTGTATATTGAGGGGCTAATATATCTAGGTTGAATTCTGAAACTCTGTAATAACTTACATAAATCTTTTCAAACGTGCAATGAAATAAAACTTGATGAGTATCCATTTAACATATTTTAGTTCTGTTGAGAAACTGATGTTATGTACTATTTGCGTTTTGCAGATGGTTTACGTCTTATCAGTTTATAACATGAAAGAAAAGAATGATCAAATCACGGTACGCGATCTACTTCATTCCTTCTTATCTGTTCTACTTACCCCAAAAATTTGCTTAACCGCCTTAACGTGTATTTGCAAGTTTTCAGATGCATTCGTGTTATCTTGGAAAACTAGTCCTTTTTAGTTTTGAGACTTTTGTCAATAAAAGGAAATGTTAGACAAATTTACGTGGACATTTCCCCATCAAATCGATATAATTTACCTCATATGACGAAAAGTGAAAGAAAAATAGATATACGGTCTACACATTGACACAAGAGGCACTTTCTCGTAGTTTCTGGATGACTTTTAACTATGTAGCTGCAAGTTTTTAACAAGTTCAAGTTTTCTGTACATGTTAATGGTTTGCCATTTTAAATTTGAATTTCATTGGGTGGACCAAGAACTAGTTGTCATTTTGGAAAACTAGTCCATATTTGGATATATTATTTTGGCAAACATTTAGTGCTTGGTGAATCTAGTATCAAGTGAGAAAATTCTGGTTGCTTTTTGCTGCTGGGTGCTACAGCATCGGAAAATCAGAATTATTTGTTTTGTATATATAGTAAATGTTGAATCCCCTGCTTTTTCGTGAGTTTACTTCTTTTATTTTGGATCTTCTTGATGAAAATCCTGGCTTCGCCACTGGACTTGCTGCATTTTGGTTGGTTGATTGCTTGTTTGGTTCTAGACTGTGTTTCGCTAACTGCTTTGAGCTTCTGTTTTATGTGAGAGAAAATTGTTCATGTTAAGGTTTATGTTCTTCCAGATGGCAGCTTTCAACATTCAAGAAGCACTAATTTGGAAAGAAAAAATCGAATCTGTGATTGATCAGGTTGTTTTTCTTCTTCTGTGTGATAAATATTCCCTTTTTATTCTCGTCTTCTGATTTATATTCTTTCGCCACCACATTCTCGTGCCTAGAGAGTAACATGTTGATTCCATGCAGCATCAAGATGCACAAGGTGGTAATCGTAACAAATACAACGATTTCAAATCTGGGACGGAAAGTACTGCGAGGACTGCTTCAGATCAGGAAAGTCCGTAAGTATTGCGCTTTTCTACTTGAAATATAGAATAAGAGTGCATTGCACTTTCTCTGTTTGGTTCTGTACCCGTGATTCCGTTTTTGATACATGATCTTTAATTCTCCTTTACTAGCCTCTGCATCACATGGTGTGGTTTAAAATTTATTTTGTAGGTTTAGTGCTGCTGAGGATGAAGACGATTCTCAACCGAACTTGATGCGGGGATCCACAATGGGAACTGGTTGATAATTTATTTGCCTTGTGTTTATTTGTTGTCTATACATGTTTCAAGCTTTCCTTATTGTTATCTTTAGTGATAGGCCCTCCTGAATCCGTGGTTGACTGGACAAAGGAATCAGAGTCAGATTTGGCAAATCCAAAGTATAGGCGCTTACTTTACTGCCAAAACGGTCAGTCTAGTTCTTGATATTTCTTCTTTTTGTTTCCTGAGTGATAGCAATTGTGCAATTACGGACATTTTCATGGGATATTGACAATCTCTCTCAACTAACGGGTGGATTCAGGGCTTCGCATTTTTGAGGAGCTTCTCAATGTTGATTTACTAGTATGAGCTCATTCCTTTGCTCTTTTCTGCTATGTTGCTCGGACCCTTCAAAAATGTTGCTGAAATTGTGCTGGATCCTCAAAATATACATAGCCTTTTGAGGATCTGACACATACTCGAGAGTAATTTTGAAGAGTCCGAGCAACATAGCTTTTTTGTTATAAGCTTAGCCTAATTTAGAGAAGTAGGTTGCTTCAAGGTATTTGCATGACGAATTTTCTCGTTGTCCCTGTAGCCAAAGGGTTGTAGTAGAGCTATGAAGGCCGTTGGCATCGTGGAGGCTACTTGCGAAGAAATATTTGAGCTTGTAATGAGCATGGATGCAACACGTTTTGAGTAAGTTCCGTTCACTGTAGGTAGTGGCGGAGTCAGGATTTTCACCAAGGTGCTTCAAACATCTACTATATACATAAAAGAAAATTGACCTTATATTGAATGTGATTCTCCTGTGCCCCTTCAGCCCCTCTAGCTCTGCCTCTGACTATAGGGCTTTACTTTCCCATCGCAATGCTTTGACTACACGAGAAACTTTCTTTTTTGGCATAAAAGGTGGGATTGCAGCTTCCAATATGGTAGTTTGGTTGAGGAGGTAGATGGACACACAGCAATACTCTATCACAGACTTCAACTCGACTGGTTTCCGAGGTAATATTTTTTCCTAGTAACAAACTCACTTCGCTTTAAATACCTAAATGTTTATCTGAACTATTTGGTAGTTATCATTTGACTTTAGTTTTAGTTGGCTAAATAGCTCCATAAGCAAAATTTAGTTGAGATGTCATTGTATGTTGTGCAGGTTTATTTGGCCTCGTGATCTTTGTTATGTACGATATTGGCGTAGAAATGATGATGGCAGTTACGGTAAGTATAACCATCGATTCATGTTTATTCTTGTCGAACAATCTTTTCTCTTTGTCAATTTAAAACTCTACTTGGTTTTTATCATATTATGGTTGCAGTTGTGTTATTTCGTTCTAGGGAGCATAAGAATTGTGGTCCGCTACCTGGATACGTTCGAGCTCATATCGAGAGTATGTAACTTCTGTTTTCCTTTATGGCTTTACTGAATGCATTTACATTCCACAAACTAATCAATCTTTTACGTGCACAGGTGGCGGATTCAATATTTCACCCCTTAAACCGCGTAACGGGAGGCCAAGAACTCAAGTGCAGCAACTTATGCAGATAGATTTGAAAGGGTGGGGTGTGGGCTTCCTCGCGTCATTTCAGCAACATTGTTTGTTTCAGATGTTAAATAGTGTTGCTGGTACGCTTCTTCTTATGTTAAGATAAAGTTTCATTCCTCATAAACACTCTTCTAGCTTGTTGTGTCGTACCTTTTTATTTGCATTAAGTTCACATCAAACGATCCATTTATTGCATTGGATTAATTTCTTTTCTTGCAACGACATGTTTTGACTTCAGAGGAAGCTTCTGTTTTCTTTTATGTGTGAAATAGTAGTTGTATTTAGTGGCTATTTGGTCCTATTTTATGTTAAAAGTGACTAATAGCAAAGCAAGGAGGGAAAGATAGTAACAATAGAGAATATAATTAAGTAAATAAAAGTGTATTCTATCTAACAATTTAAGCTTTTAGTGAGATGGTCACACATTTCACTATGGTATCAGAGTTATACCATTCCAGTTGATTGTTTATCCGATGTTGGGCCCCTATCTTATATTCTCTGCACTCCATATGTCTAGTCCTGAGCGTGCGGGGGTGTAGGGTCCCACATCGGCTATAGGAAAGGAAATTTGACTCCTTATATAGTCTTGGGAAATCCTCGAGCTAGCTTTTGGGGTGAATTAGTTCCAATGTCCATTTCATATCCATAACTAAGTTAATATGGTCACTTTTTTGTTTGATCTGGTAACATTTTTGTTCCCTTTAGTGACTCGAATTCCCAACCTAATGCTTTCTTTCACAATGATTCATCTATCAAAAGCTCAATGTGGAACTAATGTTTAAACAATCCTACATTAGGACTTCGTGAATACTTTTCTCAAACTGATGAGAGGGCTGCTGCTCCGAGAATTCCGGTTATGGTTAATATGACCTCACCGTCTATCTCCTCCAAGAAGAGCCAAAAACAGTCTCATCATCGTACTCCATCTTTAGACCAAATACGTGCTGCAAATAGAAATGCAGTATCGATGATGGACGAGTACTCTGATGAGGACGAAGATTTTCAAGGCACTGATCAAGAGGTATGAACTATATATATACTTTTTCATATTATATTATACTTTTATCATGTCGTTCTGAGCTTGTGCTTGAACTACTTTTGTAGGTATCATGGCCCGGCCTTGAACACGAAACGATTAAAACTGGTAGGTGTTGGACCATAGTTTTATTTGTTAACATGTCCTTAAGTATTTGTTATTGGTGTTTCACAATTTCTTTACTGAAAATCTTTCAACTTGTGAAGCCCTTGAAGAAGAACCTTTGGAGCATATTGATTTGTCCACTTTTTCGGGCAATCTCCGACATGATGACTGTGATAATGGCCGTGACTGCTGGACAATATCTGATGGAAATAACTTCAGAGTTCGTGGCAAGAATTTTTGCAGTGACAAAACGAAGGTCCTTATCTCTTGTTTCTTTGATATGTCCTTCGTTTTAGGCTATGCTGCTCGGACTCTTCAAAAATGTCATTAGGTGCATCTCATGTCCTCCAAAAATAATGCAATTTTGGAGGATCTGACACGGGTGGGAAGCATTTTTGGAGAGTCCGAGCAACATAAGTTTTAGGTGGATGGTCTATGTCATTTGGTTCTGATATCACTTTTGAAAATTGTCAATGAAGGTTTCAGCCGGTAGACCTCTGATGGATCTTGTCGCAGTTGACTGGTTCAAAGACACTAAACGACTGGACCATGTCGCTAGGCGCCCTGGTTGTGCAACACAGGTAATAACACATTTGAGTAGTTTCAAGCGAATGTCAAACCATTTAGGGCACTACTCCCTCCGTCGACATTTAAAAAAGAAAAAAAGATTTGAAACTTATGGTCTAAAATAAATCATTAACATTTGTTTTGCTATAAATCATCTCTTTAAAGGTAAACTGAAAAGTTCAAAGAAAAACTATTTCTGGATATAGAAAAGTGTCGTTCTATTTGTGACAGACTAAAAAGGAAAGTGTGTCACGTAAAACGGGACAAATGCCGTACTAGTTTATAACTTGATAGGAGGGAGTAATTATAAGGTCTTATTTGGTGTCCATGTTTTCACTTGTCTCTATACATCGTTTTTTAGGTTGCTTCGGAAAAAGGACTCTTCACTTTGGTTATAAATTTGCAAGTAAGTTATTACTCCCCTGCTTCGATTTTTCTACTCAAATGTTTCAAGTCCTAGAGGAAGAAATAAATAGACATTTATCTTCTGAAGGTACCTGGATCAACACACTACAGCATGATTTTCTATTTTGTCATGACAAAGTTGATACCTGGTTCGCTCTTGCAACGCTTTGTTGATGGAGATGACGAATTCCGGAATAGTAGAATGAAGTTAATCCCGTCTGTGCCAAAGGTATCTTTTATTTATTTGAACTATCAGCAGAACACCTTATGTCTGTCGGATATTAATTAGACAACAGTAGTATTATGGACAAACATAAAATGCACATCTTTATGATTTCTTGGATAAAATCCTCATAAATAGTTGAAGAGCAGAGTTTGTATGAGGATGAGGTGAAGCACAACATACGTGAATGGTATATGGCCCTTTAAAGAAGGACCTTTATGTGTTTTAAGTTCTTATGGATATTTTGTTGTTTGCATGTTAACATTAGCTTGATGCCTATAACAGCCTAACTCACTAGTGATATTGTCTGTTTTGGGCCTAGACTGCACGACTTTAAAATTAAACCACGTCATTAGGGTCTAACGCTTGTTTCCTTATATACCCAACATCTCTTCCGCGTTTTACTAATATGTGATTTGCCTATGCCATAGCAAGTGTGTTTCTAGTTCATGCATGTCATCCTTTATACTCTGTTAAACAGATGAACACGCTAATGTTTGTGGGTTATATTTGAGAGATTTTGTTTTCTTTTATGTCAAAGTTTTCATCTCATTAATGGTAACTAAGGGTAGAACAAGGGGTTCATCTGAACCACCTTTGCCAGTAAATTACATTATACATACAAGGTCAAAATTGTGTTTTATGTATCTATAGTAGATATTGAATTTCCTTAGCATCTTCATCTATTCACTTCTTTATATTGTGAATCCCCTCAGTGAAAATCCTAGTTCGCTACATATGATAACTAAAGGAATATGTTCCTTGATCTTTATTGATGAATGATTTACAATATATATAAGGTTACAAAAGGATTATAATATGTTCCTCTGACTATAGGACTTTACTTTGATACAAACTAGGTAACTAATTAACCTAATTACAAAAGGATTATAATTCTACTTAAAATAGGAGATATACAATTAATGAAAGAATATTGGAAAATATTCTATTACACCCCCGCAGTCGAAGCGGGAGGTTCACAAACACTGAGACTAGCTCGAAAATCATCAAATAGTATGCGCGGAAGTCCTTTGGTGAAGATGTCGGCAATCTGATATCTGGAAGGAACATGAATGACACAAACTTAACCACGAGCCACTTTTTCGCGAACGAAATGAATGTCCATCTTAATGTGTTTAGTGCGCTGATGTTGGACGGGATTGCTGGAAAGATATATCGCACTAATATTATCGCAGTAGACCAGTGTTGCCTTTTGAATCGGGCAGTGAAGCTCAAGTAGAAGGTTACAGATCCAACAAGACTCAGAGACGACGTTGGCGACACCTTTGTACTTTGCTTCTTCATTGGATCAGGATAGTGTAGGTTGCCTTTTGGAAGACCAAGACAATAGTTTATCTCTAAGGAAAACGCAATAACCAGACGTGGAGCGTCGGGTGTCAGGACATCCACCCCAGTTAACATCAAAATAAGCAGTGAGACCAATGAGCGAATACATGTATAGATGTAATCTGAAGTGAAGTGTACCTTGGACGTATCGTAAAATACGTTTGAGGGCATGCATGTGTGCTTCCGTCGGACTATGCATGTACAAACAGATTTGTTGCACGCCATAGGATATGTCTGGTCTTGTGAATGTGAGGTACTGCAGGCCCCAACCAATCTACGATAGTGAGTCGGGTCTGAATATGAAGGGCCTGAATCATCGTTGAGCTTGGAATTGATGTCTACAAGCATGTGGGATGGTTTGCAAGATGTCATGTCTGCACGATCAAAGATCTCTTCGGCGTACTTCTTCTGACATATAAATAGGCCGCCAGAGTGTCAAGTGACAGAGATGGCCAAGAAATAACTCAAGGGGCCCATATCTTTCATAGCAAACTCAGAGGAAATGAGAGACATAATGGAGCATCAAAGGTTGATGGAACTGAGGCTGGATTGTTGACGACGTTGGAAATAGGATAGAGATCTTCGGTGCTGTCACATCTCATTATTTGTCTTCCTGTCGTAAAATCCTTTACAGTAAAACCAAAATGATCAAACTCAAGGGAAACCCAATTGTTAGTTGTGAAACATCGCACGGAGATTAGATTCTTAATGAGTTTAGGGGCATGAAGGACATTTTTTAAGATTAGTGGTAGATGTGGTGAGGATAGGGAGAAATGACCATAACCACGGATAGAAATGTCTTGTCCACTACCAACAATAATATTCTGATTTAAATTACTCAAATTGGAATAAGACGATAGAGTACCTTGTGATGTCGTCATATGGGATGTGACGCCTGTGTCCATATACCAATTTTCATCTGGAGTCGGTGCATAAGTCGATGGGGGGGTTGTGTTGTGTAGGCCTGTTGTGGACGTGGGCCAAGTATGACAGGTTGAGCCTGTTGGTTCTGAGGTGGAGTCCACGAGGATATCGAATACGGGCAACGAGGGAAGGCCCAAGATGGTGGGCCCACGCAGCCCACGGCGGAGGCTGCTGCCACTGCCGCGATCTCTGCTGGCTATTTCTGGCCGGCGGGGACTACCCCTTCCTGCTGTCGTTGTTGCCGAAATTTCTTCTACCGCAGCCCTTGCCGGATTGCCTGCTCAGGCGGTTGTTACAGGAGGAAGCTGACGGTTCTGGTTGCCGGAACGGGGGGCCCTGCCGTCGGTGGATGGTCCGACGGTGGTGGTTAGGGCGGCGTCGAAAATTCTGGCTCGAGTGGTGTTACGCTTGATTTTCTGGGTTTCTTCAAAGATGAGCTTCGAACAGGCCTCATAAAACAGAGGTAACGACGTGCATTGCTAAAGGATGGTGGAAATGCCGTCATAGGGTTCGTTCAAACATGCAATAAGTTGCATGACCAATTGCTGATTAGTGACTGGTGCGCCGATGTTGGAGAGTTGGTCGGCAAGCATCTTGAGTTCTTGACAATAAACAGACATGTTTGGGAAATCGTCCTGATGAACTGATTTTCAAGGTATAACGCTCGTTGAGTTTGTTGTCGTGGAAAATACTTTCCAAACGTCCCCACGTTTGGCAGGCAGTGGCATCGGTCTCAATGATGGTGTGCAACAGATCATTAGATATCGTGTCGTATATCAACTAGAGGACGACTGCGTCCAAACGAGACCAGAGTGCATCATCAGAAGTCGAAGCCGATGGTATGTTTGTAGACTTCGGCATGGGAGGGATGATGTTGTCGACAACAATGGATCTTAAAAAGCTCCACACACGAGGAGTATTGACCGTTTTCCATCTCAAGAGTCACAGAGATGAAGTTTTTAATGTTGTTTACGGCAAGTGCATGATGAAATTTGGTTTTTTCAGCCATGTAAGAGGAAATTTAGGAGGAAGAGGGAGGGAGAATGGCTGGAAAAACTAGGGTTCCGTCGTGGGGAAAAGAGGGGGTGGGCGGCCAAGAGAGGTCGGCGGCTAGGGTTCCGACGTGGAAAAAAAGTTGAGGCCGAGAAGGTGTATCGGCGGGTAGGGTTTGTATTTTTAGGCTACTGATACTATAAAAGAATATGTTCCTTGGTCTTTATTGATGAATGATTCACAATATATATAAGTTTACAAGAATATTTACTTTGATACAAACTAGGTAACTAATTAACCTAATTACATAAGGATTATAATTCTACCTAAAATAAGAGATATACAATTAATACAATTAATGAAAGAATATTGGGAAATATTCTATTAGTAACCATATGCTATAGAGTCATCTGTCTTCCTTCTGCAACTCTATGGATGTTTGTGTTTGTGCAGAATTTACCATTTATCATGTATCATGCAGGGTTCGTGGATTGTGCGTCAGAGTGTTGGAAGTTCCCCCTGTTTACTAGGAAAGGCAGTCGATTGCAACTATATCCGGGGTCCCAAGTATTTGGAGGTGAAGACTCATATCCTTTTTCCTTTTGAGTATAGCACATAGAGACACAATATAAACAATTACTATGCCTCAATTCCGTTCAAGTTGGGGTCAACTGGATGGATCCTCATGGTCCATGTCGCTCCATATAAGGCCGTCTTTGTTCAATATCATAAAAAGGAAGTTTGTCTAACACTAGCAGTTCTCTACATAGAGACACAATAGCATACATAAATTTTACAGGTCGGAGAATTAAGGTGTCATATTTGATTCTCGAGTTTCTTGTATTATGTAGATTGACGTTGATGTTGGTTCTTCCACTGTGGCAAATGGAGTGATGGGGCTTGTCATCGGCGTAATTACGACACTAGTCGTTGACATGGCTTTTGTTGTACAGGTAAGCGGATAGAGACCTTCATCCATAAGATTTTATTGAATTGATTGCACATGGACAGATAATCTGAAAGTACATCTTGTCGGGACATTTTTGAAGTATTTCTGAATAACACTGACTTATATACAAGTATGAAAGAAACAATTTAAGTATATTTTAATCGGTTATAGCAGGTTACTTGACTCATTTTCTAGGATCCCGATTGTTATGGACTATTGCATGTAGTTATCTTTTAGCTGACATTATAGTGTAAAAACTCTTATACATTGTTCGTATATGCCACAATGAATGATGTATTTGGAAATTTTCTGTTAGGGAAACACCCCTGATGAGTTGCCAGAGCCGCTTATAGGCGCTGCGCGCGTTTGTCATATAGAACTGTCATCTGCTGTTGTACCAAATCTGGAGCCCGATACATCGAAAGAGTAGGTCATATCACGACTGTTGTCAATTTTGCAGAAGGTGATTTTTTGAAGATATGTATAATTACTTGCATGTATTTTTTCATTCTTTTGTCTCTTTTGAGTATTTCTTAAGCTCTGAGAAAATATTAAAGGAGCCAAGTTTTGTATAGTGGTTGTAAAGACTGATGATGTTGTATTTCTATGGTCTTTCACTTTTTTGATAAAAGCTACAGTATGATGATTCTTTCTTCCTCCTCTTGTGGATTTATTATGTGTATTTTTACCACCAACAACAACAACATACCCAGTGAAATCTCACGAAATGGGATCTGGGGAGGGAGTGTACGCAGACCTTACCCCTACCTTGTTGAGGCAGAGAGGTTGTTTCCAACCAAACAGAGGTATTTAGTTGGAACAAGTATAAGTATAGGAACTGACTTATTAAAATAACCGAGAAATTCGTGAGGGCCAATGGGCCTTGCCTGCTGCTTAAATACCAGGATTTTGTTTGAGGCAAGGTTAGATTCGGACCCGTAACTTGTACCTAATCCACACGTCGCAAACTGCGCTCTTACCATTAGACCAAAGTATGGGGTAGTAAAGGGGGGGGGGCAACTTTGTAAACTTATGCTAGTTGTAATGTCAATTTATGTATTAAGCCTTTCATTTGACAGCGAATGAGTGAGTTTTAAATTTGATGTTTTCTATCCTTGTAAATTTTAAAATTTGAAGTATATTTATATGCTCTATAATTATTTCTTGTAAAGAGAGCAAAATAAAATTGCTACATAAGCTATTCACCCTCCTACTCTAAAATCTTGATTTTTTCCATGGGAAAATTGAAGAAAAAAATAAGCCTTTCATTACCAATTTAGGAAAAAAGGAACTAATTTTTACGACCAGCTTAGCCTGATCTTTACATTTCATCGATCGCTGGACAAAAAAACATAACAAGTCACATTCTTAAAAGATATTTTAATTAGAAAAAAAAAAGGTCAAGACTCTTATGAAAAAGTTGCCTTCTCCGATGCTATGTTTTTGTAAAAACTTACCCGCACAGGATATATACACCAAATCATTAAATATTTGTTAAGAGTTATGCTACCATCTTTATTGAAACCATACATAGTTGTAACAAGAAAATGCCAAATGACACAAATGAGCCTTGATGTATCAAGCTTTCTACAACAATAGCATTTTTAAGACTTAATTCCCACATTAACTTATAAGATGTAAATTAGTAGTCAGACCTCTCTATAACAGTCATCCTCTAAAATAACATTTCTTTATAACTGCCAAATTTATTTTTTGGAATCAAATTTTCATGTTATGTTATATTATATATTTTTCTATAACAATATTTCTTTATAGCAACCAAAAAATATCCGGACAACTAGAGTTTGGCTGTAGCATATATATAGTTGTGAAACTTGGGATAAGAAAAAAAACTAAGACTGCAAATACCAAAAATGAGCTGTTCAGAAAGGAGATGTTATAAATGTATGAAAACAGGATCACATAAAAGGTTATTATAGTACATTGATCATTACAACAGTCAATCAATAAAGCCCAAATCATAATCTAGTTGGGGCAAGCTATTGAATTAATCCTGTGTCCACCATTCTGCTCAATGACAGTTAGGACAAGAAAATGGAAATAATCTGCTAATGATCAACAGTAGCTCCGAAATCGCCAAAGGAGAAATAATTTAACGAATATGCACTCAATTTTGCAAGACAACAATGTCATCAATCGGAGGCGTTAAGAATGAGAACTTTGGTGGCAATTTAATAAGAGGCTCATTTCCAGCTAGCCTCTGGTAGGCAAGTCCAAGTGCGTACCCGAGCGCTCGTCCCACAGGAACTGCTACAGCATTCCCAACTTGGCAATATCTACACCAAAGTGAACACTACTATGAAAACCAGTTTATAAAGGTAGAAGAGATAAGAAATATCTCAGAGTAGTTTGACGCATGTGATCATGTAAATGGCATCACATCAACATGTGTTAGGAGGAAATAATCGCTATTTTAAGAAAACGGTGAGTACAGTTAGCTCTTTACAACTTTTGAGATGTTCATGTAAGAGGAGATCTTGGCTGCAACTACTTCATAGAGATTCAATAGATGTGTAGATTATACAATGAACTACGTTCATTCCACAATTTAAGGTAAGCACATTTACAATGTACTAATGATTAGGCTGCTCGAGAGGTGACACATTATGACCACCTCATCTAAAAGCTTAGAATGTTCGAGAGGTGACATATTTATTTATTTTACATCAGCAACAGGTCCCATCACATTGAGCCCAACGTTTTTCTTAGATCAAGCATGTGAAAATTCTTTTTGATAATGGATGACGGTCAGACTTGAGCACAAGACTTCTGTCAGCATTTATATATATGTTTTCTTTTCCTTGTCTTTAGGTCTTTAATTAGTAATTGAAATCAACAAGCTACTAAAACTTTTTTCACCAGCAAACAAGATACCTTTCCTTGAGAGTACCAGTAAACCTATAGAAATCTGGAAACCCTTGCAATCTTGCATACTCTCGTATGGTCAGAACTCTATCCTGCTCTGGGTGTAAGATGGCCTGAAAGTTATTTAAAGCTCAGAAAAGCCTACAGTTCTATATCGCATACTTGATTGTAACAGTAACACAAAAAGTTACCTGTGCACGATGATTAGGAAATGTCACTAATGTTGCTACAGTTTCATCCCACCACAATCTTGCAAATGGCCTGCAATTCAAAAAAGGATTTAATATTTCTATTGGATATTATCAATTAAAGGAGAAAGAAGAACGAACTATGACAAGCTTCTGAGAAAGCAGCATTACCTTTTAGACTTTCCATGCTCAAAATTGAAGGCACAATCCGGAACCTATATTTCAGAAGAATGATATATTATTTGTTTAGGTATTATGGGATATAAAATTCATCATAATAATAGCCTGTTTGGCCAAGCTTCGTCAAGGCCAAAAGTGTTTTTTTTTCTTTAAAAAAAGTGTTTTTTTCCCTAAGTAGTTGAGGTGTTTGGCCAAGCTTTTAGGAGAAGAAAAAGTGTTTTTGAGAAGCCGAGAAAAGTAGCTTCTCCCCAAAATTGCTTTTTTGAAAAGCACTTCTGAGAAAATACACTTAGAAGCACTTTCTAAAAGCTAGGCCAAACACTAATTGCTGCTCAAAAGTATATTTTCAAATTGATTAGCCAAACACAAACTGCTTCTCACCAAAATATTTGAAAACACTTTTGAGAAAAGCACTTCTTTTCAAAATAAGTTGGCTTTAGAAGCTTGGACAAACAAGCTATTAGCTGTAACAAATTTCCTACCATGGGCTTTCCATTTGGTAGGACATTTGGCTCATTTGTATCACGACGAGCCACATTATCCGTTCCCACAATTACACCAGGGAGGTCTCTGAAATTCGCTCCCTACAATGGAAATATGTTACAAAGGGCAAGCATCTGAAAAACTCATTTTCAGTAATACAACAACCGTCAAACCTTTTTATGTGGAACTAGACAAACTCGCAAGTAATCGTCCTCGTTTAGTTGGCAAGGCCGATGATCAGACAAAACAGGTTCTTTTGTTTCCGTAACTCCAGTTGATGAACAACTCATTATCTCTGAAGAATAAGTAGGAATCATTTCCACATGTAAGGATAAGCATTCAGCTCATAGAGTTTAGCATAAACTAAAAATACACACTTCTCATGTGTTTAAATAGCAAAAAGAAAAAGAAAAAAGAGGTACAAGATGTATGGTCTATTTTACTTTGGGCAAAATTTACACCATTTTTTCGGTTGGGGTGAAAAGAGAAAGACACGAGAAAACGTAAAAGGGATGAGCTAATGATTAGAAATCCTTTTATTAGCAAGAGAAAGCCTTTAGAACTAGTGTCCAGAGAGAACTTACCATGTTTAGATAATCGTATGTATTTCTGAAACTCTGTTTGTGGGGGCATCTCGTATGGTATTTCTTCGCGAGTTTCATGCCATGTCACCTATAAAAAAGCACATCAATTAATCAGTAAAAAGATAAATTCTAAATAATCACATGTAACATATATATCAAATTTTAAAGGGATCTCTTATAAACACAACAATCATACAGCTGGCATATCAGATATAGCATCACGAAGAACAAGAGCTTCCTCAAGGTCACGTTGTTGTCCTTCTTCATAAGCAACAGTATTCCGCTGCAAGAAGGAAATCAACTTTAATAAATGCAGAGTGGCAGTATAAAAGCCTACAAAATACAGAAAATAGAAAGAATAACACAAGTTTTCAGGTAATAAAGGCACTGAAAATGTAAAAGGTACCTCAAATTCAGGTGAGGGCCAATATTTAACAATCACGTCATGCGAAGGAAGTGGAAATGGAGGCAACCTCTAAACAAGAGAGGGAATGATTGAGATTAATTGAACATCACATAGATATAATCACCAAGTATGGCCCCAGTATATCAACGTGAATTGAAAATTTTCTACCAAATCCAGTTAAAGATCTTTACTGTTCTTCCAGAGAAGAAATAAGAGAAAATGACAAAAATGGTCCCTTAAGTTTGAGGTAGGTTTAAAATAGTCCTTTACATATGCACCGAACAGTTTTGGTCCTTTAAGTTCGCCAAAAGTTAACAGTTTTAGTCTCCGTCAAATATTTACCGAACGGTGTCCGTTAATGGGAGATTGATGAGGATGTCACGTATCGTATTGGAGTAGGGTGGTTGAGATGGAGGCTAGCATCCGGTGTCCGGTGTGATAAGAAGGTGCCACTAAGATTGAAAGGTAAGTTCTACAGAGTAGTGGTTAGACCAACGTTGTTGTAAGGGACGGAGTGTTGACCGGTTAAGAACTCTCATGTCCAGAAGATGAAAGTTGCGGAAATGAGGATGTTGAGATGGATGTGTGGGCTTACTATGAGAGATATGGTCAGAATGAAAAATTTCAGGACAAGGTGGGGGTGACTTCAGTGGCAAACAAGATGCGGGAGGCGAGACTGAGATGGTTTGGACATGTCCAAAGAAGAGGCACAGATGCTCCGTTGAGGAGGTGTGAGCAGTTGGCGATGGAGGGCTAGAGGAGAGGTAGAGGTAGGCTGAAGAAACGTTGGGGAGAGGTGATCAGACAGGTTATGGCGAGTCTTCAGCTTACCGAGGACATGAACTTAGATAGGAGGGTGTGGAGATCGAGGATAAGGGTAGAGGGCTAGTATTAGGATTAGTGTTATTTTCCTTTCGTGTAGGATGAATATTATTTCCGTCATTTTTATTTTAATACTCTCATATTTCTTATTCTTATTTTTTTATTCCTACATGCTTGTTTCTTTCACTTCGTTATCTTATTTTCTTGCTGCTATTATTGCTTACTATTACTGTTGTCTTTTCATTTCTACTTAAACCGGGGGTCTATCGGAAATAACCTCTCTACCCGTCAAAAGATAAGGGTAAGGTCTGCGTACATTCTACCCTCCCCAAACCCCACCTGATAGGATTATACTGGGTATGTTGTTGTTTGTCCGTTAGATTTGTATTGAACTATGAAGAAAAAAAACAAATTAGCAGAAACTCACAATTACAGGTACAATTTTTGTAGTTTTCACCTATTCTTGATTTATTTCTAGAGTTTGGTACAATTTTTGTGTTAACTTTTGATAAACTTAATAAAACTGTTCAGTGCATACTTATGGGACTATTTTGAACCTACCCTGAAACATAAGGGACCATTCTTGTCATTTTCTCGAAAAAATCACCATTCCTTTTATTCAGTAACTCTGATGATAACAGGCTGTTTGACCTTTTTATTAATGTTTAATGAATATACTCACCTCACTTGGAAGTGCACCCCAAAAGAAAACGCGCAATCGAAATTGTGGGAGACCATAACAACCAGCTGCCATAGTTCCAAGCCTTGCTTGGTATTTCATATGTACCAAACGACTTAAAGCATATCTTCCAAGAGATGCTTTGTCGAACCTCAATATGTCAGCCACATTTTCCATCAACACATATTTAGGCCGTAAAAATTCCACAACATCCATAAAGATAATAATTTGACGATTTTTCTCATCAGACAATGGGTCATCAACATTTCTGTGGCGATTATATCCACTGATGCCCTGGCAAGGAGGACCCCCACATATCATATCAACATCACCCTGCAAACATAATTAATCAAGAAGCGAAATTAAACAGGGATAATGATTCCAATTTCAATTAGTGACAATCCTTGCAAATGCAATGGGGAGAAGTAACTTACTGGTAGAGGCAGAATTTTCAATTGTTGCCCCCTCCTAACAAAATCTTTTATGCTGTCTCCGCAATTTCTGGGACAAAATAAGTGATGCACTTGAAATTGAGGATGTGATGAAAATACATAACAAAATGTTAAGACTTAATTTTCTCAATCTCAGAAAAACTCCTTTTCATGTATTCAAATAATAGCTAGTTAACATTCAAAACATGCTAATGTCAAAATTCCAACAGGTATATTGCATTATGTCAATACCTAGAATTAGTTTGTAAAATCAGAAATCCTTAGGTTCTTTAATGTCAAGAAATTACTTCCTGCTTGCTCTAAACAAGTTAATCCACTGAACTATCTCATTTAAGAAACTAACTATTTTTTTGTGGTTACCAACTTTTTGTGAACATCAGTGTGAGAATCAACTTGTCTGTTCGTTATCTTTCAAAAGCTGATGGTACTTCGAAGATTCTTCGGAAATCAAATATATAAAGGAGAGTTAAGAATTTTGATATTCGGAAAGAGAAACAGTGCTTCTAATTTTAGCTAACAAAAAATTTTGAGCAACCAAAACTGAAAGTTACTATCAAACGATGGAAGGAGCAATATTTAGCAAGTACTTACTCTAAGTTCTCAATTGGCTCCCAAGTGTCATCACTTGGACTATAACCTTTCCACCGCACCTATAAGAGTACGCGCAAGAAGAAAGCATCACCCTCAATATCAAAGCTAAGATCAAGAATCAAGTTTGTAGTATAAAAAGGTCGAAAAAATAAACAATACAGAAAATCAAGAATTAAACCCCTCCAGCAGTTAAATCAGTTAAATCTCGCAACTTCTATCACTTCACCACATTAACATACTTCTAAAAGAGATAGACGTGATTAATTTTACATTGTTTCGTAGTTATCTGCTTGTACACTTCTTTTCCTAAATATTCTAAGTATTAGTCATAGTTAGTGAGACAATTATGGGATTAGTTGTTGTATCACTTTAGGATTTGTTGTTGTATCAATTCCTATATATACTTCATTAACGTATTTTTTTGTTTGAACATATATACTTCATTAACATATGAATAAAGTGCAGTTCATCTCATTCTCTATCTAGTCTGTTATTTGTTTTAACTTCCACTATGGAAACTTCTAGCAATCACTTTTTGTTGTTTGGATAAATCAACTCGTTTCATTGATGATGCACCAAGGTGGTGCCAAATTTTGTATAAGTGATAACGTGAATGAGTGGCTCATCCCAAGATATTGGTATCTCTCTTTTTACACCAAAAATAAATGAAACGGAGAAGGACTTTCTAATACATCTAATCTCCTTTTCTTCACTATGGGAAAGTCTGTTGTTCCTTTCACTTCATATTTGCCAAAAAATGCAGAGAGTATTATTTTCAATTGCCCTCTTCTCCTAGTCAACTCACCTCAGTGTCCAACTATTCTCTCCTCCACCATTGTGTGCCGTTAAGATAGAAACCTTCACCATGCACCAGGTAAGAATAACAACTCTTTTTGGTACTTTGATATCCCATACTTTCCTCCATATCTTCCTCCTCGCTAACTTTTCCAATATTTTATAAATTCAAAATTGTGGCAAAACAGCTTTCTAACCTTTTTGATCAACTTGCCTCTTCAATTTCTCAGTACACACTCCAAGATTATCTTAATAAGTCAATCAAAACGTATTCCAGACTGCTTGGGTCAAACCCCGACTCATGTTTCTAGGACTTAGAGTCCACGTGCCATTTTCTAAAGTCCTCCAAAACAAACTAAAAGTTTACAACCTTGTAGTCCGACAGAATACATTTTTCAAGTTCTCTATGGTGAGTTTACATAAAAGGAGTGAATTGTTTTTGGAGAAGGAAAGAAGAGTGAAGTTAAGGTGAGATTAGATGGCTTGTGCCCATGGATTTGATGGATTTGTATATTCTTCTAGCACGATATGTTGTAGATAGCCGAGAAAGTAACTCTTAATGTGTCACTACCAAACCTCCAAAGCTACTTCCCTAAGAGTCCTTTATTGACTCTCACATCTTTCACTCCAACCCTCCACACTGTATTGGGGAGGTGACCACCTACCAATGCACTAGATCCGATTATATTTCCCTTCCTTTGTATCGTACAAAAAAATCCTTTGAAACCTTTCCCTTTTTTACGGAATGTGCGTAACACGAGATAAGTTATATTTTTTTAATTGGTAAACAGAGTATCTTTTATTTATGTAGACACAACAAAAAGTTAACACTGGTGGAGTTACAACCAAAAAACACATTAACCATCATAGGTTATATAATGTGCTAATGATTTCAATGGTTACTGTGTTTTTCAATGGTTTTTATATGAATATAAGGTCGCTTTCATTTAATCCTTTAACCAGAGAGGCCGCTTGTAAGGAGTAGCAACCTTAAATTACTAAAGGGACCGAATAGGCTCTGCTACCAAATTGAAAATCTGAAGGGATGGAAGCAAGGTAGAGAACTATTTTTGTACAATTAGGAACTGGTGTGAAAAACAATCTAAAAAATACTAATACATGGGTGAACATAATAAATACAAGAATGCAGTGCATTTATTGCGCAACTTTTGACCAGTGCATTAGGCCAGTACTGAATATTGACCTGCAAAGCTTAAAGAAGTTCATTTTTTGTCAAAACATAACCTTTTTTTCATCAATTTTGGGTCCGCTTCTCTTTAAACAACTCAAGGCTTTCAACTCTATGATTTGACTATGATCTCAGTAAACTAGGACAACCAACATAATATGAAAGAAAAGCTTATACCTTAAAATGAAGTCCAGATTTTTTTTTGTTGTTGGGATCCCCATAACATATGTCGACTAATCTTAATACCTCATATTCTCCAGAAGATGCATGAGAACCATTCTGGGAATTATCATTGTTTTCACCTTCATCTCTGTCGTGTGGCTCACAATTTGAGCTTGTTTTGAAATCACTACAGCCGTACAACTCAATTAGCTTCTCCCATCTTTTCAGTAGCTCCAGAAAATCCTCAACACCTTCATTCCTAACCTAAGAAAAATGTTAGGGATAATTACATTTTGGACCACTCAAAAGAATAATAGCCAGCAAATGTATAGGTTTTCTATATTAAGTATATATATAATATACATATTGTATACACAAAATATACATATAATATACATGAATATACATATAATATACATATAATATACATAATCAATGTATAGGTTTTGTATATTTTGGCTAGTGCTCGTAACTAATTTTGACCGAGGGGAAAAAAATGAAAAAATCCCAAAATGTTAACTATGATTGAGTAAACAATGGATCTTGGGCCTAACTCAACCCCAAAAGCTAGCTCAAAGGGAGGAGGATTACCCAAGCCATATAAGGAGACCAAGGACCACTTAACCCACCGTTGTGGGAGAACTCAACACCCCGCCTCACGCCCAGGGCTGGACATCTAAAACATGGACAATATAAGAAGGGGGCTCAACATCGGAAAAAATGAATTGGGACGAGTCTGACTCTGATACCATGTGAAGAATGGATCTTGGGCCTAATTCAACCCCAAAAGCTAGCTCAAAGGGAGGAGGATTGCCCAAACCATATAAGGAGACCAAGGACCACTTAACCCACTGATGTGGCAGAACTCAACAGAACATTAGCTCAAACACATTGATAACATCTCCCGTGCCTGCCACAAGAAAAAAAAAAAGAGAACTTACATGTGTCTGAGGATGATTCAGTTTCAGGCTATCACAGGCAGACCTATTAAAATCAACTGCCCATTTCTAGAACAAAAAAAAGAGATTTTTAGATGCATAACTTAAAAAGATAATTTGATATGAATAGGACTTCTATGAATTACCGTCACAAGATTAAGACCAGAGAGTTTGGTACCAAGGCACAACCCCATAGACATGCCACCACAACCAGCATATAGATCCAATAATGACAACTCCACTTTCATAGGTTCACAACTTGGTGATACCTCCAGAGGATATGTGGTGATAGGCTTATATGAAGCGTCATCAACTAGCGAAGGGGAAACCGAGCTCTTGACTGAATGGTCCAAAAAAAAAAGCAAAGTATTAACTAATGTCCATAGAGAAAAATTAGGTACGATTACAAGCTTCATGCTACAAACTGCTGCAAGAAGTCCATTAATAATAACAGCATGGTACCCATATGAACTGCAAATGAAAACTGTTGAAAATATAATTAAGGAAATAAAAGTGTCTACTCTCTAACAACTTAAGCTTTTAGATGAGACGGTCACGCACTTCAACATGGTACCGGAGCAGGCAGAGGTCCTGGGATCGAATCTTACCCCCACTCATTATCAAGAAGAATATGTGCTTGGCCGTGGAAAAAGAATCAGGCCCGCACGTGAGGGGGTGTGTTAAAAATATAATGAAGTAAATAGAGGTGTGCTCTCTCTAACAACTTAAGCTTTTAGATGAGATTGTCACACACATCAACAAAAACTATAAATCTGAACTTGTTTTAATGTACATATAGATTAGAAGCCATAGATATAAGTGACAAATAGGATGTTCGAAAATTTTGATGTCACCAACAAGTAAGCTACAAAAGGTAACTTCACGTTCAAGATACAACTCAAACAACATCAGCAAGAAACACGTTACATTCATGGACACTTTGATATGCTCCTTTTGCACAAGAGTAGCAACACCAGTAACTCCTTAAATTGTACAGAGTCTACCCAATTTCATTTTCCACCACGTGGCATTAACTAATGCCAATCCGTACTCTGGATCAACTATAGCTATCTAATCTCGATATTTTTATGTCGTATAAAAATAAGACCAAGTACACACAACGTCTCAATCTGACTTACTGTGATTGAATATGTTTTTTGTGAATCTAAGATAAGATCCTCACTCTCTTATAGAACTTGTTCTTACTCATTATTCTCAGAAACAACGGCACTTATGCAGCTCACATCTCATCCTTAACAAACAAATTAAAGTATAAATAGATCCATGTCAGTGGAAATTTTCTTATGAAAAAGTCTAAAAGCAAAATAATGGATGGAACAGTTATGTTCCTGAACCACTGCAAATAGAAGTCTTGAGCATTGAATGCTGCCTATTTATTACAGAAGGTATACGTCATCAGGTGTTTTCTCCAGAAGCTACGTTATCTGAACATACAAGATTCTATAACAATATAACTTACCATTATGCAATGTATGGAATGTGGAATAGTCAACACAGTATTCCATGTCGTAATAAAGGTGAGCAGGTGGAACATCCTTTGTTTTGAAACCATGCTGCATCAGTAAGAAAATGGCAAAAGAAACAATAAGAGCACAGTAGTCAATAATAGTGAATAATGGAGCAAACAAGAGTAATCAAATCACAAGTAATTTTAACAACGCTTGAAAAGAACATCAAGATGGAGCATACCCTGGTTGGTAATTCTACCACATTGACTTTGGAAACTATGCAGTCCAGTAAATTATCATTCTCTAAAGTAGAATAGAATATACGCTTTGGGTCATGGTAAGAAGCAGCACCTTTCAACACCTGAAATTTTTTTGTAGACAGAATGTCCAAATGAATGAATTAGAAAAAGGGCTTCAAAGTATAATATACAAAGTGAAAAAGAAAATGTTCTATCAATAGTACAAACCGTATCTTCAGCTCTGAAGAACCATTGTACCCTAAAATAATCCTCCCCCTCTGTTGTCTTGAAAAACTCCAAGATCCTGCCAATATGTTTTTCCTTGCCTTCACCCTAAAGGAATTGCTCAACATTTTTCAAGACATAGGCAGATGAGTGATTCATAAAGGTCACATAGCTGGCAAAGAAATTTCAACATTTTGCATCATTTTGACCCAAATTCCCCTGTAAGACACGTGTTGGCATCTCTACATTGGAAAAACGATTGAGTTCAAGCAGTAGGTCGCTTGATAAAATTTGACATCATGGAGCATAATAATACAAAGTTATATCTGCTGACATCTAATGTCTCACTCTAACTATGTTGAGTGAATCTCCTTTCATATTATACAAATAGAGGATCAGATAAGTTGAATCATTACGAGACAAAATCACATTAATGAGCAGCAGCAAGGACTTCCAGAATATTAACTTCAGATGAAGAACTGACACTAGGAAATAGTATAGACCCCAAGTCATGTATGTTTTGCTTGTGCACCCAGAGGCGGATCCAGGCTTTAAGCTTTATGATTTCGATTTTTTAAGGTTTTGAATGTTGAGCCCATTATATTTTAAAAGTTATGGGTTCATATATACCATTTGTTGCGTTTTTAGTAAACACATAAATTTATAACTTTTCTATATTTCATGTTATTCAAGCTTAAAGAATATTTAAAGTTAACAGCTTGAGTGTTGACCCTTTCTTTCATGTGTCACCAATGGAGCTGGGACATGATAAATTGTTCTTTACATCCATTGACTGAATGGGAACTCAAACACTATGATTTTGAGTCTTCTCTAACCACCTCCATTTGCTGGCCTTCTCCTATTCAAGGCATCAGCATTCTTGTTATTTGCCCCATCGCATGTTAAAGATTAGTCATGTCAGCTTCTAATCTACCTAGTGCTTCAAAACGTCTACTATAACTGTTTAAAGTATCTTCTTTGCGATAAAGATACTGATTAGTAAGGCTACTATAACTGTTTAAAAAATTTTGTAATAAAGATACTGATAATCCCCTTCAAGATACTTCTGTGTTTGTTCATGTCAAATATTTTCTTTTTCTTGAGAACAGGTAATATTAAGTTCATGTCAAATAGTTCATGAACAAATATTAAGAAATAAGATTCTAAACCTCCTGTGTGAAGAAAAGCTACAAACATATTTTATCATCAACTCTCTTTAGTAATTGAACATGCCTAATGTTTTCAAAGTGATTACAAAGAAACCCTTGATGTTGCATAGACCTAAATACAAGTACTACTATTACGTTTCAGTACCAAACAGGTTGAAGTGCTATGAATCCTTATCACCTTCTCCATTTAAATTCATTTTAGGCCAACATTTACGGGCTCGCATCCGGGGTACTGTTCGATAAGAATGTGTCGCCAAGACTTAAAAGGTAAGTTCTACAGAGTGGTTATTAGACCAATATTGTTATATGGGGAAGAGTGTTGGCCAGTCAAGAACCCCCACATTAAGAAGATGAATGTAGCAGAGATGAGGATGCTCAGATGGATGTGTGGGCTTACTAGGAGAGATATGATTAGGAATGAAGTTATGACAGGCAAGGTGGGAGTGGCCTCCGTGGCGGACAAGATGAGGGAAGCGAGGCTAAGATGGTTCGTAAATGTCAAGAAGAGGTAAGCAGATGTGCCGGTAAGGAGATGTGAGGTGTTGGTTGTAGCAGAGAAGAACTGAGGAAGGTGATTAGACAGGACATGACACAACTTCAGCTTACCATTGTTTTGTATTGAAAATCTTTTGTATCTCCTACTAATGTTCTCCAGCTAGTGACGACTCCATCATACATGTCCTTTATGATATTTATATATTCTTTTTACTTTTTGATAAAATTGTCAGACAATTCAATATAGTTTCAGAGTAGGCAGAAGTTCTTGGTACAAGTCTCACTGTCACTCATCGATAAAATATTTTCACGTGCTTAGCCACAAAACAAGAATAGGCTCACATATGAACGGAATGTTAAACCTAAAATAAATAAAAGTATTCCTTCTCTGACAGTTTTAGATTTTAGATGGTCCCACAATTCAATTTCAACCAATGTCATGCTAGCCACCTTGATCTAAAATATAGGTTATGATGAAAATCATAAACCAAATATAATTGCAGAGACTAAGATCTAATAACTACCTTTACATATGCACAATCTCCGATGTTGAAAATGAAACCAGCAACCTTAGCTTGAGCATAATGGCATTCCACATTTAATATGATTTCATCTTCTTCACCAACACTACAATAATAAGCAAGCATAAAATTAAGGAGTGAAAACGTGCTACGAGTTATAAAAAGGGTTAGAAATGGGCAACATTTTTACCACCGAAAAGGACAAGTTCATATGGTATCACTCACTTTAATTTCCAGCCTTGACGCTGCGTTTTCCGATTCTGCAATTGGAATATATATTTATATTCAGAATGAGCAAACTCTTTTTTACAAGTATTCAGAATGAGTAAACTTCAATGACATGTATGCCTGACACAGAACTAAATGTTGCTTAAATAGTTAAAATAATCCAGCATCACCACTAAGAGCACAATGTAATCAATTTAAATGGCCAACAAATAATAGTTAGCTTATGGGAGCTCATAGAAGGTTCCGGTGATTATTCAGATTTTTTGGCTTATGATGTCCTGAAGCCAACTACTTTTCCGTTCTATATAATCTTGTACATTGCAATGAAATTTCTATGCACGTATTCCTATAAAGAACCAGGAAGAAAGGGGCACCTATCTTTCTCTGCACAATAAATGTTGGTTAGAAGGTTCAAGTGATTATTCGCTTCTTTGGCTTATGAAATCCTATAGCCAACTACTTATGCATTATATATAATCTTATGCGTTGACCTGCATATGCACCGGTCCGTAAGGGTAAAACCATGGAGAGTGAAGATGTTAAAAGGGGACGTGGTAGACCTAAAATTACATGGAAGAAAGTCTCAAAAGACCTACAATTTCTTGGAATTAGTGTAAACTTAGCTAAAGATAGGGCAAAATGGCGGAAAAAAATCCATATAGGTGATAAAGTTTTAGTCTTGTTCGAAAAACTTCTAATATTATTATTATTATTATACGTTAAAGTTCTGCTCTTTTTATCGGAATGGCTTTGGGTAGTGGGTGCCTGGGTGGTGATTTGGCTGGAGATAGAAGGGGAATGAATACAATAATAGGTTCTCTATGAAGGAAATCTCGAAGTTGATTCAGTATTAGCTTGCTTTTGTTGATTTCCCTCTTGGTGGCAGCCAACGCACATGGTTCCAGAGCAACAAAAATTTGTTCACCTCGAGCCTAAAAGAAAAGCTAAAACCAACATTACCGGTGCAAGCAGTGGCGGATCCAAAATTTTCGCTCAGAGTGATACCTCCATTTTCACTGTTCCCATTTCCTCCCATTCCCCTTCCCGTGTAATAGAAAAATTTAAGAAAAAACAATCAATAGAACCGTCTACAGTCACATAGAATAACAACACAATAATAACATACCCAGTGAAATCCACAAGGTACGTCTAGGCATAAGGACTTTACAGTCATATAGAAATAAAATTAAATTTAAAATATGTACCAAGTACCAACCTTCAAGTCATAACGCCATTGCCACTTTTCTTGAGCTTCCTCTGCAGGTATTGGCTCCCCATTAAAACACACATTACTCTTCTGTTTCCTCACACTTTTCTCTGCTGAATCTGATGAATTCTTCACATTATTAACACTCCCATTTTTTCCTGATGAATTTTTCCTTTTCATTTCTGACCCTTTATTCTCATTATCATTATCAGCAATCCCTCGTATTTTTCTTGATCTTAAAGTCTTTTCACCAACCGAATTACTTTCCGATGTTCTCGGATCATTTCCCCGAGATCCTCGGGAATTGTGTCCTACATTCACTGAATCGCCACTTCCTAGCAAAGCCAGCAATTCTCTCTTCGTGCCGTATTTCTTACCGCCGGCGCGTGTAGTCAACGCGCTCTCCGGCGATGCCAAAAACTCTAATTTAGATCCTCTGGAATTGTGACCTCCATCTACTGAATAACTTCCCCTTGAAGCGCGTTTCCTCAAAGCGCTGCTATTTTTACTCTCCGGCGTCAGCAAAGCTAGCAATTCTCGCTTCGTGCCGCTCTTTTTACCGGCGTCGCGTGTAACCGACGCGCTTCCATCCATTGAATTCTTTTTCACCTGAGTTGTTCCTAACAATGCAGGAACAAGTACTTTTACCAAATTGTCCCTCATGAATTCTTTTTCTTTAGTATCACTAGTACTGAACTTATTGGTAGTGAATCCATAAGATTTTCTCTTTAATGGGCTGTTTTTGTCATTTTCATCAGATGGGCAAAACACTTCTAATGGTACTGCCTCTTCGTTTCGAGGAAATGAAAGAGCAAATGCATCTGGATTTGGTGAAATGGGATTGTTTTTTTGTGGTGATGGTGTTCTGTTGTTGTTTTCTTCAGTCGCCATTGTTCAACAAAAGTTACAGAGGGGATCGGTCAATTTGTGTATTTTAAGTTCAACTAATATCGGTGGAAGTGGTGAGTGATGGTATGCGAAATAATCTTTGCCTAAATCGGGAAGCTGGATATTTACAAAAAATATTGGTGAAAGGTTATATATGTAAATATGTTAGCTTTTTAGGGTGGAAAGTGAAAGTAGAGAAATTTAATGCTAGTATATAACAGTAATTGGACATCGAGATGGGAGCGGGGGAATCTATTGGAGTAATGCAATTTGAAAATTCTTTTTTTTTTGGCATCTATAACCCTATCAACTATTTTTCTTAGTTAATTTTATTTTTTCAGATTTATTTTTAATAAGTGATAAATAATTAAATTTTAATATTTATTAATTAAAAAAATTAAGTAAATTATTTATTTATGTCTAGGAGTTAGTATTTTCTTAAGGTGTGTGAATAACTAAATGGATACTATTTTTTGACGGGAGGATGTATCATTCAAATTGCACTATGTTAGATGTGTTGTACATGTATTTCTTGCGATTTTGAACACTCTGTCATTTAAAAATATTGTTGGTACTCTATTGTACTTTATAAAGCAGTATGGGAAGTAATAACTATTACAAGTGTTCGAAAGGATAAACAAATATTCAATATTCAGAAATTGAATCTTGTTGAAAAAATAGGTCAATCTTCAAAACTGCCGCAAGCTTGTTGTGTCTTGAATCTTGATAACCTGAAATCAAGAAACAACTAAATCTGGATGGTTACAACGTTGTGTGTTGAGTCGAGGAATTGTCCTCTGTCCTTAAGACAAGATTGCCCTATATATATGCTTTTACGTTAGCGGGCAATAGTCTCCCAAGATAAAACAACACTTTAATCTCAACGCTACAAAGCCAATAGGTTGAGCCTGCCGAATAAAACAAATATGAATCAACTTGCTGAAGATATGAAAAAGGAAGGAAGAGTTTCTATCTTCTCTTCTGTTTTGTCTCTATGTATATAGTGTATCTCTGTAGTGTATATCTTGTGTATATGTGTGGGTTTTTGCTCACTGTTTTGCACTGATTTTCGCCATTATTTTGTACTGCTTTTGTTCACTGATTTGTGGCGTTTTTCTGTCTGTTTATGTGTGCTATATTGCTGTTTTTCTGTTCTATTTTTCGCATTCCAGAATTAAGCCAACAACAACTCAATATATAGCATGGAAGATGGCAGCCCAACAGCCACAAACAAGGTTGTAATGGCCATTAAGTGAGGGTTGTTAATGGCATTAGAGAGGCTGATTTATGGCCATCAAGAGAGGCTGAATAATGGACATGAATGAGGGTGATTATGGAGGAGTTAATCAGCCAAATAATGGCTGATTAATGCCCCAAAAACAGTCCAATGGTCTGTCACTCCAAAATCAACTTTCCAGAAACTCTAGGGACCAAACTGTAAATATTAAATAATTTGGGATCCAAAAAGATAATATCAGAAAGTCCCCACAGCCCACGACCCACGACCCGTGACATAGACCGAGACTGGACGGGCGGGCGGCGGCGGCGCGCGCGTGTGCTTAGCCTTGAACATAAGCACATCTAGGTTCTCCCTCCTTTAAACACATGGGATACCCCTTGGGGTTCCAAACCCTTTACCACATTAGAGACTTATATAGAGAGCAATTCTTCTTATTCCCACTCATGTGGTAGATTTGTCCCACACCATATTTTCATGCCTCAAACACCTTACTTCGTGGACCAATATCTCTTTCATTTCTCAATGAAATTTGACGATTCTTGGCCCTACGATCATCTACTCACTTCGTAGATCATGCATGTGTGAAGAGACAAAGCCTCCAACATGCGGAACACTAGTGTTTAATTCATCAAAGATGGATGGACGCATCTCCCCGCCAAAGGAAAATTTCCAACAATCCCCTCTATGAAAGAGAGATTGTGGCGCACACACAAGGTGCCTACATTTCAGCAATCTTTCAGCGAAAAGATATTGCATCAGGAGAGGTAGCTTTCGCTTTGAACCTTCCCTAGTTGAATACCATCGGACTTACTACACGGTGAACGTGATGTCTTGAACCGTCAGTGTTTAGTATAAGCCAAGACAATGATAACAACACAATAACTCTTCTTATTCATTTTCATTCTTACGTTTTTGTTCGTTGTGGCCGTGGACACACTTGGATTCTTAAGTGCGTTCATTTGAGGCGGCCATCCTCGCACTTAAATAGGTGATCTCCTACAAGGTATCCTGCTATACTCCACTTCACAAGTGTTAGAAATCATTAAAAGTTTCTCCAACCTTAACCTCAACCATTTGAGGATCGTTTAAAGGTTTGGAAGCTTAACCTTTACCCACCATGCAGGTAGCACTTTAATGTCTATCGCGGGAACAACTTTGGATTCATGTTTCCGTACAGAAATCATCATCTGAAGTGCTTCTTGCTTCTACCGAAGCGCTTAACTGAACCTTTTACCGCTTAGTTTTCTCATTGAACCAAATTCTTGGGATCTCCAATCAGTATGGTTGGGTTTCCACCGCAAAGGTTCGTATTGTTTGGGTTTTAAGTCCATTTCCCTAGACAGGCAGAACACTTGATCTCCGGGTAGTCCCTTAGTTAGTAAACAAGGAAGTGATACCTGTGATGATCAACTGCCATACGGTCTTATGTCTCCGACAGATCCTGACAGATATGTCCAGACGTCGTCATCCGTGTCCTTCCTGAAGCCGACCGGCTAGCCATAGTGTATAACTGCTGAAGGCACGGGTTTCTCCCAATAAGGGACGTCCTCTAAGGAGTCACGAAGTTACTCAACTCATGCTTTGTATAAAGCGATAAACTCCGATCCCATCATGAATCGGTCGATGCAAGTTGCTTAGAGGATTTTTCAAGAATCCGTAGATAAGCGAATAATTCAGATATCGTCATATCCGACTTAACGCCTTCTATTGATCATGTATTAAGATCATCAGTGAACCTGAGTTCAACTGATCTGTTTGTAGGGCGATACCAGGTCAGCTGTAGTGTGTACAATATATTGAACTACACGTGACCTGTGCATATCGCTCCTTGTCTATGGGTGCACCATGATTCCAATCAATTCTATTATTCATATTCATTGGTGGCTTCAACGAGACTGTCAACTATCGACCAGTCCGTTAGATGTCTTAGAAATCCAATTCCTAAGATGTCATCTGTGATACCCATATCTTTTGTTTCGATATAATTTCCACTCTCAAACTATTGGTTTTCCAACTGTTGGCTTTCTATCTTCAGAGTCAATGTTTATGTGGTCAGATTGATTGTTTCTATTTTATCTGAAACTTCCAGGACCAAAATGTAAACATTTCAGGGACCAAAGTGAAAGTTCAGGAAGAAGCCCAACAGTCCAGCAAACCAACTCTGATTCTCTTCTTCCAACTCTCCGGTTGGGAAGGTTGTTTCATCATCCATGCCACGTAAGACTGCAATGGCCCAGGATGTTAAGCTACTCCCAGGGGAGCACTTGTACAAGTAGTCGAGGCTTTGAACTTGTCAGTAGATTCATCTACTTTGTACTCACTTTTGAGTATCCTTTTTCACAACCCAAAGGTTCTTTTTCCGGAGGAAGATCAACCATTACGCAAGTATGGTTCTATATGAGGGAATCTATTTCTCTCTTTGTAGCTTCTTTCCAAAGCAGTGCGTTTGGAGATGACAATTTTTTGTTAATTGTCCATGGTTCGTTCTCAACCATACAAGCTAGAAGGACTGGAACAAGTCTTTGTCTCCTTCATTGCTCCGTCTCGGTTCAACATCTAGAATCCCTGAGTTCTATAGATCTGGAATATTAAGTTCCGGATAGACAGCAACTTCCGAGTCCTGTAGATACGGAATGTCTAGTTTCGGACAGTCAGGCCCTCGCGGGTTCTTGTTAACCTTGAGCAATTACTCCTTTTTCCTATTTCAAGGAAAGTTATCTTCAAAGAATTCAACATTCTTTGACGCCAAGAGGCGATCAACACTACTGTTATTTGCAGATCCAGTGGATATGCAATCTACAGTCTTAGGTACAACTTGACCTGTTTCAGTATTCTAACTTTTACCAAGCCACCCCATATAATTTGGGCGTATGACTTTGCGCTTGGCTAACACCGTTGGACTGAGGCGAGAAATGAACAGTCGTTTAATGAACGATGCTTCACATTCTCCCCCTCTATCACTACGAATTTCGCAATTCATAGGCTCAGTTGATTTCCAACTTATGCTTTGTAGCGCTTATCCGCTTCAACAACTTCATCTTTGTTTTTCAACAAACAAAGGATTACATACGTTGTACCATCATCAATGAAGGTCACAAAGTACTTGTCTCCCCCCTCTATTTTGTATAAACTTTAAATCACCCATAAAGGTGTGACTAAGTTCTAGAGGAGCGGTGCTTCTTTCGCTATTCCCTTGACGGAATTTGGAAAGGTGATTTTGTCTTTTCACCTACCTCACATTCATTTTGAGGGTTTATGTCGAAAGAAGGCAACAATCTCAACTTCGTTAGCTTTTGAATGACTTGCTATTTAACGTGTCTTAATCTATGATGGCATAGATGCACGGATTACAAATATATCATTCATTTGGCTACAGACATACTATACCATTCTTAGTTATTACAGACCTGTTGGAGTAGTCTCAAACCAGCTTGACCAACAGTGTCCCTTAAACCAAGTTAGGAACATGTATCACCTCTTTTTAGAGTGATCCCATTCCTTGAAGTCCTATTGAGGACAACCTCTCCAGCCCCTTTGATTTTAGAGGTGGCGTTGCTTCACATGAACAACCTCTTGCCCGTGGTTAGGGCGTAACCGGATCATATGTGATCGCGATACTCTGGCCCACTCTAGTTGCTTTGGCAGACTGGGTGTCTAATCTCTTCACTGCCTTTCTTTAGGCCTTCAGATCATTTAAGACCTGGAAACTCTAGCCCACCATACTAGGTGTCCATTACTTTTCCTATGAAATGAATTCTGGCCCCACTCCAGTCGCCCGGAGGCTTTGTATGACTGAGTGTACAATATCATCATATCAAAGGAATTTTGGCCCACTCCAGTCGCCCGGAGGCTTTTTATGACTGAGTGTCCAATATCATCCTATGAAGGATCTTCTGCCAAATAGTATGACAGGCTTATTGTTGGCGCTTACTTAAGTGTGGTAACAGTTTTCGCACAGTCAGTGGATCTTTCTCCTTCGTATGTGCGAACATACTTTACACACTTTAATAATTACACTTAAAAGAACGGATCTTTTTAAGTCGTTTACAAAATCCAATCTTTAAATGGGAAAGAAGATGAGATTAAACTTCTGATTTTTAAAGCGTAAAGAATATAAATTATTTTCATATTCCTCCTTACTTTAATCCATTTCTAATCAGACATCATTTAATCTTTATTCTTGACAAGTAAGAAAAATTACAATCCCAATTTCGGATTCTAGCCCACTTCAGTCACTTCATCAAACTGAGTGTCCATTTCCTTCTTACCATTATTCGGATCTTTTGTCTGGGACAGATATAGGCCTTCTGCTGCAAGATAGAATAACATCTTCAGTCTTCTCCTCTTGTCCCAGTTGACATCCTCAGGCTCTCGTGAGCGCTTGTTCCCACCAGTCTTGGTAGAGGTGACACCATGGACATGTTCATCATCATCACTCTCTTGTACCAGAAAATCATTGCCATTTTCAGATTTTGTCACACAACTTTTGACCGACATCTTTCAAACACTAATAGTAATACAATACAATCTTGTCTTAAGTTGTTGGTACTCTATTGTACTTTATAAAGCAGTACGAAAAGTAAATAACTATTACAAGTGTTCAAAAGGATAAACAAATATTCAATATTCAGAAATTGAATCTTGTTGAAGAAATAGGCCAATCTTCAAAACTGCCGCAAGCTTGTTGTGTCTTGAATCTTGATAACCTGAAATCAAGAAACAACTAAATCTGGATGGTTACAACGTTGTGTGTTGAGTCGAGGAATTGCCCTCTGTCCTTAAGACAAGATTGCCATATATATATGCTTTTACGTTAGCGGGCAATAGTCTCCCAAGATAAAACAACACTTTAATCTCAACGCTACAAAGCCAATAGGTTGAGCCTGCCGAATAAAACAAATATGAATCAACTTGCTGAAGATATGAAAAAGGAATGAAGAGTTTCTATCTTCTCTTCTGTTTTGTCTCTGTGTATATAGTGTATCTCTGTAGTGTATATCTTGTGTATATGTGTGGGTTTTTTCTCACTGTTTTGCACTGATTTTTGCCACTATTTTGTGCTGCTTTTGTTCACTAATTTGTGGCGTTTTTCTGTCTGTTTATGTGTGCTATATTTCTGTTTTTCTGTTCTATTTTTCGCAGCCCAGAATTGAGCCAACAACAACTCAATATATAGCATGGAAGAGGGCAGCCCAACAGCCACAAATAAGGTTGTAATGGCCATTAAGTGAGGGTTGTTAATGGTATTAGAGAGGCTGATTTATGGCCATCAAGAGAGGCTGAATAATGGACATGAATGAGTGTGATTATGGAGGAGTTAATCAGCCAAATAGTGGCTGATTAATGCCCCAAAAATAGTCCAACGGTTCCGTCACTCCAAAATCAACTTTCCAGAAACTCTGGGGACCAAGTTGTAAATATTAAATAATTTAGGGTCCAAAAAGATAATATCAGAAAGTCCCCACAGCCCACAGCCACGACCCGAGACCGAGACCGGACGGGCGGGCGGCGGCGGCGCGCGTGTGAGCTTAGCCTTGAACGTAAGCACATCTAGGTCCTCCCTCCTTTAAACACATGGGATACCCCTTGGGGTTCCAAACCCTTTACCACATTAGAGACTTATATCGAGAGCAATTCTTCCTATTCCCACCGATGTGGTAGATTTGTCCTACACCATATTTTCATTCATCAAACACCTTACTTCGTGGACCAATATCTCTTTCATTTCTCAACGAAATTTGACGATTCTTGGCCCTACGATCATCTACTCACCTCGTAGATCATGCATGTGTGAAGAGACAAAGCCTCCAACATGCGGAACACTAGTGTTTAATTCATCAAAGATGGGTGAACGCATCTCCCCACCAAAGGTAAATTTCCAACAAATATCATGTAAAATTGTTGTATTAATAAGTAATGTTGAATTCAAAATGATCGAATATTATTTGAATTTGTATATTTGGAATATAATATAAAGAAAATATATTTTTTCACTTCTAAACTTGCACTTAAAACTTACTTTAGCAATTAAATTTTACTGGTAATTATTTATCCCCCTCTTCTTGTCGATAGTGTATTAAATATCCCCTAAGTAGAAAATGTGTACTCACCTTCAAGTGAGAAGGAAAAAAAATAAAAAATTGATAAAATAATATACGCCTTTTTTTTAATGGTCGATATATAATAAATACTCTTAATATTTTCATCTCGGGCCATCTTTGATAGAGTCGAAAATGTCTTTTTATTCTCCCTCTAGTATTTTAGCAAGTCTTCACGTCCATTTTCATTAGCAATTGATTCAAACGGTACAACACTCTGCAAAACATAAACATCAAACTTAGAAGAACTATCCACTAACTAGGGTCCAACGCAGAAGCATGAATTTTGTTTTGCATATTGCTACACCGTCGTTTATCTAGTGATTAAAACCAAGTAAATAAGCAAATAAATAAATGGGGGAGCAGCAAGAAGAAGGTGGGTGAAGAAGAAAGAATGGAATTGAGACTTTTTAAAAAGAGAAAAGATGAATGAAAATACAAAAAATAGAAAAAAGAGTATTTTTTTCTAATTTAATCAATTATTGACATGGTGCTGACGTGACGCTGATGTGGAGGAGAGTGTTCTACATAATACCGATGACCGAAAGAACTAAGAACATGAGACGTCCATAGATCACTATGAATAATATCAAATGACATTAAAATATGAGAATTAGAGTCTACAAATGGCAACTTAATAATTTTTCTAAAGAACAAGATTGACAATTCGGAGTACTACGCGTACCCTTACAGGAAATAAGATTGTTTTTATCTAAGGAAGACAAAATAGATGACCCTGGATGACCTAGACGAGCATGCCATAAGGAAGGAGCCAGAGCTGCAAAAGTTGATGGCAATGCTTGACTCGAGAAATCGAAACTTGGCGTGATAGGATAAAGATCTCCCCTATTATCACATCTCATGAGATGACTCCCCATCTTAAAATCCTTCACCGAAAACCCAAATAGATCAAATTCAATAGACACAGAATTATCAATGGTAAATTTTTGGACATACACTAAATTTTTAATCAATTTGGGGGCATGAAGGGTGTTTTCAAGATAAATGGTGGATGGGGGAGGGGGGCGACAATGTTTTATGACAATAACCACGAATTGGAATTGAATTACCATTCCCAATAATTATGCCACGAGGGCAGCTCAAATTGGAATAAGACGAGAGATTACCTTGGTCGGACGTCATGTGGGTCGTGGCTCCGGTGTCCATATACCAGTTTGGGTCTTGTGGATTTAATCCAAGTGTGTGTTTGTCGGCTTCAATGTCGGTTGGTGTGGGGCCTGCTGCATGATGGGCCTGCGGGGGCCGAGGCCCAAACACGCTGGCCTGCTTCCCCGGCCCATAAGATGGCCTGAAACCCGAGACTAGACCCTGAAAACTGGGCATGGGCTGTTGAAAATTTGGCCCCCAGTTTCCCGGGAAGGAAGCTGCTGGAAACCCGCCACTGTTAGGCCCAAACTGGTTGGCTCATCGCCATCGCAGAGATAGGCCCATCATGGCCCCAAAATCGCTATCGCTGATCGACCAGGGGCACCACCGCCACTATTCCAGCTGCCACCTGTATTGCCGCCGTGATTTTTTCCATTATTTTTCCGATTCTGACCCTTTTTGCCGCCACCGTTGCTGCGGTTTTGGCCAGAGTTGTTGGAAGCGGATGGAGGAAAATTGGACTCGGTCATCATGACTATGGGACTAGCACCGGTAGCCGCCTTTTTGGCCAAGCCGGCTTCTTCGAGTGTAAGCATATAACGAGCCTGATAAAATTGCGGAAGAGGGCTGCTCTGACGAAGAAGCGTGCCAACACCATTATATGCCTCTGAAAGGCCTGCAGCCATCTTAAGGACAAGACGGTCGTTGGTGTCTGACGCACCAACGTTGCGGAGTTGGTCTGCCAACTCCTTCAACCTTTTTGCAATATGCTGAAACGTTGGGGAAATCTTCCATGTTGACGTGAGAGAACTCCTGCTCCAAGGTAACACAACGAGAATTTTCATTATCTTGGAATATATCACGTACTCTATTCCAAGCCGCCATCGCCGTGGCGTCTAGTTCGATAATCGTCTGCAAGAGGTCGATAGAAATAGTGGAGTAAATCCACTGAAGAACAGTAGCATCAAGTGTCGTCCATAACTTAGGATCATCCTCGGGTCTGGGCACCTCCGTATCCGTAGGAGCCGCGGGGATAATATGATGGAGAACTTGATGTGAGCGTGCATGAACTTTGAACAATGCGGCCCACGTCGCATAATGGACGATTTTTATCTCAAGAACGATAGGAATGTGATTCTTGATATTAGAAACAACAAGGGCAGGGTGAAACGTGTTCTTAGCCATAATAGCAACGCAAGACGTGATGTAGGGATTCAGAAGAAGAAATTTGAGAAGAAAAAGAATTTTCGGGCACGGAACCCGAGGAAGGGAGGTCGTATTCCGGGCTGTTTGGACGGAAATTTTGGGAGAGAAAAAAATAAACCTAGACTCTTGATACCATGAAAGAAATAATCCCTTGATTATTCTCATTAATGAAATAGTACATACATAATTTACAATTTTCATAATAGGAAAATCTTATTCCTATTCTACTCCTAAAATCTTATTCTACTTGGACACTAACTATACAATTATGGTAAGTGTACAATTCTAATAATGTAATATTTACACTAAAATATTACAACAAACAATACCAAATTAGTAGCCCAAACCGTGGGCATAACCGTGTATATTTAACAGTTTCCTTAGTTCAATAACTATTGAAAGCATATCAATTTGTGAAAGTTGATACAGTGGATATGTAGGTTATGCGACTTGAATTTTGGTTGTCGTTAAATTGAAGTCAAACAGGCAACACAATTGAAATGGTGAAGGAGAAGGAAATAGTGGTTGAAGCAAAATTTCTCAAAGCATTCATTAGTGTAGCACCTATTTTTTTTAAAAAAATATTTTGTTAAGTTATCAGTTACAGTGTTTTCGTTTCTTAAATCGGAAGTAGTATAATATCAATAGTACTCTAATTTTCAACACGTTTCTCTGTAGTACAAATGATGTTAGTCCCCAGGCGTAGCTGAATGGCAAAGGAGGAAAACTTAAAATCTAGCTCGAGGCCTGCAGCGTGAGTTTGAATCTTGGTGGGAGCAATTTGCTTTCTTCCAGGGTAGAACTTTGTAGGTGATATCAGTTGCTCTATTCTCAAACTCTGATCATTCAGGCATATCCCGCGATTTACTGGTAGTAGTGCTGAGGGATCGGTATTACTATCTTCAAGAATAGTCTGGCGTAAGTCGAGAAGCTGTATATAAAAAAAATGAAGTTATTTGGCTGAAAGATACTTCTATTAATTACGTCAATGTCCAACGCGACCGTACCTTTCTGATAGTAAGATGTTAGAGTCGTTTCATTTAGATGAAGCTAGACTGTTATATTTGTTGTTTTTATTTTCAAGTTCTTAAAGATTACTGTTATCAAAGAGATGTTTGATTAATAAAAAAATCATATAACAAAAGTATGTGTATACTCTCGCTCATTCACGAATTTTTCAGAAGCCATCGAAGGTTATATTGATTTTTTCATAATCGCGCGAAACACGAACATATTCACTACCGGTAATAAAAGCACTCACGGGAGTAAATAGAATCATTCCCACCAAAATGAGTAATCTTTCCCCCAATCATCGTCTTAATTTTAACTTTATTCACTACAAAAATAGAGTTACATAAATAGTTTTGTCGCTTAAATTTATCTATTATGACAGTATAATGGGTGAAAAGTTAATTCACGTGACAAAAGTTATTTGGCCGTTTTATTGTCACAATGTGTAAAATTCAACAGACTTTAATGTTTGTGACTTTACTACTGGTTAAATTAAGATACTTTAATAGTATGATCTAAGTTATTTGGGATAATAACACTTTTGGTTCTTAGTTACAAGTAAATTTTGATTTTGATCATTGTGATATATGATTCAGTATATTTAATTTTCAATTAACTAAATTGTATGCTTTTCATCCCTTTATTAAAGAACTATGTTATGTTTAAACTATTGTAAGAATTATATTTTTTTTCTCAAATATAGAGTAACAATATAAATTTAACATAACACATGAGTAATTAAATAATAAAATGGTTAATACTTCAAAAAAAATAGTACTTATTCGCAAGTAAAGAGATAAAAAAACGCACATTTTAAGTAATTAAATGTTAAATATGTCTAGTGAGATATTATAAGAACTAAAATAAGAAATTTACCAATAATTAAGAAATTAAAACTGCTATTAACTTTATTACTATAATTGATAAAGTTTAATTACTTTAATTTGCCATAACATAATTTTATAATTTTACTAGTACTGTATAAAATTTACTTGGAAATCTAAGACGTTCTTCTTTATCAGATTGAAATTTTATTTAGAGTTAGAAAAAGCCTGCAAAAAGAGAAGTGTAGAAGTGGAAATAACTTTTTCCTTGGAGTTATCTCACGTGTGTCAATATTTTCATTTTTGTCAGTAATGATGTAAGGTTTCCTGAGGGGGAGAATTTAAGTTCAAAATTCAATTTATGGCACTGAAATTGGGATTACGACACTTTTGCTTTCAAAATTTTTTGAAAACCAAGTTTACAGTCACACTCAGAATTCAGAACAACTTATGGTACTTTTAATTGGTCTGAAAGATAGTGTTATAAAGGAAAGTGATCCAGTAACATGAGACGGATGAAGTGTTATAAAGGAAAGTGATCCAGTAATATGAGACGTATGAGACTGATGAAGTATAGTATATGCTTATTTTTAGTATATAAGAATATTTTCTATTATCAAATTACAATTTTTATTTGTTGTAGCACATATTTATTTTATTTTTAATATATATTATTACGATTATATTATGAATCCTATATTTTAAGAAAACTTATCTGTAGATAACTGAAGGGTGTCAAAAACTACTGAAAGTAAAAACAAGACAAGAGATGAAAATAAATCGAATGTCAATTCAGTTTCCAAATGTCGGCAATTATGTCGTCCGACACCAGTAACAACACTTTAGCAAAACAGAAACTTTAAAGAGTAAATGCAGCGGATTTAAAGAACACAAAGGTTTAAATTTTCATAAGTTATATATATATTATATAACTTATGATGGTCAATAACCAGATGTATTGTATATATAATATATACAAAAATACAAATTCATTTCTTTACATATTTACAAGATAAAATGAAAAGGAATTAAAAGTTGAAGTCGCAGAAGACTTCTGCCTGAAAAATCTAACTACGTAGACATAGACAACCTCTAATTATAACCGCTCCATACAAAACTAATCTAGAATCTAAACAACAATTGTAATGTTGGACAGAATGTTGTCAACACACTCATGCAACGTTTGTAATCCAGATTTCTGAGATGAAATCCCGAGAACTCTCTTGGTATTTTTACATTTTTATTCTGGATATTGATACCCTGTTGTGACCTCTCTATTTATAGTAGATAGTCTTTCTTGAAAAGCTGATTGATTGGTTGTGGAAGTTGAGGGAAAGGTCGGCATTTTGTGGTAGATGATTAAGGGGTGAAAATCTCAACAACTTTGACTTGTTCCTTATTCGACTTCTTCCCCAAGCTTTGACTCTTTCTCCCACGTTTTACGCTGCTCCAATTCACCACGCCTAAGTCGTTTTTACCTCACAGTAAAATATTACTGCTTACCGTGAAGTAAGGCAAAATTGTTCTAAAAAAATGCTGGTCCGAATGTTGTGACATTTGTCCCAGCATTTTTATGCATTCAAATCAGTACTTCAGAAGATATGTTGGGTCAAATGTCACAACACCAACCCAACATTAACAATCTCCCCCGGTTTGCCTTTCTTCACTAAACACATTACAAACCTAAACTCACTTAGGATATTGAGACAAATGTTTGTCCGACATTTGTGATCAATAATATCAATAATATGCTCACCCTTAACCAGCGATGACTTTCAAGTAATCATGCATGTACCGATTCATAGGATTAGAAAATAAGAAAGATGTTAGCGCATATATACATATCATCCACTTAAATAGATTTATATACAGACCAAAGAAATATTACATTATCCACATAAATCAATATCCATCATGTCGAACAGTTAACTGCTCAGATTGAGCAACATTCTACTCCTGCATAACTGCTTCTCTGCATAGAACAACATCCTCTAGCCTTCTTCCTCAACTCCCCCTACATCAGCACTTCCTCTACTTCCCTCGGCATCAGCAGCAGCATCAGCACTTCCTCTACTTCACTCGGCATCAACAACATCATTTTCTCCCTCTTTTTGTGAAGAAAGCAACAACATGTAATGGTTTCTGGCTTGAATCAGAGCATTCCTCACAGCATCAACCTTAGAGATTTGTTGGTTGATCTTTGCAATTTGATTCACAAGCCATTCAGTAGACAATAGAGACTATCTAGGACCAATTTTGCCAAGAATGTTGGTGACATTCCTGTCAACATCTGCACTATTTCCAGGGTAGATCGATGACTCTGTCTCTACTCTTAAAAACTGCTTTATTTATTGTGTACAGTTCAGGAGCCTTCCCTAATGTGTCCTCTCTCTTAGGCTTAAGACCTTGGGTAGTTAAAACTTTGTATACCAGAGAAGAATAATGGAGGATTGAGGTTGATTCTTATTGTGCCAAATTGGCAACTTGATGGAAAATAATCTTGCCCATATCAACTCTCAAACCTTTTCCAATTTTATACAACAGGGTGGCTTGTTCTGTAGTTACAATTGACTCATTCATTGAAGGAAGTCAATTGTGTATAGCAATTTTTTGAAGGGTGGCAAACATGATTGATAATTTAGAGGCTGGACATCTAGAGATCCACTTATGCATTATACCTCCAGTGAGGTACTCAATTACTTAATCTCTATTGTCCACTGCAGGATCTGCTTCACTAACATTCTCCTCAGCATTTAATCACATACATTGGTTTATAATAGCAGGTGCGAAAAAATATACTCTGTTATAGAGATATACCTTCCCAAATTTTTTTGAGGGGGTATCCTCTATAGCAGAACTCAAATTAGGTTTACCTGACTATTTATCAACATACGGTCCTTTCTCAGTAACAGATTCTAGGAGCTGTCTTTCTTTTAAGAACTCTACCAAACCATGTTCTGAACATGAGGCAATGTCTAATACTTTTTCAGACCTAATAACTCTACTCTTGTACCAGTCCCAATTATCATCATTAGTTTTAGAATAGAATTTGTCTGAGTAGATAGATACCTCAAGGTTTGAATCTGATTCGGTTTTGCTGGAGGATGTTGGTGTTTGTGTCTCTTCTGATGTTGGCTGAAATGCTGTCTGAGATGTTGTGACATCAGTGGCAACATTCGATGCAGCACTCAATTTGGCATATCTGGGAATTCCCTTTGAAAATAATTGCTTTAGTGGAGTTTCATCAGAAACTTCCTCATTTTCTTGAGACACGTTTTGCGGTACAAAAGCAGTTGGTTCTTCTTCACTCTCTTCAGTTCAGAGCACAAAGTCCGTGTCGTCACCATCACTGCTCGAGCAAGCAGGTATAGATGTATCAAATCTGGACCTTTTTTTGCTCGGCTCTTCACGAACAGTTCTCTCAAACATTCTACTCGAATGACGAGTAGGGAAGGTGGAAGATCTTTATCTTTTACCCAATGCTGAAATATCAGATGTTTCATCAACATCTATTGGATTGTTGTCATCACCTGTGTAACTAATGTCTAAAGGTTCATCTAAACCTTTAAATACTATAGCTTTGGACACGTCCTCTGAGGATGGTGAAGAAGATAACCGACAGGGTTGCTGCAGTTCATTTTGCTCAGACGATTCAGTGTTCATATGAGGGCTTGTACTCATTGGGGTGTTGGTCGGAGTGTTGGCTGACATTGGTGTTGACATTGGAGAAGTTTTCATTAGTGAATATTGTGGAGAAAGTTTTTGGAATTTAAGGTTTGAGATTGAGAACGGAGTTTGATTTGGTAAGTCCATCGGGTAGATAAGATGATATACACCCATTGATTTTTTTTTAATTTTGGAAAAACAGAAATGATAAAAAGAAATATCAGATGAGAGGAATATTTATATACATGGCAAACTTTCTTAGCAACAAGAATCCCTTAGTTTTAGGTGTTTCACTTTTGCACAATAACTTACACCTAAAAAATTGAGATAAAATAAATAAACATCACAGTAGGAATGAAATCTAAATCTTATCATTTTAAGTTTTTTGAAATTCCCGCAAACAAGGCATATAATAGGGAGTAGGATCTGAATATTTCATTGATCAGATAAGAAAAATATCCAATACATATCACATTCTGAAAATGTCAATATCAATGTTGGCAATATTTTGGACGACACAAGTATTTTGATCCCGCAAGAACTTATTGTTTTGGCAACAAATCAAGACACATTTTATACGTATTTTATGAGTTTGACCACTGGATCAATGTAACGTTTTTTCCATCGTGTGTTTGATCTAATCATATAACACATACAAAATATTTTTTCGTGTCAAATATAATAATACTTATTAAGTATCCTCAAAATCCGTTTGAAGCACTCGATACTCCTATAAAATAGGAACCACTATCCGCTCACCCCCCCTAAGTGCCTACCTCACCCACACCTACCCCCACTCTCCTAACCCGTGCCTACCCCACCCCCACCCTCCCCCTACCCCTTGCCTACTCCACCCCTTACCCCTTACCTACCCACCCCACCTCTTTACATTCACCATCGGAAGTTGTACTCTAAATACAAAAATCTCATAATATTTTACTTTGAGTATATACAAATGCTCCTAAAATGACATTTTTTAACTTACGCTACCAATATAAAAATTACTTATTTTCGAGAAAATATTTTCCTCTTTCTTTCACTCGCAACTCTTTCTTTCTTCTTATGAAATTCTCTTACTTTCCATTCTTCTACAAAAAAAATCAAATTTTCCCACATTTTCGCAAACTATTATTTTCCTCACAATCCAAATGGAACTCAAATCTTATAATCACTCACCCAACTCTAATCCTCATAGAATCTTGCAATTCAATGTTACAAATAAAGCAAATTCAAGCCAATATGATACACACCGGCATAATATCTCACATTTTCCCTATCAGTAGATTAATTTCCTTTTGTGCTTTGGATGTTAATGGTGATATACACTATGGACATAAGTTGTTTGATGAAATGTCTGAATCAAATGTGTATATTTGGAATACTATGATTAGGGGTTATGTTAAAAATCAGTTCTTTGACTTGGGTTTTTGTTTTTTTAAGAGAATGGTAAGGGAAAATGTTGAAATGGATAAAAGAAGTTATGTTTTTGTGTTGAAAGGGTGTAGGGTGGGGGGGGGGGTGGGGGGGTCAGTGCATTGTAGGATTTGTAAAGTTGGGTTCTTGAGTGATTTGATTGTGAGGAATGGCTTGATTCATTTTTATGGTGAAAGTGGGAAAATTGTTGATGCACAGAAGGTGTTCGATGAAAGTCCTGAAAGAGATGTTGTTACTTGGACTAGCTTGATTGATGGGTATGTGAAAAGGAATATGGTTGATGAGGCATTGGGGTTGTTTGATAAGATGTATTCGAACGGCGTTGAGTTTAATGACGTTACGTTGATAACTGTGTTTTCTGCGTGTTCGTTGAAGGGGGATTTGAATTTGGGGAAATCGGTTCATGAACTCGTGGAGAAAAGAGGTGTTGAATGTAGTCTTAATTTGACGAACGCGATATTAGATATGTATGTGAAGTGTGGTTGTTTGCCTATGGCTAAAGAGATTTTCGATAAGATGGAAATAAAGGATGTTTTTTCATGGACAAGTATGATACATGGCTACGCCAAATATGGGGAGGTAGACTTGGCTTTGAAGTGTTTTACCGAAATGCCCGAGCGAAATGTAGTTTCTTGGAATGCGATGATTGCTTGCTACTCACAAAATAATAGACCTTTAGAGGCCCTCAAACTCTTTCTTGAAATGGAAAAACGAGGTTTGTCTCCCATGGAGGGCACTTTGGTTTCCGTGCTCTCCGCTTGTGCTCAATCTAGTTCCTTGGATTTTGGTCGACGAATTCATGATTACTATATTAAGCAAAAACGGGTAAAGTACAGTGTGATCCTGGCAAACACATTAATAGACATGTACGGGAAATGTGGAAGCATGGATGTAGCAGGAGAGCTCTTCCACGAAATGCCAGAAAGAGATTTGGTCTCCTGGAATGCAGTAATTGTAGGATGTGCTTCTCACGGGCTCGCCGAGAAGGCTATCGCTCTTTTCGAACAAATGAAATCTTGGGGACTCGAGCCTGATAGCATCACGTTTGTGGGCGTTCTATCAGCATGCGTTCATGGTGGTTTGGTCAATCAAGGTTGGGAGTACTTTAGGAGCATGGAATTAAATGGATCGTTTCCTGAGGTGGCTCACTATGCTTGCATGGTTGATTTACTCGGTAGATCTGGGCATCTGAAAGAAGCTTATGAGTTGATAAAGCAAATGCCAATGGAACCTGATAAAGCTGTTTGGGGCGCTTTGCTTAATGGTTGTCGGATGCATGGAAATGTTGAACTTGCCAAGGCCGCTGCTGAGAAACTTATAGAATTAGATCCGCAAGATAGTGGTATTTACGTGCTTCTTGCAAGTTTGTGTGCTAATGAGCGGAAATGGGCTGATGTTAGAATGGTTAGAAATTTGATGAGAGCTAAAGGTGTTAAGAAGAATCCGGGATATAGTTTGATAGAGGTCGGCGGTGAGTTTTACGAATTTGTGGCTGCTGACGACTCACACCTCGAATCTCAGGCAATATATAAAATGCTTGATAAGATTATATTGCTTTCTAAGTTAGAAGAATATGTTTCCGATGCACAGCCAGAACAACCATAGCTTCATGTACCAACATTTTACAGGTATTGGACACCTTATTTTAGTACTTGTAAATGCTGAATCACGCAAACTTTGTTCTTTGATCTCGATGAAAAGAGGTCTTCCTACATTTGAGTCGTCGGGCAGAAGCAGAACACGGAAAGGGCAAGCTTAGACACTTAAAAATTACACCATTAAATACGCACATAACCTAAATTCAAAATATGTAACTTGACGAGTACACGTTCAGATACAACTATCACCGTACCCAAGATAGCTCGCTTACCAAGTCACCTATATGAGTAGTCGCCAGGAAATAAATGAGGAGGAAACAAAGCTGTCCACGAAGCTTTTGAGTATCCCTGAAAGGGACCTTAGCTCACCAATTTTTCTAAAATCTTAACACTGTACATTGTACTTGTCTATATTACATGTAATACTAACATTAATTAGCATTTTCTGATTAAGATTCTGACAGTCCAATCAAGTTAGAATAGAATATTTGAATCTTCAGTACTGTCAGATATATATCGTTCCATTTAGTTAACGTAATACCCTTTGATGACTCCTCCTCTAGTTAGAGACTCATAATTAGGGTTGTATTCATGAGCAACCCACTCTTCCTCCTTGGGACTATAGCGATACGTGAAGTTCTCATCAAACCTCCATTCACAGGGCTTCAAACGATCAACACACCCGTAGTCGTATTTAAACGCGACAAATGTTCCCATGTTTGTGGAGCAATTCCACATTGTTGAAGAGGAGAATAATTTTCTGATTTTAACAGTGATGTTGAAACTTCCCATAGTATTTAGGTGCTGAGCTTTGCCATCATTGTCGAAGGAGAAGCAACGGACACTAAGGTAATTTGTGTGGTTGTTGGTTATGACAACAACTTTTTCCTCTGGCAATCCTGCTGCAACATTTGAGACATTAATATTGATCATGAACAAGAACAATATTGTTGTTGAGGTGATAGTTGCTACAATTTTAGCTTCTTGCATGGTGTTATCTTCCTTTCCCTTTTTCCTGTTTCCTGAAATATCAAATTTGTTACAATTTTTAGGAGAAATTAAAGAATCACGAAGAAATCTTGTTAAATGTGTTTAAAAAGAATTTCATTGCACAATATGCATGTTAAAGAGAAAATGTACCTTCAAAGATGAATTTCCTTTGATGATGAGAGAATACTGCAAGAATTAACTAAGATATTTGTTTAACTGTTTTCTTGAAATGATTAAACAAGGTTTAGTGATGTTTTTCTATGAAATTGGGTTTTGGAAAGGAATCTTGAAAATGGAGAGAGAAAGAGAGTTTTTTCAAGCAAGGATTAACAATGATTTCTTTCTTCTTCTTCTTCTTGTTTTGTTGAATGATCAAACCTTTCTTGTTGTATATTTATAGATCAAATCAAACAGGAGGGATAGAGTTCTTTTAGGAGGTCTTAAACCCTTTATACTATTTTAAGCTTTTGCTATTTTTAAACCTTCGACAAAATAAAGAATATATCAATTTAGATGCACAAACTTGTGAATAATTCATTATTTGAAACAATTAACAACACTAAAACATTCTTTTGAATTTTTTTCGAAATCGATATACATATTTTTGAGTAACATTTTACATAATACAACAACAATGCCCAGTAAAATCCCACAACGTGGGGTCTGGGGAGGGTAAAATGTACTAAGGTTGGCCAACGGGGTGGGTCGGCTCAGTCACGACACGGTCCCGCCTCGACCCCGCTATAAAAAAAAATCGGTACCGGGACGGGACCTAGACTCGTCCCACCCGGGTCCAGCTTGCCACAGTCCCGCCAGCCCCAACTCGCCCCGGTCCCGCCAGACCCCTCCCCTTTTCACAAAATGCCGTTGCACCAACGGCCATTTTATATTTTGGCCGTTGTGCAACGACCATTTTTGGCCTCCCCCTCCCCCTACCCCCTTAATATTTATTGTTAACCCCTAAGTTATTATATTTACACTTTAACCCAATTTTCCAACTATAAATACCTCATTTTCTCTTCATCTTTCTCACAAATCTTCCTACAATCTCTCTAATCTCTCAATCTATCTCTCTACAAGTCTACATTGTCTACTAAATATTCAATTTTATTTATTCATTTGGGAGTGAAGTTGGCAACTAGCTTGATGATCATCCATCGAGCAAAGTTTCAATTTTCAACCTCTCGATTACACGTCGACGTTACGTCGCCGTTTGGTACATTCGTTCATTCATTAAATTATTATTGTTTCTTTATTTTAATTAGCGCACTTAATTTCATTATCTTTAACTATTTGTTAGCATATAATTAAAATGGAAGGAATTAGAGGTATGTTTAAGGGTAAGGGAAATACTTCTTCTAGTAGGAGTAACAAGGGCAGAGGTACTTCTTCTAGTCATCCTATTCCTAGACATGATGATTTGGTTGATACTGATTTTTTTTCCTGAAATACCATTAGATATAGACAAGGAGATATTTTCTGGAATTCAACAAGACTTTAATTTAGAAGATAATCTAGATGACACACCCCTTGATCTAGATGACACACCCACTGGAACGCCTCATATTCCCCCTAGTATGAGACGAGGCTCAACAAAACGAAAATTAAAATCGGATGCATGAATTTTTTTTTATAGGGACGAAGATAATCAAGTAGTTAGATGTCTAATTTGTAAAAATGTTTTTAAATTTAAAATGGGAAAAGGTCAGGGTGGGACGGGAGGTTTATTGAGACACGTACAAAACTTTCACCAAGCTAGGTGGAACCAACACCTTGCTGAAAAATCAGCTGCACCAATGCCCTCTCAGTCGGGACAAGGTTCACATGTTTTCCCGGACTAAGTACAAGGTCAAATTAACCCTATGACGGGGGGAATTGTAGACCCTAAATACAATAAACATAGAGATTGGAAAGTAATAGCAAAATTAGTTGTTGTGGAGGGTTTGCCCTTTTCATTTCCTTTCTCTCCTGGTTTTATTCATTATATTAGAGATATGTATAATCCTGCTTTTAACGGTTTTCCTAGATCAACTGTTAGGAGAGATGTATTTAAATTTGCACATGAATATCAACAGTATATACGTTATTCCTTATATTATTTTCTTGGTAAAGTATCTATCACGTCTGATATAGGCCGTAGTACTAACGACAATGATTATTTAACGGTAACATGTCATTGGATATATTATAAATGGTCTATGCAAAAACGTATTTTAGCGTATAGATGATAGGCACACTGGTACTTTTATTTCAGATAATATTTATTCAGTTTGCGATTATTATGTCATAACTGATAAAATTATGTCTATTGCATTAGATAATACTTCTCCTAATAATTATTCTATTAGAATTTTAAAAGATCTTTTAACTCCATCTTTTCCAAATCATTTTCATATAAAATGTACATGCCTATATATAACTTAGTTGTAAAGGATGGTCTAACACTTTTTGCAGACATTCTTAATAAAATACAATTTGCTATAAACTTTATTTTTAAAAGTAATAGAATACAACGAAAAGTGAATATAAAAAAACTTGTCACGATTGCGGACTAGCTTATAGAAAAATTTCCGAAGAAGTAACCACTATGTGGAATTCTTTGTACGAGCAACTACTTGTTGCTTATGATTATAGAAGACCTTTAACTTTATTTTTAACGCCTATAATCGAAATCCAACTAACAACTCGGCTAAGATGCCTTAGTAGCCGATGAAGTTCTTGTAGTCGAGGGCTAGGAGTAAATTCGGCTCTGGAACAGTTCGGCTGTCACTGAATTCGGCTCTGGAACATTTCTTACATCCTTGAATGGCTCTGGAGCAGTTCATTTGTCCTTGAATTCGCTCTGGAGCAGTTAATGTCACTTGAATTGGCTAAACACTTGAATTACTTTAGAGTGTTAACAATATTTAACCACAAATATAAAAAATATATGCACCTTTAAAATTATACTATACTAAAAAAGTATACTAAAAACTAGATATCGGACCCCATGCCGGCACGAGCCAAATATATTTATATTTTTATCTCTATGCAATTTAAAGAAATTTTCAACATATTTTACTAAGAGTGGCCAGTGGGTCTGCTGGTCTCAAGTGACTTGCTCAAGTCCCACTCGATCTCGATCCCGATCCCGCTCAGATCGGCCCAAGGGCGGGTCAGGCTGGGCTGGTACGGTGGTTTTTTTTTTTTTTTTAAATAACATATGTATAAAAAAAACCAATAAACAAAACAAGATAGTGTAATAAAAACATCCCAAGGCTGTTTTTGTCCCTCTTATATTATTTAATAGAGTAATACAAATACAATTGTCTAAAATCTAAATTTCAACTTTGTGGTGTTGTCCAAAAGTTGCAAATTACATAATAAAATTGCAATTAAAAAAATTACATTCTCAAAAAAACCTGTTCTAATTGCTTGATGATTTCCTGTGGTTCTTCGGTTGGAATTGGTATTTGTTGGTCAAATTGATCCACGTCGCTTCCACTACCTTTGGTTAAGATTTCGTTGTAGTTTTCATCATCTTCTTCGTTGATCTCCGGTTGACCGCACCTTCTCCGCCCGCTCGTATCCAATCTCTGAATAATGCAATTTCAAGTGTCTCCGGCTAATGAGTGTCTGTGGTCTCCTATTTGATATCTGCCTGCAGAAAAAGCGCTTTCAGACGCAGTTGATGACGCTTGAATGTTCAAAACATCTCGAGCCATCAATGAAAGTGTCGGAAAGGTCTTCTCATTCCCCCTCCCGTAATTCAGCAAGTCTTCATGTCCATCTTCATTGATAACTTCTTGATACGGTACAGAACCCTGCAAAACAAAAATATCCAATTCGCTAATTTGGTTAGTAGTAGAGGTACGGCCGCACATTCTATTTTTGAGGCTTTCAATACTAGCCGCAGAAATAGTATGTCTTTTGTGAGGTTGTGTTGAAGATGAAGAAGATGGTATGGAAGCCGGTAAGTTACTAGCATTTTCTTGTTGATAAAATCTATATATATTTTTGCATTGGTGTTCTACGCTAGACAACACTTCTTCTTTAGTTTGTTCAATAGGTGGTGGGTGATTTAGATTTTTGGGACTTGGAGGTGGTAGTACTTCTATACAATCGTAAATAGTTTCAATTAGTGATTTAGTACCGTCTATTTTAATAGTAGGATTTAATACAGAACCAATAATATAAATAGAGGGAATAGGAATAAAATATTTTTTTATTTTGAGAAACATTTTTTAATAGCTGCCTTATAAGCTGATTTTTCCATATATTTACTAAGTAATAAAAATATTAGACTTATATAAAATAACATAGTTGAAATAGTAAGATAATATATACCGGAAAATTCTTTTGTTGCTTGAAAAAATTTCTCTAAAAATACAATAAGTTCGGAATTTTTTTCCCAATCACTATCTAAAATCATATCAGCTTGCTTTTTATTATGAGAGTTAAAAAATAAAGTTATAGGTAATTTATAGTCATAAGCAACAAGTAGTTGCTCGTATAAAGATTCCACCTAGTGGATACTTCTTGTGGAATTTTTCTATAAGGTAGTCCACAATCGTGACAGATTTTTTTATATTCTTTTCTACGTTGTACTTTATTACTTTTAAAAATAAAGTTTATAGCAAATTGTATTTTACTAAGAATGTCTTCAAAAAGTGATAGACCATCCTTTACAATTAAGTTATATATATGGCACGCGCATTTTATATGAAAATAGTCTGAAAAAGATGGAGTTAAACTATTTTTTAAAATTGTAATTGCGTAATTGTTATTAGAAACGTTATCTAATGTAATAGTCATAATTTTATCGGTAATTCCGTAATAATCGCACACTTGATAAATATTTTCTGCAATAAAAGTACCAGTGTGCCTATCATCTATATATCTATACGCTAAAATACGTTTTTGCATAGACCATTTATAATCTATCCAATGACAAGTTACAGTTAAATAATCATGGCCGTTAGTACTACGACCTATATCAGACGTGATAGATACTTTGCCATTAAAATGATATAATGAAAAACGTAAATATTGTTGATATTCATGCGCAAATTTAAATACATCTCTCTTAACAGTTGATCTAGGAAAATCATTAAAAGCAGGATTATATATATCTCTAATGTAATGAATAAAACCGGGAGATGAAGGAAATGAAAAAGGCAAACCCTCCACAAAGAACTAATTTTGATATTGCTTCCTATCTCTATGTTTATTGTATTTAGAGCCTACAATTCCCCCATCATAGGGTTAATTTGACCTCAGATTTTGGTCCGGACAAGACGTGATGTGAACCTTGTCCCGAGATGGAGCGGCGTTGCGCACCGGTTTTGAAGCCTGGTATTGGGCATACCTAGCTGGATGAGCACTTACTACGTGTCTAATTAAACCCCGTCCCACCGTGACCTTTTTCGCTTTTAAATTTTAAAACATTTTTACAAATTTTACATATGGCTACTTGATTCTCTACGTCCCTATCAAAAATGTCCATGCATCTGATTTTAATGGTCGTTTCTTTGGACCTCGTCTCATACTAGGGGAATATGAGGTATTTCAGTTGAAGGTGCACTAGTGGGTGTGTTGTCATCAACATTAGTGGGTATATCATCTAGATCATCGTCTAAATTAAAGTCTTCTTGAGTTCCAGAAAATAGCTCCTGGTCTAAATCTAATGGTATTGTAGGAAAATGTTGAGTATCAACAAAATCATCATGTGTAGGAATAAGATGACTAGAAGAAGTACCCTTGCCCTGGTTGCCCCTACTAGAAGAAGCACCCTTACCCTTACCCTTAAACATACATTTTAATCATTCCGTTTTAATTATGATAATAAATAATTAAAGACAATAAAATTAAGTGTACTAAATAAAATAAACAGACAATAATAATTTAATGAAGGAACGAATGTACCAAACGCCGACGTAACGTCGACGTGTAATCGAGAGGTTGAAAATTGAAACTTTGCTCGATGGAAGATCCTCAAGCTAGTTGCCAACTTAACTCCCAATTCCCAAATGAATAAATAAAATTGAATATTTAGCAAACAATGTAGACTTGTAGAGAGATATATTGAGAAATTAGAGAGATTGTAGGAAGATTTGTGAGAAAATGAGTTATTTATAGTTGAAAAATTGGGTTAAAGTGTAAATATAATAACTTATGGGGTAAAAATAAATATTAAGGGGTAGGGAGGGTTGGGGGAGGGGGGGGGGTGGGGCTAAAATGGCCGTTGGCCAACGGCCATAATCTAAAATGGTCGTTGGTGCAACAGCCATTTTTGCAAAGGGGGAAAAGGGCGGGGTCGGGGTCGGGCTCGGGACGGTGTCGGGGCGGGGTCGGGTCAAGCGGGCCTGGGGCGGGCTCGGGTCTGGCGGGACGAGACATCGTCCCGTCCCGAGTTCGAGTCCCGCCCCCGTTATTTATTATTTTTTTATCGGGGTCGTGGCGGGACCGGGGCGGGCTCGGGACGGTGTCGGGTCGGGGTCGGGCCGTCCCGGCCCACTGGCCAGCCCTATATTTTACTACATTTTATGAAAGTCACAAGTGAAAAGCTAGAAATTTTGGGAGCACATGTTCAATAATTTGTGTGATAGTATATTTTCTTTGTTTCAGATTATTTGAAATATTTTGACAAGTTATATATTTATGTGTAGTCATCTTATAAGCGTAAAATAAATAGCAGATAAATATTACTATTAATATTGATAAAAATATTATTTAGAACAACAATTATTGATAAAATATGATGTGGCAGCAAAATAGTATTCCTAATGAAAAATTTGAACGACACCCGAACGAAGCTGTGATGTATTCTCATTTTTATAGAAAGAGCAAGAGGGTGTTTGGATTAATTTTTAAAAAGTAGCTTATAAGCTAAAATTCAAAAGCCATAAGTTGATAGTAATACCTAATTTTTGGCTTTTTAGCTTATTTTTGTATTTTTATGCCTAAAAGTAAGTGTTTTGAGCACTTTTTTCATTGCCAAATACCACAAAAAACTAGAAAAGTGCTTAAAAGTCGATAAACGCTCCAAATGAAGTAAGGTGAAGAAGCATATAATAACCCCCTGTTTGGATGGTTGTTTCCCGTGGTTCATTATTGTATTGTTTTCTATGAATCCATGTTTGTTTCCATTGTTCTTAAAGTTATGTTGTATGGTGTTGTAAACCCATTGTAATTTCGTGGTTAAATGACCATGAAAAAGCTCAATTTTTATAACCACGAATTTGATGATTTTTGCCTGCTTATGTATTTCATTTTTCAATAATACCTAGCCCACCCACACACCTCTATCACACCCAAACCCACTCATTCCCCAAACCTCCTACCACCCACCACACCACCACCACACTCCTCAATCACACCTAAACCCACCAAACCCCACGCTCTACCACCCACCCCCACCCCTCCATCACACCCAAATCCACCAACTCCCACTCTTACCACCCACTCTCACACTACCCCCACAACCACCCACCCTCTCCATCACACCCAAACTCACCCACCCCCACACTACCACTCACCCCCACACATGTCCCCTCACCGCCACCCACCCCCAACCCCACCACCACCCACCGTCCCCCACCCTACACCACACACGACCCCTCACCCCACTAACCCACCCCTCCACCACCCCCACTAATCACCTACTTCTTCTTTAAAGTTTTCATTTTATTCTTTATCTTAATTTTATTAATATATAAAAACTAATATGTAATTAAGGATTAAGAGTATTTCAGTAAACTTACATGTTATTATACAGTACCTTATAGTCAAACCAAACAATAAAAATATCATTAAACCACCACAAACGATACAATCTATCTAAACATTGAGTTCATTAAATACAATACAATACAATATAATATCATACTATTTAAAGTTGGATGTGGGGCTCGGTAATACAAAAGCAGCCGGAAAGCAACATTTGATAAAATATACTAGAAATTATGAATAAAAATACCCTCGACGGAAGGTGCCTACTTCTAGCGGCTTACATATAGTAGTAAAGTAATACTAGAAAACGCAAAACAACACCTCCAAATGTGTGAGTTCATATTGATTTTTTATCCCATTAACACTCTTATCCATCTCAATTTCTCACCATCTTTATCTGTCAATTTTGAATAAAAAAATTCACTTAACAGAAAAAATTACTCTAGGAAAATACAAAAACAGCACACATATAATCAAAATTATGTTAAAAAACAACACCTTCAATAAAATTCTTTCTTTTACTAGAATGAATAATAAAAATTATGTTCAATGATTCACCTCCACCTCTTTACTTCATCTTATGAAATTCCCACTTCCCATTCTTCTACAAAAAAATCCAATCTTTCTCTCATTTTCACAAACTATTATTTTCCTCACAACCCAAATGGAACTCAAATCTTGTAATCACCCAACATTAATTAGCTTTTTCTGATTAAGATTCTGACAGTCCAATCTAGTTAGAATAGAATATTTGAATCATCAGTACTATCAGATAAATATCGTTCCATTTAGTTAACGTAATACCCTTTGATGACTCCTCCTCTAGTTAGAGACTCATAATTAGGGTTGTATTCATGAGCAACCCACTCTTCCTCCTTGGGACTATAGCGATACGTGAAGTTCTCATCAAACCTCCATTCACAGGGCTTCAAACGATCAACACACCCATAGTCGTATTTAAACGCGACAAATGTTCCCATGTTTGTGGAGCAATTCCACATTGTTGAAGAGGAGAATAATTTTCTGATTTTAACAGTGATGTTGAAACTTCCCATAGTATTTAGGTGCTGAGCTTTGCCATCATTGTCGAAGGAGAAGCAACGGACACTAAGGTAATTTGTGTGGTTGTTGGTTATGACAACAACTTTTTCCTCTGGCAATCCTGCTGCAACATTTGAGACATTAATATTGATCATGAACAAGAACAATATTGTTGTTGAGGTGATAGTTGCTACAATTTTAGCTTCTTGCATGGTGTTATCTTCCTTTACCTTTTTCCTGTTTCCTGAAATATCAAATTTATTACAATTTTTAGGAGAAATTAAAGAATCACGAAGAAATCTTGTTAAATGTGTTTAAAAAGAATTTCATTGCACAATATGCATGTTAAAGAGAAAATGTACCTTCAAAGCTGAATTTCCTTTGATGATGAGAGAATACTGCAAGAATTAACTAAGATATTTGTTTAACTGTTTTCTTGAAATGATTAAACAAGGTTTAGTGATGTTTTTTCTATGAAATTGGGTTTTGGAAAGGAATCTTGAAAATGGAGAGAGAAAGAGAGTTTTTCTATGAAATTGGGTTTAGTCTTCTTCTTCTTGTTTTGTTGAATGATCAAACCTTTCTTGTTGTATATTTATAGATCAAATCAAACAGGAGGGATAGAGTTCTTTTAGGAGGTCTTAAACCCTTTATACTATTTTAAGCTTTTGCTATTTTTAAACCTTCGACAAAATAAAGAATATATCAATTTAGATGCACAAACTTGTGAATAATTCATTATTTGAAAGGATGGTCTAACACTTTTTGCAGACATTCTTAATAAAATACAATTTGCTATAAACTTTATTTTTAAAAGTAATAGAATACAACGAAAAGTGAATATAAAAAAACTTGTCACGATTGCGGACTAGCTTATAGAAAAATTTCCGAAGAAGTAACCACTATGTGGAATTCTTTGTACGAGCAACTACTTGTTGCTTATGATTATAGAAGACCTTTAACTTTATTTTTAACGCCCATAATCGAAATCCAACTGATATGGTTGTAGATAACGATTGAGAAAAAATATCAGAACTTATTGTATTTCTAGAGAAATTTTTACAAGAAACAAAAGAATTTTCCGGTATATATTATCCTACTATTTCAACTATGTTATTTTATATAACTCTAATATTTTTATTACTTAATGAATATATGGAAAAATCAGCATATAAGACACCTATTAAAAAATGTTTATTAAATTTAAAAAATATTTAATTCCTATTCCCACTATTTATATTATTGGTGTTGTATTAAATCCGACTATTAAAATAGACGGTTGTAAAACACTTATTGAAACTATTTATGATTGTATAACAGTACTACCACCTCCAACTCCCAAAAGTCCAAATGACCCACCACCTATTGAACAAACTAAATAAGAAGTGTTGTCTAGCATACAAGATGAATGCAAAAAAGTATATATGTATTATCAACAAGAAAGTGCTAGCAATCAGCCAACTTCCATACCATCTTCTTCTTCTTCAACACAACCTCAAAAAAGACATGATGTTTTTGTGGTTAGTATTGAAAGCCTTAGAAATAGAATGTGTAGTGGCAACACTACTAACCAAGTTAGCGAGTTTGATATTTTTGTGTTGCAGGGTGTTGTACCGTACCAAGCATTTCTTAATGAAGAAGGACGTGAAGACTTGCTGAAATATTGGAGGGAGAATGAGAAGACATTTCCGACACTGTCAAAGATGGCCCAAGATGTGTTAAGAATTCAAGCGTCATTAATAGCGTCTGAAAGCGCTTTTTCGGCCAGCAGATTTCAAATAGGAGAGCACAGACACTCATTAGCGGGAGATAACTTGGAGATTGCAGTATTATTCAGAGATTGGGTACGAGCGGAGCGGAGAAGGTGCGATCAACCGGAGATCAACAAAGAGGAAGACGAAAACTACAACGAAATCTTATCCGACGGAGGTGGTGGAAGCGACGTCGAGCAATTTGACCAACAAATATCAATTCCACCCGAAGAACCACAAGAAATTATAAAGAAACTAGAAAATGTGTTTTTAAATATGTAATTTTTTTAATTGCAATTTTACTATGTTATTTGCAACTTTCAACACCACAAAGTTGCAATTTCGACAATTGTATTACAAAAAATAATATTTCTATTAAATAATATAAGAGGCATAAAACAGTCTAGGATGTTTTTATTACACTGTCTTGTTGATATGTTATTTTTAAAAATTAAGTGCAAAAAAACAAGAAAAAAAATGGATAAAACCTTATCCCGACCCGATCCCGTCCCGCCACGTCCCGATCTGTGGTTGTCGTTTGCCCGTACATTCCTCAAATCGAAGGGAAATTAACCTCTTTTTCCACCAGGTAGCTGGTCTGTGGCTGTCGATTACTTATGCATGCTTCAAAATCGATGGGTGATATTTCTTCAAAATGCCTATCAGTTACATTTCTTTTCCATGCATGTTCATCGCTTGATTCGTATTGTCGGCAACCCGTGGGTTCGCTACAAAGGGTCCTTTCCCAGTTTGGCGATCTTTTGCCGATTTTACGATCTTTTATTTCAATCAGCGGGATGATTTTCCAAACTAAGTCTCCTTCGGCAAACTTCTTCAGGCTCTATATGTTTGTCGTATGCTTTGACCATTTTACGTTTATCGACTTTGACTCTCTCTATTATTGTCAGTCGATTTTCATCCAACTGACCCAACTCCATTGGCATGGCCTGCTGATATTCTTCCAAGCTTAGAAAATTTGGTTTGGCCATCCGTAATGATATTAACTCCTGAGGACAACACTGTATCTTAGCCATAGATTTAGCCGATAGGATGTCGTCCTCATAGCTGTAGATTTGGAGTTTCTGATTGCCCATTTCATTTAAGATATGTCTTTGTAAAACGAGTCTATTCAAACTTTGCACAAAACATACACAACACGGGGTATTAAATAACACTCGAGTTTTGTACAAGCGTAGAACAAAGACAAACAAAGCTAGACATAAAATTCCTATCAGCATCTCAACTGTTATTGGCCGTCAGACCTGGTTTTTTGTCGTGGTTCTCCATCTGTGATGCCTTGGCTATCCTTGCCTCAGAACTCAAGGCGGTCAGCTGATGCCACATGTCACGTATGATTTGGGTTTCCTTAACCATTTAAGTCATCCAAGGTAAGACGTGGTTCGGCTAATTATTTTATTTCAAACCCTAACGAGGTAAGATTATAGGATTCCCAATATCCTTCTTCATACTGCTCCGTGACGGCTATGGGAGCCACATAGGGTGAATATAGGACAACCTCTATATTCTGAACCCCTGGTTGGAACGGGTTATCATCCACTGAGACGATTTCTATCTTGTCTCCTTCCCAAAATATGAGTTTTTGATGCATGGTAGAAGGAATGCATCGGCTGGTGTGAATCTAGTCCCTGCCCAACAGAATGGTGTAGGACGGCTTTCCATCTATTACAAAGAAAGCACACCTAACCATCTTGGGACCCACGGTGATTTCTGCCACTAAAATCCCCAAAGCTTCAGAAGCCTCTCCCATAAAGATAGCCATTTTCATGTTAGTTGGGATGAGATCTTCTATGTTTTTGTTGAGGCTTTTCAAAGTAAGCAGCGCCATCACATTCAGCACAACCCCATTATCGACGAACACTCGGCTAATAGTTTTGTCGTTGATGTAGGCCTTCACATAGTGCTCAAAGCATCCATAGCCGTGGTATCGGCTATTGTTGCCTATTCTGCGTCTTCTATGCAAACATCACCTTCTAGGCTATCCAACGTGGAGCGGCTGGCCCGTAAATTCACATGGGATTAGGCTGACCATTTCAATGTCTGCCCACATCTCATCAACCAGGTCTTGGCTAAACAAATCGATGATATAGTCTATTCCTTCATTCAATTCGGTTGACAAGGAGCTCATGTCTTCCATTTCTTGGTGACAAATGGGGATCGGCTGGGGATGCTCTGACTGAATCCTCTGTACGATCTGTGGGATTGCCTCGGTTAGAGGTCCATTCGGGGCCATGTTCTCTTGTCGGGGTTCCTCTATCGGGTTGTCGGTGGTACATTCATCCAGCTACGGTTGACTCGGCGTCTCTCCTTTAGGTGACATTGCCCCTGAAGCAACTGAGTCGAATACCCGCTCGATAGTCTCGGCTATGACAGACTCAGGAATCTCCTGATTTTTTACTGCTTTGGTGTTGGAAATTAGATGCAATGTATGTTGCATCTTACGCAAGGCCTTGGCACGTTGTATCCTTATTTTCTAAATCATGAATGCGACTCTCGGAGGTGCCTCTTTCTTTCCGGGAGCCTGATTGACAGACCACTTTCATTCTTCTGTGTTGGCGGCTGGTTTAATCATTCTTCGGGGTCTCGCCTGGTCCTCATTTATCTCTATGATACGTAAGGATGAAACACCCTCGCTTACGTTAAACTCGACCACCTTATGTTTGGTTTTGGGAGTGGTTCTTCATCTATTCGAGTCATGATCGGCTGCCAGTTGGTTGGCATCCGTACTTGCCCCCCAGGCCTATGTCTGGCGTTGATAGGGACCCTTCTGAACCTCATGGTTTGTTCATGAAGTTCTCATTCAACGTCCACTAGAATATTGAGTGACCATGAAAATCGCTCCTACCGGTGTTTGCTGTCATCACGAATGTCATGTAGGCTGCCTAATCGGTTGAACACATAGGTCCTTGTGGCTTTCTCCCCTTCAGTAGGTTTCTTTGGGACCCACACCCTTTTCATCGATTGTTTCCATTTGGTGTCCCTTGATTCATCAGGCTTAGCAAAAGATATCATAGATATTTTTTGTTGAGTGGGTCCCAGTCGTACTTCTAACTAACGACTCGGCTAAGATGCCTTAGTAGCCGATGAAGTTCTTGTAGTCGAGGGCTAGGAGTAAATTCGGCTCTGGATTAGTTCGGCTGTCACTGAATTCGGCTCTGGAATAGTTCGGCTGTCACTGAATTCGGCTAAACACTTGAATTACTTTAGAGTGTTAACAATATTTAACCACAAATATAAAAAATATATGCACCTTTAAAATTATACTATACTAAAAAAGTATACTAAAAACTAGATATCGGACCCCATGCCGGCACGAGCCAAATATATTTATAATTTTTTCTCTATGCAATTTAAAGAAATTTTCAACATATTTTACTACATTTTATGAAAGTCACAAGTGAAAAGCTAGAAATTTTGGGAGCACATGTTCAATAATTTGTGTGATAGTAAATTTTCTTTGTTTCAGATTATTTGAAATATTTTGACAAGTTATATATTTATGTGTAGTCATCTTATAAGCGTAAAATAAATAGCAGATAAATATTACTATTAATATTGATAAAAATATTATTTAGAACAACAATTATTGATAAAATATGATGTGGCAGCAAAATAGTATTCCTAATGAAAAATTTGAACGACACCCGAAAGAAGCTGTGATGTATTCTCATTTTTATAGAAAGAGCAAGAGGGTGTTTGGATTAATTTTAAAAAAGTAGCTTATAAGCTAAAATTCAAAAGTCATAAGTTGATAGTAATACCCAATTTTTGGCCTTTTAGCTTATTTTTGTATTTTTTATGCCTAAAAGTAAGTGTTTTGAGCACTTTTTTTCATTGCCAAATACCACAAAAAAATAGAAAAGTGCTTAGAAGCCGATAAACACTCCAAATGAAGTATGGTGAAGAAGCATATAATAACCCCCTGTTTGGATGGTTGTTTCCCGTGGTTCATTATTGTATTGTTTTCTATGAATCCATGTTTGTTTCCATTGTTCTTAAAATTATGTTGTATGGTGTTGTAAACCCATTGTAATTTCGTGGTTAAATGACCATGAAAAAATTCAATTTTTATAACCACGAATTTGATGGTTTTTGCGTGCTTATGTATTTCATTTTTCAATAATACCCTAGCCCACCCACACACCTCTATCACACCCAAACCCACTCATTCCCCAAACCTCCTACCACCCACCACACCACCACCACACTCCTCAATCACACCCAAACCCACCAACCCCACGCTCTACCACCCACCCCCACCCTCCATCACACCCAAATCCACCAACTCCCACTCTTACCACCCACTCTCACACTACCCCCACAACCACCCACCCTCTCCATCACACCCAAACTCACCCACCCCCACACTACCACTCACCCCTCACCCCCACACGCCCCTCACCGCCACCCACCCCCAACCCCACCACCACCCACCATCCCCACCAGTACACCACACACGACCCCTCACCACTACTCACCCCCCACTAACCCACCCCTCTACCACCCCCACTCATCACCTACTTATTCTTTAAAGTTTGCATTTTATGCTTTATCTTAATTTTATTAATATATAAAAATTAGTATGTAATTAAGGATTAAGAGTATTTTAGTAAACTTACATGTTATTATACAGTATCTTATAGTCAAACCAAACAATAAAAATATCATTAAACCAGCACAAACAATACAGTCTATCAAAACATTGAGTTCATTAAATACAACACAATACAATATAATATCATACTGTCCATTAATGAACCACAGGAAACAAACATCCAAACAGAGGATAAACCAAATGGAGACTCAAATTGAAGCTTGAAGTGGGGCCCGCATGCTGAAAATAAATTTCAAAAGTTGCAAATACAGAGCATGATATTTAAAGTTGGATGTGGGGCTCAGTAATACAAAAGCAGCCGGAAAGCAACATTTGATAAAATATACTAGAAATTATGAATAAAAATACCCTCTTTACTTCATCTTATGAAATTCCCACTTCCCATTCTTCTACAAAAAAATCCAATCTTTCTCTCATTTTCACAAACTATTATTTTCCTCACAACCCAAATGGAACTCAAATCTTGTAATCACCCAACATTAATTAGCTTTTTCTGATTAAGATTCTGACAGTCCAATCTAGTTAGAATAGAATATTTGAATCATCGATCTTATCAGATAAATATCGTTCCATTTAGTTAACGTAATACCCTTTGATGACTCCTCCTCTAGTTAGAGACTCATAATTAGGGTTGTATTCATGAGCAACCCACTCTTCCTCCTTGGGACTATAGCGATACGTGAAGTTCTCATCAAACCTCCATTCACAGGGCTTCAAACGATCAACACACCCATAGTCGTATTTAAACGCGACAAATGTTCCCATGTTTGTGGAGCAATTCCACATTGTTGAAGAGGAGAATAATTTTCTGATTTTAACAGTGATGTTGAAACTTCCCATAGTATTTAGGTGCTGAGCTTTGCCATCATTGTCGAAGGAGAAGCAACGGACACTAAGGTAATTTGTGTGGTTGTTGGTTATGACAACAACTTTTTCCTCTGGCAATCCTGCTGCAACATTTGAGACATTAATATTGATCATGAACAAGAACAATATTGTTGTTGAGGTGATAGTTGCTACAATTTTAGCTTCTTGCATGGTGTTATCTTCCTTTACCTTTTTCCTGTTTCCTGAAATATCAAATTTATTACAATTTTTAGGAGAAATTAAAGAATCACGAAGAAATCTTGTTAAATGTGTTTAAAAAGAATTTCATTGCACAATATGCATGTTAAAGAGAAAATGTACCTTCAAAGCTGAATTTCCTTTGATGATGAGAGAATACTGCAAGAATTAACTAAGATATTTGTTTAACTGTTTTCTTGAAATGATTAAACAAGGTTTAGTGATGTTTTTTCTATGAAATTGGGTTTTGGAAAGGAATCTTGAAAATGGAGAGAGAAAGAGAGTTTTTCTATGAAATTGGGTTTAGTCTTCTTCTTCTTGTTTTGTTGAATGATCAAACCTTTCTTGTTGTATATTTATAGATCAAATCAAACAGGAGGGATAGAGTTCTTTTAGGAGGTCTTAAACCCTTTATACTATTTTAAGCTTTTGCTATTTTTAAACCTTCGACAAAATAAAGAATATATCAATTTAGATGCACAAACTTGTGAATAATTCATTATTTGAAAGGATGGTCTAACACTTTTTGCAGACATTCTTAATAAAATACAATTTGCTATAAACTTTATTTTTAAAAGTAATAGAATACAACGAAAAGTGAATATAAAAAAACTTGTCACGATTGCGGACTAGCTTATAGAAAAATTTCCGAAGAAGTAACCACTATGTGGAATTCTTTGTACGAGCAACTACTTGTTGCTTATGATTATAGAAGACCTTTAACTTTATTTTTAACGCCCATAATCGAAATCCAACTGATATGGTTGTAGATAACGATTGAGAAAAAATATCGAGAACTTATTGTATTTCTAGAGAAATTTTTACAAGAAACAAAAGAATTTTCAGTATATATTATCCTACTATTTCAACTATGTTATTTTATATAACTCTAATATTTTTATTACTTAATGAATATATGGAAAAATCAGCATATAAGACACCTATTAAAAAATGTTTATTAAATTTAAAAAATATTTAATTCCTATTCCCACTATTTATATTATTGGTGTTGTATTAAATCCAGACTATTAAAATAGGCGGTTGTAAAACACTTATTGAAACTATTTATGATTGTATAACAGTACTACCACCTCCAACTCCCAAAAGTCCAAATGACCCACCACCTATTGAACAAACTAAATAAGAAGTGTTGTCTAGCATACAAGATGAATGCAAAAAAGTATATATGTATTATCAACAAGAAAGTGCTAGCAATCAGCCAACTTCCATACCATCTTCTTCTTCTTCAACACAACCTCAAAAAAGACATGATGTTTTTGTGGTTAGTATTGAAAGCCTTAGAAATAGAATGTGTAGTGGCAACACTACTAACCAAGTTAGCGAGTTTGATATTTTTGTGTTGCAGGGTGTTGTACCGTACCAAGCATTTCTTAATGAAGAAGGACGTGAAGACTTGCTGAAATATTGGAGGGAGAATGAGAAGACATTTCCGACACTGTCAAAGATGGCCCAAGATGTGTTAAGAATTCAAGCGTCATTAATAGCGTCTGAAAGCGCTTTTTCGGCCAGCAGATTTCAAATAGGAAACCTGACACTCATTAGCGGGAGATAACTTGGAGATTGCGGTATTATTGAGAGATTGGAGTGCGAGCGGAGCGGAGAAGGTGCGATCAACGGAGATCAACAAAGAGGAAGACGAAAACTACAACGAAATCTTATCCGAAGCGGAGGTGGTGGAAGCTGACGTCGAGCAATTTGACCAACAAATATCAATTCCACCCGAAGAACCACAAGAAATTATAAAGAAACTAGAAAATGTGTTTTTAAATATGTAATTTTTTTAATTGCAATTTTACTATGTTATTTGCAACTTTCAACACCACAAAGTTGCAATTTCGACAATTGTATTACAAAAAATAATATTTCTATTAAATAATATAAGAGGCATAAAACAGTCTAGGATGTTTTTATTACACTTGTCTTGTTGATATGTTATTTTTAAAAATTAAGTGCAAAAACAAGAAAAAAATGGATAAAACCTTATCAGGCCGATCCCGATCCCGCCACGTCCCGATCTGTGGTTGTCGTTTGCCGTACATTCCTCAAATCGAAGGGAAATTAACCTCTTTTTCCACCAGGTAGCTGGTCTGTGGCTGTCGATTACTTATGCATGCTTCAAAATCGATGGGTGATATTTCTTCAAAATGCCTATCAGTTACATTTCTTTTCCATGCATGTTCATCGCTTGATTCGTATTGTCGGCAACCCGTGGGTTCGCTACAAAGGGTCCTTTCCCAGTTTGGCGATCTTTTGCCGATTTTACGATCTTTTATTTCAATCAGCGGGATGATTTTCCAAACTAAGTCTCCTTCGGCAAACTTCTTCAGGCTCTATATGTTTGTCGTATGCTTTGACCATTTTACGTTTATCGACTTTGACTCTCTCTATTATTGTCAGTCGATTTTCATCCAACTGACCCAACTCCATTGGCATGGCCTGCTGATATTCTTCCAAGCTTAGAAAATTTGGTTTGGCCATCCGTAATGATATTAACTCCTGAGGACAACACTGTATCTTAGCCATAGATTTAGCCGATAGGATGTCGTCCTCATAGCTGTAGATTTGGAGTTTCTGATTGCCCATTTCATTTAAGATATGTCTTTGTAAAACGAGTCTATTCAAACTTTGCACAAAACATACACAACACGGGGTATTAAATAACACTCGAGTTTTGTACAAGCGTAGAACAAAGACAAACAAAGCTAGACATAAAATTCCTATCAGCATCTCAACTGTTATTGGCCGTCAGACCTGGTTTTTTGTCGTGGTTCTCCATCTGTGATGCCTTGGCTATCCTTGCCTCAGAACTCAAGGCGGTCAGCTGATGCCACATGTCACGTATGATTTGGGTTTCCTTAACCATTTAAGTCATCCAAGGTAAGACGTGGTTCGGCTAATTATTTTATTTCAAACCCTAACGAGGTAAGATTATAGGATTCCCAATATCCTTCTTCATACTGCTCCGTGACGGCTATGGGAGCCACATAGGGTGAATATAGGACAACCTCTATATTCTGAACCCCTGGTTGGAACGGGTTATCATCCACTGAGACGATTTCTATCTTGTCTCCTTCCCAAAATATGAGTTTTTGATGCATGGTAGAAGGAATGCATCGGCTGGTGTGAATCTAGTCCCTGCCCAACAGAATGGTGTAGGACGGCTTTCCATCTATTACAAAGAAAGCACACCTAACCATCTTGGGACCCACGGTGATTTCTGCCACTAAAATCCCCAAAGCTTCAGAAGCCTCTCCCATAAAGATAGCCATTTTCATGTTAGTTGGGATGAGATCTTCTATGTTTTTGTTGAGGCTTTTCAAAGTAAGCAGCGCCATCACATTCAGCACAACCCCATTATCGACGAACACTCGGCTAATAGTTTTGTCGTTGATGTAGGCCTTCACATAGTGCTCAAAGCATCCATAGCCGTGGTATCGGCTATTGTTGCCTATTCTGCGTCTTCTATGCAAACATCACCTTCTAGGCTATCCAACGTGGAGCGGCTGGCCCAGAATTCACATGGGATTAGGCTGACCATTTCAATGTCTGCCCACATCTCATCAACCAGGTCTTGGCTAAACAAATCGATGATATAGTCTATTCCTTCATTCAATTCGGTTGACAAGGAGCTCATGTCTTCCATTTCTTGGTGACAAATGGGGATCGGCTGGGGATGCTCTGACTGAATCCTCTGTACGATCTGTGGGATTGCCTCGGTTAGAGGTCCATTCGGGGCCATGTTCTCTTGTCGGGGTTCCTCTATCGGGTTGTCGGTAGGCTGTTCATCCAGCTCTGGTTGACTCGACGTCTCTCCTTTAGGTGACATTGCCCCTGAAGCAACTGAGTCGAATACCCGCTCGATAGTCTCGGCTATGACAGACTCAGGAATCTCCTGATTTTTTACTGCTTTGGTGTTGGAAATTAGATGCAATGTATGTTGCATCTTACGCAAGGCCTTGGCACGTTGTATCCTTATTTTCTAAATCATGAATGCGACTCTCGGAGGTGCCTCTTTCTTTCCGGGAGCCTGATTGACAGACCACTTTCATTCTTCTGTGTTGGCGGCTGGTTTAATCATTCTTCGGGGTCTCGCCTGGTCCTCATTTATCTCTATGATACGTAAGGATGAAACACCCTCGCTTACGTTAAACTCGACCACCTTATGTTTGGTTTTGGGAGTGGTTCTTCATCTATTCGAGTCATGATCGGCTGCCAGTTGGTTGGCATCCGTACTTGCCCCCCAGGCCTATGTCTGGCGTTGATAGGGACCCTTCTGAACCTCATGGTTTGTTCATGAAGTTCTCATTCAACGTCCCTAGAATATTCAGGGCGGCCATGAAAACTGCTCCTAGCTGGCTGCCTGTCATCACGAATGTCATGTAGGCTGCCTAATCGGTTGAACACATAGGTCCTTGTGGCTTTCTCCCCTTCAGTAGGTTTCTTTGGGACCCACACCCTTTTCATCGATTGTTTCCATTTGGTGTCCCTTGATTCATCAGGCTTAGCAAAAGATATCATAGATATTTTTTGTTGAGTGGGTCCCAGTCGTACTTCTAACTAACGACTCGGCTAAGATGCCTTAGTAGCCGATGAAGTTCTTGTAGTCGAGGGCTAGGAGTAAATTCGGCTCTGGATTAGTTAAATCATCCGAATTCGGCTCTGGAATAGTTAAATTTGTCACTGAATTCGGCTAAACACTTGAATTACTTTAGAGTGTTAACAATATTTAACCACAAATATAAAAAATATATGCACCTTTAAAATTATACTATACTAAAAAAGTATACTAAAAACTAGATATCGGACCCCATGCCGGCACGAGCCAAATATATTTATAATTTTTTCTCTATGCAATTTAAAGAAATTTTCAACATATTTTACTACATTTTATGAAAGTCACAAGTGAAAAGCTAGAAATTTTGGGAGCACATGTTCAATAATTTGTGTGATAGTAAATTTTCTTTGTTTCAGATTATTTGAAATATTTTGACAAGTTATATATTTATGTGTAGTCATCTTATAAGCGTAAAATAAATAGCAGATAAATATTACTATTAATATTGATAAAAATATTATTTAGAACAACAATTATTGATAAAATATGATGTGGCAGCAAAATAGTATTCCTAATGAAAAATTTGAGCGACACCGAAAGAAGGCTGTGATGTATTCTCATTTTTATAGAAAGAGCAAGAGGGTGTTTGGATTAATTTTAAAAAGTAGCTTATAAGCTAAAATTCAAAAGTCATAAGTTGATAGTAATACCCAATTTTTGGCCTTTTAGCTTATTTTTGTATTTTTTATGCCTAAAAGTAAGTGTTTTGAGCACTTTTTTTCATTGCCAAATACCACAAAAAAATAGAAAAGTGCTTAGAAGCCGATAAACACTCCAAATGAAGTATGGTGAAGAAGCATATAATAACCCCCTGTTTGGATGGTTGTTTCCCGTGGTTCATTATTGTATTGTTTTCTATGAATCCATGTTTGTTTCCATTGTTCTTAAAATTATGTTGTATGGTGTTGTAAACCCATTGTAATTTCGTGGTTAAATGACCATGAAAAAATTCAATTTTTATAACCACGAATTTGATGGTTTTTGCGTGCTTATGTATTTCATTTTTCAATAATACCCTAGCCCACCCACACACCTCTATCACACCCAAACCCACTCATTCCCCAAACCTCCTACCACCCACGACACCGCCACCACACTCCTCAATCACACCCAAACCCACCAACCCCCACGCTCTACCACCCACCCCCACCCTCCATCACACCCAAATCCACCAACTCCCACTCTTACCACCCACTCTCACACTACCCCCACAACCACCCACCCTCTCCATCACACCCAAACTCACCCACCCCCACACTACCACTCACCCTCACCCCCACACGTCCCTCACCGCCACCCACCCCCAACCCCACCACCACCCACCCTCCCCACCGTACACCACACACGACCCCTCACCACTACTCACCCCCCACTAACCCACCCCTCTACCACCCCCACTCATCACCTACTTATTCTTTAAAGTTTGCATTTTATGCTTTATCTTAATTTTATTAATATATAAAAATTAGTATGTAATTAAGGATTAAGAGTATTTTAGTAAACTTACATGTTATTATACAAGTATCTTATAGTCAAACCAAACAATAAAAATATCATTAAACCAAAGACAAACAATACTGATCTATCAAAAGATTGAGGTCATTAAATACAACACAATACAATATAATATCATACTGTCCATTAATGAACCACAGGAAACAAACATCCAAACAGAGGATAAACCAAATGGAGACTCAAATTGAAGCTTGAAGTGGGGCCCGCATGCTGAAAATAAATTTCAAAAGTTGCAAATACAGAGCATGATATTTAAAGTTGGATGTGGGGCTCAGTAATACAAAAGCAGCCGGAAAGCAACATTTGATAAAATATACTAGAAATTATGAATAAAAATACCCTCTTTACTTCATCTTATGAAATTCCCACTTCCCATTCTTCTACAAAAAAATCCAATCTTTCTCTCATTTTCACAAACTATTATTTTCCTCACAACCCAAATGGAACTCAAATCTTGTAATCACCCAACATTAATTAGCTTTTTCTGATTAAGATTCTGACAGTCCAATCTAGTTAGAATAGAATATTTGAATCATCAGTACTATCAGATAAATATCGTTCCATTTAGTTAACGTAATACCCTTTGATGACTCCTCCTCTAGTTAGAGACTCATAATTAGGGTTGTATTCATGAGCAACCCACTCTTCCTCCTTGGGACTATAGCGATACGTGAAGTTCTCATCAAACCTCCATTCACAGGGCTTCAAACGATCAACACACCCATAGTCGTATTTAAACGCGACAAATGTTCCCATGTTTGTGGAGCAATTCCACATTGTTGAAGAGGAGAATAATTTTCTGATTTTAACAGTGATGTTGAAACTTCCCATAGTATTTAGGTGCTGAACCTTGCCATCATTGTCGAAGGAGAAGCAACGGACGCTAAGGTAATTTGTGTGGTTGTTGGTTATGACAACAACTTTTTCCTCTGGCAATCCTGCTGCAACATTTGAGACATTAATATTGATCATGAACAAGAACAATATTGTTGTTGAGGTGATAGTTGCTACAATTTTAGCTTCTTGCATGGTGTTATCTTCCTTTCCCTTTTTCCTGTTTCCTGAAATATCAAATTTATTACAATTTTTAGGAGAAATTAAAGAATCACGAAGAAATCTTGTTAAATGTGTTTAAAAAGAATTTCATTGCACAATATGCATGTTAAAGAGAAAATGTACCTTCAAAGCTGAATTTCCTTTGATGATGAGAGAATACTGCAAGAATTAACTAAGATATTTGTTTAACTGTTTTCTTGAAATGATTAAACAAGGTTTAGTGATGTTTTTTCTATGAAATTGGGTTTTGGAAAGGAATCTTGAAAATGGAGAGAGAAAGAGAGTTTTTCTATGAAATTGGGTTTAGTCTTCTTCTTCTTGTTTTGTTGAATGATCAAACCTTTCTTGTTGTATATTTATAGATCAAATCAAACAGGAGGGATAGAGTTCTTTTAGGAGGTCTTAAACCCTTTATACTATTTTAAGCTTTTGCTATTTTTAAACCTTCGACAAAATAAAGAATATATCAATTTAGATGCACAAACTTGTGAGTTATTCATTATTTGAAACAATTAACAACACTAAAACATTCTTTTGAATTTTTTTCGAAATCGATATACATATTTTTTTTAGTAACATTTTACATAATACAACAACAACATATCCAGTGAAATCCCACAACGTGGAGTCCGGGGAGGGTAAAATGTACTAAGGCTGGCCAACGGGGCGGGTCGGCTCGGTCCCGACCCGATCCCGCCTCGACCCCGCTATAAAAAAAATTCGGTACCGGGACTCAAACAGAGACGGGACGTGGACTCATCACTTGGTCAGGCTGCCACGATCCGTCGATACGACCTTGATCCAGCCCGCTTGTTCCGCCCGACCCCTCCCCTTTTCACAAAATCCGTTGCACCAACGGCCATTTTATATTTTGGTCGTTGTGCAACGACCATTGTTGGCCTCCCCCGTCCCCCTACCCCCTTAATATTTATTTTTAACCCCTAAGTTATTATATTTACACTTTAACTCAATTTCCCAACTATAAATACCTCATTTTCTCTTCATCTTTCTCACAAATCTTCCTACAATCTCTCTAATCTCTCAATCTATCTCTCTACAAGTCTACATTGTGTACTAAATATTCAATTTTATTTATTCATTTGGGAGTGAAGTTGGCAACTAGCTTGAGGATCATCCATCGAGCAAAGTTTCAATTTTCAACATCTCGATTACACGTCGACGTTTGGTACATTCGTTCCTTCATTAAATTATTATTGTTTCTTTATTTTAATTAGCGCACTTAATTTCATTATCTTTAACTATTTGTTAGCATATAATTAAAATGGAAGGAATGAGAGGTATGTTTAAGGGTAAGGGTAAGGCTTCTTCTAGTAGGAGTAACAAGGGCATGGGTACTTCTTCTAGTCATCCTATTCCTAGACATCATGATTTGGTTGATACTGATTTTTTTTCTGAAATACCATTAGATTTAGACGAGGAGATATTTTCTGGAATTCAACAAGACTTTAATTTAGAAGATAATCTAGATGACACACCCACTGGAACGCCTCCTATTCCCCCTAGTATGAGACGAGGCCCAACAAAACGAAAATTAAAATCGGATGCATGGAATTTTTTTATAGGGACGAAGAGAATCAAGTAGTTAAATGTCTAATTTGTAAAGATGTTTTTAAATTTAAAATGGGAAAAGGTCAGGGTGGGACGTGAGGTTTATTGAGACACGTACAAAACTTTCACCAAGCTAGGTGGAACCAACACCTAACTGAAAAATCTTTCCAATGCCCTCTCAGTCGGGACAAGGTTCACATGCTGTCCCGGACTAAGTACAAGGTCAAATTAACCCTATGACGGGGGAATTGTAGGCCCTAAATACAATAAACATAGAGATTGGAAAGTAATAGCAAAATTAGTTGTTGTGGAGGGTTTGCCCTTTTCATTTCCTTTCTCTCCTGGTTTTATTCATTATACTAGAGATATGTATAATCCTGCTTTTAACGGTTTTCCTAAATCAATTGTTAGGAGAGATGTATTTAAATTTGCACATGAATATCAACAGTATTTACGTTATTCCTTATATTATTTTCCTGGTAAAGTATCTATCACGTCTGATATAGGCCGTAGTACTAACAACAATGATTATTTAACGGTAGCATGTCATTGGATAGATTATAAATGGTCTATGCAAAAACGTATTTTAGCATATAGATACATAGCTGATAGGCACACTGATACTTTTATTTAAGATAATATTTATTCAGTTTGCGATTATTATGTCATAACTGATAAAATTATGTCTATTACATTAGATAATACTTCTCCTAATAATTATTCTATTAGAATTTTAAAAGATCTTTTAACTCCATCTTTTCCAAATCATTTTCTTATAAAATGTGCATGCCTATATATAACTTAGTTGTAAAGGATGGTCTAACACTTTTTGCAGACATTCTTAATAAAATACAATTTGTTATAAACTTTATTTTTAAAAGTAATAGAATACAACGAAAAGAGAATATATAAAAAAACTTGTCACGATTGCGGACTAGCTTATAGAAAAATTTCCGAAGAAGTAACTACTAAGTGGAATTCTTTGTACGAGCAACTACTTGTTGCTTATGATTATAGAAGACCTATAACTTTATTTTTAACGCCCATAATCGAAATCCAACTGATATGGTTGTAGATAACGATTGAGAAAAAATATCAGAACTTATTGTATTTCTAGAGAAATTTTTACAAGCAACAAAAGAATTTTCCGGTATATATTATCCTACTCTTTCAACTATGTTATTTTATATAACTCTAATATTTTTATTACTTAATGAATATATGGAAAAACCAACATATAAGACACATATTAAAAAATGTTTATTAAATTTAAAAAATATTTTATTCTTATTCCCACTATTTATATTATTGGTGCTGTATTAAATCCGACTATTAAAATAGACGGTTGTAAAACACTTATTGAAACTATTTATGATTGTATAGCAGTACTACCACCTCCAACTCCCAAAAATTCAAATGACCCACCACCTATTGAACAAACTAAATAAGAAGTGTTGTCTAGCATAAAAGATGAATGCAAAAAAGTATATAGGTATTATCAACAAGAAAGTGCTAGCAATCAACCGACTTTCATACCATCTTCTTCTTCTTCAACACAACCTCAAAAAAGACATGATGTTTTTGTGGCTAATATTGAAAGCCTTAGAAATAGAATGTGTAGTGGTAACACTACTAACCAAGTTAGCGAGTTTGATATTTTTGTGTTGCAAGGTGTTGTACCGTACCAAGTATTTCTTAATGAAGAAGGACGTGAAGACTTGCTGAAATATTGGAGGGAGAATGAGAAGACATTTCCGACACTGTCAAAGATGGCCCAAGATGTGTTAAGAATTCAAGCGTCATTAATAGCGTCTGAAAGCACTTTTTCGGCCGGCAGATTTCAAATAGGAGAGCACAGACACTCATTAGCGGGAGATAACTTGGAGATTGCAGTATTATTCAGAGATTGGGTACGAGCGGAGAAGGTGCGATCAACCGGAGATCAACAAAGAGAAAGACGAAAACTACAATGAAATCTTATCCGACGGAGGTGGTGGAAGCGACGTCGAGCAATTTGACCAACAAATATCAATTCCACCCGAAGAACCACAAGAAATTATAAAGAAACTAGAAAAGGTGTTTTTAAATATGTATTTTTTTTAATTGCAATTTTACTATGTTATTTGCAACTTTCAACACCACAAAGTTGCAATTTCGACAATTGTATTACAAAAAATAATATTTCTATTAAATATTATAAGAGGCACAAAAACAGCCTTGGATGTTTTTATTACACTATCTTGTTGATATGTTATTTTTAAAAATTAAGTGCAAAAAAACAAGAAAAAAAATGGATAAAACCTTATCCCGACCCGATCCCGTCCCGCCACGTCCCGATCTGTGGTTGTCGTTTTCCCGTACATTCCTCAAATCGAAGGGAAATTAACCTCTTTTTCCACCAGGCAACCGGTCTGTGGCTGTCGATTACTTATGCATGCCTCAAAATCGATGGGTGATATTTCTTCAAAATGCCTATCAGTTACATTTCTTTTCCATGCATGTTCATCACTTGATTCGTATTGTCGGCAACCCGTGGGTTCGCTACAAAGGGTCCTTTCCCAGTTTGGCGATCTTTTGCCGATTTTACGATCTTTTATTTCAATCAGCGGGATGATTTTCCAAACTAAGTCTCCTTCGGCAAACTTCTTTAGGCTCTATATGTTTGTCGTATGCTTTGGCCATTTTACGTTTACCGTCTTTGACTCTCTCTATTATTGTCAGTCGATTTTCATCCAACTGACCCAACTGCATTGGCATGGCCTGCTGATATTCTTCCAAGCTTAGAAAATTTGGTTTGGCCATCCGTAATGATATTAACTCCTGAGGATAACACTGTATCTTAGCCATAGATTTAGCCGATAGGATGTCGTCCTCATAGCTGTAGATTTGGAGTTTCTGATTGCCCATTTCATTTAAGATATGTCTTTGTAAAATGAGTCTATTCAAACTTTGCACAAAACATACACAACACGGGGTATTAAATAACACTCGAGTTTTGTACAAGCGTAGAACAAAGACAAACAAAGCTAGAAATAAAATTCCTATCAGCATCTCAACTGTTATTGGTCGCCAAACCTGGTTTTTTGTTGTGGTTCTCCATCTGTGATGCCTTGGCTATCCTTGCCTCAGAACTCAAGGAGGTCAGCTGATGCCACATGTCACGTATGATTTGGGTTTCCTTAACCATTTAAGTCATCCAAGGTAAGACGTGATTCGGCTAATTATTTTATTTCAAACCCTAACGAGGTAAGATTATAGGATTCCCAATATCCTTCTTCATACTGCTCCGTGACGGCTATGGGAGCCACATAGGGTGAATATAGGACAACCTTTATATTCTGAACCCCTGGTTGGAACGGGTTATCATCCACTGAGACGATTTCTATCTTGTCTCCTTCCCAAAATATGAGCTTTTGATGCATGGTAGAAGGAATGCATCGGCTGGTGTGAATCTAGTCCCTGCCCAACAGAATGGTGTAGGACGGCTTTCCATCTATTACAAAGAAAGCACACCTAACCATCTTGGGACCCACGGTGATTTCTGCCACTAAAATCCCCAAAGCTTCAGAAGCCTCTCCCATAAAGCTAGCCATTTTCATGTTAGTCGGGATGAGATCTTCTATGTTTTTGTTGAGGCTTTTCAAAGTAAGCAGCGTCATCACATTCAGCACAACCCCATTATCGACGAACACTCGGCTATTGTTTTGTCGTTGATGTAGGCCTTCACATAGTGCTCAAAGCATCCATAGCCGTGGTATCGGCTATTGTTGCCTATTCTGCGTCTTCTATGCAAACATCACCTTCTAGGCTATCCAACGTGGAGCGGCTGGCCCAGAATTCACATGGGATTAGGCTGACCATTTCAATGTCTGCCCACATCTCATCAACCAGGTCTTGGCTAAACAAATCGATGATGTAGTATATTCCTTCATTCAATTCGGTTGACAAGGAGCTCATGTCTTCCATTTCTTGGTGACAAATGGGGATCGGCTGGGGATGCTCTGACTGAATCCTCTACATGATCTGTAGGATTGCCTCGGTTAGAGGTCCATTCGGGGCCATGTTCTCTTGTCGGGGTTCCTCTATCGGGTTGTCGGTAGGCTGTTCATCCAGCACTGGTTGACTCGACGTCTCTCCTTTAGGTGACATTGCCCCTGAAGCAACTGAGTCGAATACCCGCTCGATAGTCTCGGCTATGACGGACTCAGGAATCTCCTGATTTTTTACTGCTTTGGTGTTGGAAATTAGATGCAATGTATGTTGCATCTTACGCAAGGCCTTGGCACGTTGTATCCTTATTTTCTAAATCATGAATGCGACTCTCGGTGGTGCCTCTTTCTTTTCGGGAGCCTGATTGACAGACCACTTCCCTTCTTCTGTGTTGGCGGCTGGTTTAATCATTCTTCGGGGTCTCGCCTGGTCCTCATTTATCTCCATGATACGTAAGGATGAAACACCCTCGCTTACGTTAAACTCGACCACCTTATGTTTGGTTTTTGGGAGTGGTTCTTCATCTATTCGAGTCATGATCGGCTGCCAGTTGGTTGGCATCCGTACTTTCCCCCCAGGCCTATGTCTGGCGTTGATAGGGACCCTTCTGAACCTCATGGTTTGTTCATGAAGTTCTCATTCAACGTCCCTAGAATATTCAGGGCGGCCATGAAAACTGCTCCTAGCTGGCTGCCTGTCATCACGAATGTCATGTAGGCTGCCTAATCGATTGAACACAGAGGTCCTTGTGGCTTTCTCCCCTTCAGTAGGTTTCTTTGGGACCTACACCCTTTTCATCGATTGTTTCCATTTGGTGTCCCTTGATTCATCAGGCTTAGCAAAAGATATCATAGATATTTTTTGTTGAGTGGGTCCCAGTCGTACTTCTAACTAACGACTCGCTTTTAGGGTTCTTCAACAACCTCATCTTTCTATCTAACCTACCATCCACGAACATGGCACGATATTCCTCGTTGCAGTCCAGCATTCTGGGCCCATCTCCAGGCCCACGGTACACGGGCCACCAGCACCAGACCCACTACACAGCGGCCCAGCATCAATCCTACGGATTTGGGACATGCTTTCGGTTCTTTAAAAATTCAGCAGCCCGATGATGCGTCGTATATGGATACGGGTGTCACGTCTCACCTCACTAACATTTCTGGTAATCTTCCTCAACTGCGCAATTTAAATACTCCTCAATCTATTATGGTCGGAAATGGTCATCGCATTCCAATTCAAGGGTTTGGCCACACACTAACTCCACCACCGCAACCCTATTTCTCCCTTTAAAATGTCCTATATGCCCTTAATATTATCAAGAACCTCATCTCTATTAGAAAATTTGCCACCGATAATTCTGTATCCATTAATTTTGACCAGTTTGGTTTTTCTATAACGGACCTACGTACCAGAAAACTTCTTACGAGATGCAATAGTGAGGGGGACTTCTATCATTTCCTATCCACATCCACTGCCAGTGTCAATCCTCCCACATCTCTAGATGCCATCTCCTCTTCAACGGGACATAGTAGACTTGGACATCCCGGAACTCATATTTTTGATTTTCTTAGAAACCACAATTTAATTAAATGTAATAAAGGGAACCTTGCCCATAATTGCTCATCTTGTCATCTAGAAAAACATGTTAGACTTCTGTTTACTTATTCTTTAAGTGTTACTCTCTCTCCCTTTGATATTATTCATGCGAATTTATGGACATCTCCTATAACTAGAAATCTAGGTCATAAATATTATTTGGTATTTTTGAATGACTTCTCTCACTTCCTTTAGGTCTATCCGCTTAAATTTAAGTCTCAAGTTTACTCCAAATTCCTCAAATTTCGTACATTAGTTAAAATGCAATTTGAAAAAGACACCAAAACGTTTCAATGTGATAATGGTCGTGAGTTCAATAACTCCCTTTTTTATAATTTTTGTGTGGCTAATGGCATGATTTTTCATTTCTCTTGCCCCCACACTTCCCCTCAAAATGGTAAAGTCGAAAGAATTCTCCGCACCATTAACAATATGATTCGTACCCTTCTTTTTCATGCGTCTCTCCCCCTACCTTTTTGGTATATGCATTAAAAATGGTAGAACACATTCTTAACATCTTACCTACCCGTACGATTGAAAATAGGACACCCACCGAAATTCTCTTCCGTCGGATCCCTTCCTATGATCACCTTCAAATTTTCGATTGTCTTTGTTACCCAAATCTGGCCTCCATGGTCCCTCACAAATTAGCACCTCACTCCACTTCGTGCGTCTTCCTCGGTTTCCCGTCAAACCATATGGGGTACTTGTGCTTTGAGATATCCACAGATAAAATCTTAATCTCACGCCATTTCACGTTTGTTAAGTACATCTTCCCGTTTGACAACATTTAAAAATTTTGAGTCACTGATTACGGTTTCCATGATGACTCGAACACCTCTCCTCTACTCCAAAATGTACTTTAAAATCCGCAACCTTCAGCCATCCAATCACCCGTCCTGTCAACCCCACCCCACTGCCTTGGCCCGTCCCTATTATTGCCAGAAACAATACCCCAACCCACTGCCCACTACCCCGCCCCACCCCACTACCCAGACCCTACCCACCATGGCCCAGCTCATGTCCGTCCCACTGCCCGTTACCACTACCCAGTCTCGACCCCGCTGCCCAGTATTGTCTGTCACCAACCAGCCCCCCTGCTCCACCCGTGACCGTCCCCACTCATCGCATGGAAACCAATGCACAACACGGGATTTTTAAACCAAAAGTTCACTTTAACCTATCAACTCAAACTATCTCCCCGCTACCTAAAAACCCAACCTTAGCCAAACTTGACCTGAATTAAAATGCGGCCATGCGAGATGAGTTTAATGCGCTTACTTCACAGCGTACTTAGGATCTTGTTCCGCGACCTGAGAGCGTGAATGTAATCCGTTGTATGTGGATATTTCGACATAAGTTTAGAGATAATGGTGCCCTTGAACGTCACAAGGCTAGACTTGTGGCAAATGGCACAGGGCAACATGAGGGTGTTGATTGTGGTGAGACTTTTAGTCCAGTGGTTAAGCCAGCTACTATCCGCACGGTTTTGAGCATTGCTATGGGGACGAATTGGCATATTCACCAGCTTGATATAAAGAATTCTTTATTACATGGGGATTTGAAAGAAACCGTCTATATGCATCAACCTCCAGGTTTTGTGCATTAGAATGTTCATCATCATGTTTGTCATCTTCGTAAGTCGCTATATGGGCTGAAACAAGCCCCCAGGGCTTGGTATGAGCGGTTTTCCACTTACATCATACAGATCGGTTTTGCGTGCAACAAGAGTGATAATTCATTATTCATTTTTCATTACGGTACTAACACATCTTACCTTCTGTTATATGTGGATGATATTATACTGACAGCTTCTTCAGATGGCCTGAAGCACGAGATCATTACTCTACTCAAGTCCGAATTTGCAATGATTGACTTGGGTAAGTTGAGTTATTTTTGGGGGATATCAGTGACCAGATCCGCACATGCCATGTTCTTGTGTCAACGTAAGTATGCAGATGAGATTGTCTACAGGGCTAAAATAGAAAATTGTAAGATCATGCCCACTCTTGTCTACTCCAAGTCCAAACTCAGTGCAGATGATGGGGATCCGGTCAGTGATCCCTCTCTTTATAGGAGTCTCGCAGGTGCTCTTCAGTATCTCACCTTCACTCAGCTAGATATTGCATATGCAGTTCAGCAGGTGTGCTTGTTCATGCACGCTTCTAGGGAGCCTCACTTTACAGCTCTTAAGAGTATCATTCGGTATGTTAAGGGCACTCTTCTTGACTATGGACTTCATTTTTATCCCTCAGCACCGACTAGATTGCTCTCCTACACAGACGCAGATTAGGTAGATTGTCCAGACACCTATCGTTCTACGTCCGGCTATTGTATATTTTTTAGGGATAATATCATATCGTGGTCTGCCAAGCGGCAAGCCACGCTTTCCCGTTCGAGTGCAGAAACAGAATATCGAGGCGTTGCGAACGTTGTTGCCGAGCTATGTTGGCTGCAAAATCTCCTTCTTGAGCTTCATTGTCCTATACGTAAGGCATCTTTGGTTTACTGTGATAACATATCTGTTGTCTACTTGTCTCATAACCCGGTTCAACATCAGCAAATCAAGCATATTGAGATGGATACACTTTGTTCGTGATAAGGTTGCAATGGATCACGTTAGGGTGTTGCATGTTCCTTCTTCGTATCAGTACGCAGATATCTTCACAAAAGGGCTTCCTCGGCAACTGTTTCTTGACTTCAGATTCAGTCTCAGCGTTCGACCTCCTCCCGTTCCGACTGAGGGGGTGTGATAGTGAATATACTCCATATATATTCACAATATATTCTGTAATTAATATTCAGTGTGATTAAGGTAAAATAGAGATCCTAATTATATTAGGACTACAATTGTAATTAAGATAAAATATAGATCATAATTCTATTAAGACTGCAATTGTATACTCTATATATATGACATTAATAAGAGAACTACATCAAGGAGAATTACACTATTCTACACTTCCAGTTAAGTAATAAATTTAGTTACCAAAAAAGAATATAAAAAATATTAGATGTGACACGAAGTTAAATAGTTCACTATGGATAAATTAGAAACTTCTATTTTTTTGCACCACTTGCTCCCGTTTGATCATAGATTTTGGGAGCATATTTAAAAGATTTGTTTTCAATTTTTTGTTTGGCCATAAAATTTTGACAGATTTTGAAAATAAATTTTTGAATTCCAAATTTTGGCTCAAACCTGTTTTTGGGCCAAGATCTATGTTTTGGCCTTTTCAGAACTTTTAAAAATTATTTCAAACTTTTATATTTTATAAAAGAAGCCCCATCTAGTTATGACCCAACAAATTCTATGTACCATGTTCCTTCATTAAAGTCGTACCTATCATGTTTTCACAATTAAAGAAGTCTATTCTATAAAGTGAATGAGCTAAGTTGTGCCCAAATAATAGAAGAAGAAACTCTAAGGAAAATTGCTCTGCCAACTGTAGAAATTCGTTGCGAAGATAAAAATGGATCTTAATATAGTAATTTGAATTGTAGTAGCTAGTAAGTGTGTTATTAGCAGTTGTTATTAAAATATCATGTTCTGCATAATTTGGGATTAGCAAGTATGTATGTTTTGTATAGTTGGGTATTCTTGATAGTTTTTAGAACTTATGGGCATAAGTAATGTTTCATGTTTTTCAAAACAAAAAGTGAAATATATTTTGAAAACTATGGCCAAACACATTTTCAAAACTTGAAAAACTTCACCCAAATCAAGTTTTTCAAAAATATTTTTGGGGATCTATGACCAAACGCTAGCTTAGTGTTTGGAAGACAAATGTGTGAGCTTCCGCATGAACTCAAGCACTTTGCGATTTTGATATATATATATATATACGGAAATTACAAGTAACTGCTAAGTATTACAAGAACTGAAATTACAATTGAACAATAACTGAAATTACATTGAACTTAAAGAACAAACTGGAACAGTTTTTGGTATGCTGAGTCGAGTGTTTGCACTCTGTCTTTAAGACAATATTGCCTCGTATGTATCATTTCTACGTCCTGGACAATTGTCTCCCAAGATAAAACAACAAATGAACAAATGAGCAAAAGAAACTCAAGTGCTACCGTAAAGAATTTTGAGTAATGAAATGACGCTGGAATGTTGTAGGAAGACTGAATTCGTTTCTGTACGGCTTCCACAACTACGAAAAGAGAATTTCTATATCTCGCATCTACTTAAATTGTGGGAATATGAGAATCTCTTTCGTTGAATTGAAAGAATTATCTATTGAATGGAAGATAATTTTACATCAACAAGTAAAAAACTATTAAGTGTAGCTCAACAATGGTGTCAAAGGGTCCTTTATATAGTTGAAGGAGAGGCTCATGAACTGTCCACATAAGTGTCATTACTGGCCAAGTAATGATAATTATGGAGGTAGTAATTCACCAAAATAAAAGGTGAATTTGATGTGCAACGGATGGCTTTTAGGAAGAGTAATTCAGCCAAAATAAATGGCTGAATTGAGTGCTGGTTGACGTTCTGTTCTCTGCCAAATCTGACTTTCTTGAAACTTCAGGAACCAAACTGTACATATTGAAACTTCAAGGACCAAACTGTACATATAACAAAGTTCTCTGGTCCAAAATGGATTCATGATTTTCAATATCAGGAGTTCAGAAGGTTTCATGGCAATGCGACATGTGTATATCATATTGTATAGCATGTATAGCAGTGTATATCAGACAAAAAATCATCATTGATATACAAGATATACAGGATATAAACGGATATACATGATAATATACACTAATATGTACGGTGAGATACATGAATATACAGGGGTACATGAATGGAGTCTTTTTCATCCTCGAGTTTTCAATCTGAAAATCATCTCAAATATTCCTCCAATCATCTCCAAACACCTGCAAATTGATATTCAACTCCCTAAGGTGATATACATAGATACATTAGGGGATACACAGATGGAGTCTTCTTCAACCTCGAGTTATCAGTCTGAAAATCATCTCAAATTTTGCCTCCCTCCAAACACCTCCAGGTTTGATATTCAAGCACCTTAAAATAGTTTCAAGAAAATTCAGTATCACACAATCGAGAGGTATATGACTTCAGCAACCAAAACTCTGAAAAATGCAGAAAAATAATGAATTACTACATAAAAGAGAACCAAATGAGTATAATAAAAGAGATTTCATAAGAAAGATTTAAAGATTTGGTGAGAAGTCAAAAGAACCCGTTCAAAGAGAGAGAAAGAAAGTAGGTGCTGCTTTGAGCTATACTGTTGGATAACTTAGTTTGGCTACAAAATATGCCAATAGGCAATAGCTATACGTTGGGCTTTTTTATGCCATTTATTGGGCTAAGTTATCGTGTCATGCCAAATTTCCTAAAATGAGTAAACAATAACGGAGTCATTTCGCTGCTATGGATTCAGTTCCCATAACTAGGCACCGTTCTTCTTTTCACCCTAACTGTGACATACTTTCATGCATCCATTATACTTTATAGAGATAATGATACAAAACACACCTCAATTATTTTTTCCGAGTTTCACACCTCAACTATCACATGTTCCCTTTTCCTGTCTAAACTATCACCATCTATGTATTTTCTTACTTGAATTATTGTTGGGTTTTTTAAGGTGTTTAGATGAACGAGAAATGAAAGGAAAATGAAATTATGAATTGTTCCTTGTTGCTTTTTGGAAGAAGCATTTCTCCCACATTGGTTGTGAAAAGAAAAGTTCTTGTGCTTAAATGAAGAAGCATTCCTTCAAGTTGTTAATGTTGGTTACAATGATGCAGGAAACGAAAATAAATAACTGCTAAGTATTACAACAAACTGAAATTACAATAAACTGGAACAGTTTTTGGTATGCTCAGTCGAGTGATTGTACTCTGTCTTTAAGACAATATTGCCCCGTATATATCCTTTCTACGTCCTGAACAATTGTCTCCCAAGATAAAACAGCAAATGAACAAATGAGCAAAGGAAACTCAAGTGTTACCGTGAAGAATTTTGAGTAATGAAATGATGCTGGAAGGTAGTAGGAAGAACTGATTTCGTTTTTTCTGTTTCTGTGTGGCTCAACAATTGTGCAAAGGGTCCTTTATATAGTTGAAGGAAAGGCTTACCAACTGCCCACATAATTGCCTGTTACTGGCCAAGTAATGACAATTATGGAGGTAGTAATTCACCAAAATAAATGGTGAAATTGATGTGCAACGGATTGTCATTTAGGAAGATTAATTCAGCCAAAATAAATGACTGAATTGAGTGCTGGTTGACGTTCCAGAAACCACAAAGTTCTGTGCCTTGAAACTTCAGAGACCAAACTGTACATATGAAACAATTCTGGTCCAAAAAGATAATATCAGAAGAAGCACAGGCCACAGCCCGAGACACGAATCGAACGGGACGGGCGTGCGGCGGCGGCGCGCGTGTGAGCTTTCCTCGAACCGAAGCACATCTAGGTCCTCCCTCCTTTAAACACACGGGATACCCCTTGGGGTCCCAAACCTCAAGCCAACCTTGAGACTTATAAACAAAACAATTCTTTCTTCCTACACCGATGAGGGAGAATTGATCTCAATACCACACTTTTCCATGCTTCAAACACCTCACTTCGTGAACCAATATCTCTTTTATTTCTAAATGAAATTTGACGATCCTTGGCCCTACGGTTATCTACTTACTTAGTAGATTATGCACGTGTGCAGAACCGGATTCTCCAACATGCGGAACACTAGTGTTTAAACGGTTAAAGTTGGTCGGATGCAACTCCCGCCAAAGGAAAATTTCCAACAATCCCCTCTTGAAAGAGACATGGTGCCTTTTCATTTCCAGCAATATTTCAGCGGACCGATGTTGCATAAGGAGAGGTAGCTTCAGCTTTGAACCTTCCATAGTTAAATACCATCGAACTTACTTACTGCGCGGTGAACGTGATGTCTTGAACCGTCAGTGTTTAGTGTAAGCCAAGTCAATAGTACCAACACAACAAATTCCCTTACTCTCTTCTTCGTAATGTTTTGTCCGTTGTGGCCATGGACAACTTTTTGGATTCTTAAGTGCGTTCATTTGAGGCGGCCCATCCTCGCACTTAAATAGGTGGTCTCCTACAAGATATCCTGCTATACCCCACTTCACAAGTGTTAGGAACCATTAAAAGTTTCTCCAAACCTAACCTCAACTGTTGAGGATCATTAAAGGTTTTGAAAACTTAACATTTACCCATACTGCAGATTGCACTTAACGTCTATCGTGGGAACAACTTTGGATTTGGCGTTTCTTTACAGAAATCACTATCCGAAGTGCTCATGCTTCCTCTGAAGCTATCAACTGAACCTTTACAGCTTAGTTTTCCCATTGAACCAAATTACTGGGATCTCCAGTTAGTAAGGTTGGGTTACCACTATATTGGTCCTTATACTTTGGGTTTTAAGCCCATTCTCATAGACATGCAAACCATCTGATCCTTGGGTAAGCCCTTTTTCAGCGGGTTTGCTATATTATCCTTTGACTTAATGTAATCAATGGATATTATACCCGTGGTGATCAGTTGCCTAACGGTCTTATGCCTCCGTCGAATATGACGAGACTTGCTGTTGTACATAACATTATGTGCCCTTCCTAGAGCTGACTGGCTGTCGCAGTGGATCATTACCGAAGGTACGGGTTTGTTCCAACACGGAACATCCTCTAAGAAGTCATGAAGCCACTCAGCTTCTTCTCCTGCTTTGTCTAAAGCGATAAACTCTGATTACATTGTGGATCGGGCGATGCAAGTTTGCTTAGAGGATTTTCAAGACACAGCCCCACCACCAATTGTAAATACATACCCACTGGTGGACTTGGTGTTCTCTATATCAGATATCCAGTTTGCATCACTGTAACCCTCTAGTACAGCTGGATATCTCGAATAATGTAACCCAAAAGTTAACGTATATTTTAGGTATTATAATACCTGATTCAACGCCTTCCAGTGATCATCACTCGGATTACGAGTAAACCTAGCCAACTTATTGACTGCATAAGCAATATCAGGTCGGGTGCAGTTTGTTATATACATCAAACTACCGATCACCTGTGCATATCGCTCCTGGTATACGGGTGCACTAAGATTTTTATCAAGCTTTTGATTTATATCCATTGGTGACTTTATCGGTAAACTGTCTAACATCTCAAACTTTCTCAAAACATCCTCGATGTTGTGAGACTGAGATAAGACCAGCCCGTCAGATGTCTTAGAGACTTTTATCCCTAAGATGACATATGCGATACCCATATCCTTCATGTCGAAGCATTGTTTCAACATGTTCTTAGTCTCTAGGATTACCCTAGGACTTCTTCCTGTGATCAGCATGTTATCTACGTATAGGCATATATTGACGAATGAGTCAGAGTTACCTTTCGTGTAGACACATTTATCACATTCATTAATGGCAAAACCCTTCGATAGTAGAGTACTATTAAATTTTTTGTGCCTTTGCTTCGGGGCTTATTTCAGCCCGTACAGAGATTTGACAAGCCGGCAGACTTTCTTCTCTTGCCCTTGAACTACATACCCCTCGAGTTGGTCCATATAAATTTCTTCTTCCAAATCACCATTTAGAAAGGTTGTCTTGACATCCATTTGATGTATCTCAAGGTCACGCAAGGCTGCGATCGCAATGAATACCCGTATGGATGTCATCCGAGATATCGGGGAGTATGTGTCAAAGTAGTCAAGACCTTCTGTCTGCCGATAGCCCTTGACTACCAACCTGGCCTTGTACTTGTCTATAGACCCATCTGCTTTATATTTCCGTTTGAGTATCCATTTACAACCCAACGGTTTATTTCCCGGAGGAAGATCAACCAACTCCCAAGTATGGTTATGCAGAATGGAGCCTATTTCACTCTCAATAGCTTCTTTCCAGAGCGGTGCTTCTGGAGTTGACAACGCTTTAGCAATTGTCCTTGGTTCATCATTAACCATATAAGCTACAAAGTCAGGACCGAAGGATTTATCCTTCCTGACCCTTTTACTTCGCCTTAGATCCATCTCTGGAGTCTCCAAGTTCTGAGAATCTGGAACACTAGATTCCGGATGTTCAGCCACCTCGAGATCCGCTAGATCTGAACCTTTTAGATCCGGGCCGTCAATGACTCCCGGTTCTTTAGAGCTTTGTGCATAACTTCATTTACGAGAGGTTATGTCTTTTTTCTTTCTAGGAAAGGTACCTTCAAAGAATTGAGCATTCCTTGATTCCATGATTGTACCCTGGTGGATATTTGGAATATCTGACTTATGCACTAAGAAGCGATAAGCACTACTGTTATTTGCATATCCATCTTGGGTATTTCAACCTTTGCCAAACAACCCCACACCTTAAAATATTTGTAGGTGGGTTTCTTCCCCTTCCATGATTCATATGGAGTTTTGTCCTTACCCTTATGTGGGACTCTGTTAAGAATCGTATTAGCGGTAAGGACGGCTTCTCCCCACATGTTTTGGGGAAGACTGAAATTGATAAGCAAGGCATTCATCATTTCCTTCAATGTGCGGTTCTTACGTTCTGCCATACCGTTCGATTGAGGTGAGTATGGAGCCATCGTTTAATGAACAATGCCTTCTTGGGCACAGTATTCCTCAAATGGCGCTACATATTTTCCCCCTCTATCGCTACGAATGGATTTAATCCGCAGGCTTAGTTGGTTCTCAACTTCTACATTGTAACGTCGGAACGCTTCAAAGGCTTCATCCTTACTTTTCAACAAGTAAAGGTAGCAATACCTTGTGCTATCATCAATGAATGTCACAAAGTACTTGTTCCCCCCTCTAGTTTGTGCGAACTTCAAATCACATATATCTGTGTGAATAAGTTCTAGAGGAGCGGTGTTCCTTTCGACGGATCGAAAAGGAAGCTTGGTGAGTTTTGCCTCTACGCACACCTCACACTTATGTTGAGGGTTTACGTCGACAGACGGCAACAACTCCAACTTTACCAACCTTTGGATAGACTTGTAGTTAATGTGTCCTAATCTATGATGCCATAAATTAGAAGACTCAAGCAAATAAGAAGAATGTTCAACTTTATTACTTGGACGCATTACAGACATGGCATTCACTTTGAAGAGGCCTTTACAGACGAAGCAACTCCCCACAAAAGTGACATTCTTAGTGAGTACAAACTTATTGGATTCAAACACTAGCCTAAAACCAGCATTAACCAACAAAGGTCCTGAAATTAATTTTTTTCTAATCTCAGGGACGTGCATCACTTCCTTCAGAGTGAGCTCATTTCCGGAAGTCATCTTCAAGACCACCTTTCCTACACCCAGCACGTCAGAGGAAGCGTTGTTGCCCATGAACAGCTTCTTATCGGTGACCGGTGTGTACGTGGAGAAGTCATCTCTGTTGGAATAGATGTGTCTGGTAGCACCTGTGTCCATCCACCACTGCATCGGATTCTCAACCAGGTTCGCTTTTAGCACCACTACCGAGAATTCCTCAATCGTGTCATCCAGGAGCGTGTAATGGCATGAACTTCCCACATAAGTGCCCTCAATCATGTCCTTTATAAAGTTGAAGGAGAGGCTCATGAACTGCCCACATAAGTGTCATTACTGGCCAAGTAATGACAATTATGGAGGTAGTAATTCACCAAAATAAATGGTGAATTTGATGTGCAACGGATGGCATTTAGGAAGAGTAATTCAGCCAAAATAAATGGCTGAATTGTGTGTTGGTTGGCATTCCTTCATGGACCAAACTGTACATATTGAAACTTCAGGTACCAAACTATACATATGACAAAGTTCTCTGGTCCAAAAAGATAATATCAGAAGAAGCGCGACCCGCGACCCGCGACCCGCGACCCGCGACCCGCGACCCGCGACCCGCGACCCGTGAACCCGTGAACCCGTGAACCCGGACGGGCGGGCGGCTGCGGCGCGCGTGTGGGCTTTCCTCGAACCGAAGCACATCTAGGTCCTCCCTCATTTAAACACATGGGATACCCCTTGGGTCCCAAACCCCAAGCCAACCTTGAGACTTATAAACAAAACAATTCTTTCTTCCTCCACCGTTGAGGGAGAATTGATCTCAATACCACACTTTTCCATGCTTCAAACACCTCACTTCGTGAACCAATATCTCTTTCATTTCTCAATTAAATTTGACGATCCTTGGCCCTACGGTTATCTACTTACTTAGTAGATTATGCGCGTGTACAGAACCGTATTCTCCAACATGCGGAACATTAGTGTTTAAACCGTTAAAGTTGGTCGGACGCAACTCCCGCCAAAGACAAATTTCCAACAAAATTTACAAAAAAAAGTTTGTTATATGTACAATTTGCTCTCATTACGCAACCACCTCCTTTAGACTCTTCAAGTAAATTATCATATATGTCATTTGATTAAATAAATTTTTTAACAAAGTTAAATATGCATATAACTGTAGACAATAAACTTCGCGTCGAAAAAATAATAATCAAGACAGAAAAATATCGCACGATCGTAGTATTTGATTTCAAGTATAATGGATTTTACAATCTCTATGCATCCTCTGGTTCGTCTTTTCAATAATAAATTTAAGGGATTTTGAGCTTGATCTTGAACTTGTGTTGCATTTGATTTTGATTTGAAATCAGTCACGAACACTTTGATGGCCGCCAAGAACAACAATTTTCCCACGAACAAGTGGATTGATCGTGAACGCAAACTTGCAGCGTTTGATCCACGAGCTCCCTCTGGTTTCTTGTTTGAATTCCATTCCTTTTCTGAAATATGAGACCCCTATTTATAGTTGTAGAATGGAGGTGTTGTGATAAGGACGAACTCTTTTCAGTCAATCAGATTTAAGATGATATGATTATATTTGATTGACCAAAACATGTCACTTATACACGTGACACATTTTCATTGACCTTTGATTTGACTATACATGCTATATATGTCATTTAATTTTGACCATTGGCATGATCTTATTTGCTTCTTGTTAGATTTAGTGTCACGTAATTTGACATGTCTCATCAAATTGGGCCTATAGGAACATGACATATTAAAGTGAGTTCGTCATTTGTAATCCAAATCAATGGACTAACCCAATAAAATTGAATTGGACTTAAATAGTCAATTCAATTATATTAGTCTACTTATTTATTCGAACTAATATCTTGAATTTAATTTAGTTCGAATTATATTACAAATTTAAATGATTACAATACTTAAACCCAATAATATGTATCTTGACACCGTTAAATATGCACATAACTTAAATTCAATAATACGTAACTTGATCCCATTAAATAAGCACATAACTTAGATACGAGTACATTTATACATACAATTATTACAACATAGCAGGCTTACCAAGTCTCCCATTTGAGCAGTCTCCAAGTAAGAATACGGAGGAAACGAAATTGTCTATAAAGCTTTTGAGTATCCGTCTAAGGACCTCAGCTTCTCAAATTTTTCTAACCTCCCACACTGAATATTATACTTGTGTAAATTACATGTCACACTAACATTAATTACTCGTTGATGACAAAGCATTCTGATAGTCCTACCAATCTGGAGTCAACTGTTTGAATTTTCACTGTAAGATATATATTGCTCAATTTAGTTAACATAGTACCCTTTGATGACTCCTCCTCTAGTAAGAGACTCATAATTCGAATTGTATTCATAAGCTGCTCAAACCATTAGATCCCTTAAGTGCAAACAAAGTGTGCTAGTGCTAGCTAGTCTCAACTCTCAAATGAAGGATAAAAGGACATTATAGGCATATTATGATTCTCTAGTTTGATAGAGTGTATAAGAATAATATTGAATAAGGTGTATTAGTAATGTTGATATTAGTAATATTATGATTAATTATTATCCATTGTTTGATATGGTGTATAACAACAATTATGTCTTTAACCATGCTTGTTCATGTATTAATAATCATTGTATTGCTAATATCATAATTTGGTATGTATAAGAACAGATATGGTGCATGTATTAGCTATCCATAAGTTGAAAATACTGCCAAACAAGGAATTAATAATACCGAAGCTAATACATATTTTATTTTACGTAATACATCCTATCAAACGACCCCAATGTTGAGAAGGTACTCAGATTGCCTCTTGTGATAGTTTTTTTTTTATTCTTAGGCCTTTGGTCGCACAAAAAGCCCCTTGTCAAGCACGCATGATTGGTATTTTATATTTAAATCTTCATTGTCTGATGTATATTATTATAGTTTAGTTAACATAGTATCCTTTGATGACTCCTTCTCTAGTAAGACTCATAATTTGAATTAAATTCAATAATGCGTAACTTGATGCCGTTATATATGCAAATAACCTAAATCCAATAATATGTAACTTGATGAGTACATGTTGAGATACAACCATTATAACACGGAACATAGCTCGCTTATCAATCCGGTCATTTGAGTAGTCTCCAGGAAAGAAATGAGGAGGAAGCAAAGCTGTCTATGAAGCTTTTGAGTATCCGTCTAAGGACCTCAGCTTCATCAACTTTTCTTAGATCACACACTGAATATTCTACTTGTCTAAATTACATGTCACACTAACATTAATTACCTTTAGCTTTTGAGTATCCGTCTAAGGACCTTAGCTTCACCAACTGTGAACATTCTACTTGTCTAAATTACATGTCACACTAACATTAATTACTCGTTGATGACAAAGCATTCTGATAGTCCTACCAATCTGGAGTCAACTGTTTGAATCTTCACTATAAGATATATATTGTTCAATTTAGTTAACATATTACCCTTTGATGACTCCTCCTTTAGTAAGAGACTCATAATTTGGATTATATTCATGAGCCACCCACTCTTCTTCCTTGGGACTATAGCGATACGTGAAGTTCTCGTCAAACCTCCATTGGCAAGGCTCTGAATGGCTAACACATCCATAGTCGTATTTAAATGCGACAATTGTTCCCATGTTAGTGGAGCAATTCCACATTGTTGAAGAGGGGATGAAATTTCTAATTTTGACAGTGATGTTGAAATTGCCCATGGTATTTAGGTGCTTAACGACGTCATCGTAATCGAAAGAAAAGCAACGAATGCTAAGGTAATTTGTGTGATTATTGGTTATGACAACATTTTTTTGGTTAGATTGATCATGAACAAGAACAATATTGTTGTTGAGGTGATAGTTGCTATAATTTTAGCTTCTTGCATGGTGTGTATAAATTCCTTTTCTTTTGCTTTGTTATATCAAATCAATATTGTACATGTCATTACCGTGCCTAAGAAATTAAAAAAATATCTTTGATTTCCAACGGACAACAGGAATTGTATATGCAAATGTTTGTTCAAGAATGCTCATGCATAGAGATGGTAGTGGATCCTGGACCCGGTCCGGATCCGGTGAATCCAGATCCGTTTTATAGGATATGGATCTTTAAAATTTGGACCGACGGATCCGGATAGGACCCGGATCCGTTTCTGACGGATCGGATCTGGATCTTGTATTTGATATCCGTATCCGGTCCAGATCCGACCCGTGGATCTATTTTTTATTAAATATATTCATAACCTAGAATGTAATTTTATAAGTATTTTCTTAAAATTGCTAAGCACATCCTTGCAAGTTTAATTCTCAAAATAAGTGTAATTTATCCTCGCGTTAACTCAAAAACTAAAAAATAAGAGGTAACTTCGATAATAAAATCAATGTTATATTAGTGAATGACTAACATCTCCATAGACAAGTAGTTAAAATTATATTCACTTCATTTGCGAAGATTCCAAGCACATGCAAGTTCTGCATTGTGAAAATACTAGCCATCATTTTCCACAACTATTGTCATTGTCCAACATTTTCAATTAATAGCTCACAATCAAAACGAGACAACGAACAAAATATCTCATATGAACATTTCAAAATTGAAACACAGTAAACTGTTAACTAAGTAAAATTCGTTTGTTAGTTCAAAAAAAAATCTTAGCAAGATTATATTCTTAGCAAGGCAAAATGTTTTACATGTGGATCCGATGGATACGGATTTGGATCTGATTTTTATGGACCCAATGGATCTGGATCCATGTATGGAAAACAAATCTGGATCTGGATCTAGTAGGATCCGGTCCAGATTCGATCAGTTGCCATCCCTACTCATGCAGACGTGTGATTTCATATATCGGGTTTAGGAAGGGGGTTTAATAATGTTGCTTTTTGTAATCAATTCCTCATATTGAAAAAGACAATTAAGATCTATTTCTAGTAAAGATTCAAAATGATATTGGTCAATCTTATTCAGACACATCAATTAAAGAACTCGTTAATCTTTTTGGTAAACAAGAGGAATTTTGATAAACTAAAAGGGCTTCATTGAAAGATAAAACGTACCTTATATATTTATTGGCCGTGAAGGAAGGTGAAGGAAATAATCTCTTGATTATTTTTATTAATGAAAGAGAATATATACAAGTTACAATTTCCATAATAGGAAAATCATATTCCTATTCTAATACAAAAACCCTATTCTAGTAGTACAAGAATCCTATATTTATGGTAAGTGTACAATGCTAAGTAATACAAAATAATATACAAAATAATTACCAAAAACCTTGTGATATACTCTATGGAACCTGTGATATACACTTCATAAGGAAAGTGTATATCACGGAAATATTCCCTCTTTTAACACACACTCGCAGTCATAGCGGGCGGTCTTCGTACGCTGAGACTGTCCCTAAAATCTTCAAAAAGGACCGAGGGAAGACCTTTGGTAAAAATGTCTGCAATTTGATACCTGGAAGGAACATGACAGACGTGTACTTGTCCACGAGCTACCTTTTCTCGAACAAAGTGGATATCCATCTCTATATATTTAGTGCGCTGGTGCTGAACTGGATTACCAGAAAGGTAGATGGCACTAATATTATCACAATAAACCAAGGTAGCTTTCTGAATAGGACAATGAAGCTCTAACATAAGATTACGTAACCAACAGGAATCAGAGACCACATTGGCTACCCCTCGATACTCGGCCTCTGCACTAGAACGTGATAACGCCGACTGACGCTTTGCAGACAATGTGACCAAGTTATTACCAAGAAACATACAATAGCTAGACGTAGACCTTCTGGTGTCAGGACAGCCACCCCAATCAGCATCTGTATATGAGACAAGTGTAAACGTCGACGAATGATATAAATGCAAGCCATAGTCAAGTGTCCCCTGGATGTACCGAATAATGTGTTTGAGCGCATTCATGTGCTCAACCCTGGGATCATGCATAAACAAACACACCTGATGTACGTCATACGTAGGGGTGAGCACGGGTACAAGGTACCCAGATACCCTACCGAACCGATACTAATGGGTAGGTTCTGGGTAGATATATTATAATAACGGGTAGGTTCCGGGTATTAAAATTAGGAACTGATCAATGTCGGGTCCGGTTCCGGTTCCGATAAATAAAGATCGGGTACCCGGACCCAAAATCGATACCCGGACCCTATGAACCCACCCCCATTTAAATTATTTAGTTTTGGGCTTTGGAGCGTTTAATTTTTTGGCCCAGTCCAGTTGATTAGGTCCGACCCCTAAGCCCATTTCTCTTTGTAAAGTCTAAACTAAAAGTCTAAAACACAAATACACTACGCACACTGTGAGGTCGCCCTAATTTTCATACTTTTCATTTCATTCAGTTTTCATTTAGAGGCAGCTCGCAGGTCGCCAGCAGCTCGCAGCCTCGCTAGTCGCCATTACGCAGCTCACACCCATTACGCAGGTCACAGTAGCCTCGCACTCGCAGCCTCTCCTCTCTCTTGTTGTCATTGTTTCTCACTCCAGAAACTTGACAAAGGTTGCGGCGTTGTGCTCGAATTCTTCTCGGTCTTGTTAAAGGTAATGAATAACCCTTAAAGTTGTTGCATATTGAAGAACATTAGGTTTTTGCATATATTGGCTTAATATCAAAACTACATGAGATAGATATGGTCTTGTGTGTGTTAAATAGTTCAGATTTCTGATGATTGAATAGAGAATAGTCTGAATTAGTTTGGGTTGATCTCTGTTAGTTTAGATTGAGTTAGTTTGGGTTGATTTCTGTTAGTTTAGAATGAATTAGTTTGGCTTGATTTATGTTAGTTTAGTCTGAAGTAGTTTGGCTTGATTTCTGTTAGTTTAGTCTGAAGTAGTTTGGGTTGATTTATGTTAGTTTAGATTGAATTAGTTTGGCTTGATTTCTGTTAGTTTAGTCTGAAGTAGTTTGGGTTGATTTCTTCTTCATCATAATGTTACTGTTTTTCTTCTTTATCATAATATTTTGATGTTTCGAGAAGTAAAAAGAGTTATTTTGATGGTCGGGTTTGCTTGATAGGCTCTTATGGTAATATTGCCTATCTTGATATGAGTTTGTATCCAAGTTGCTATTTTTTATGTGCTCTGGTTTGCTTGATAGGCTCTTATTAATCAACAAAGAAAAATGAAAATTCTCACAATTAACCTAAATTTGAGCAATTTACTAATAAAAGTGAGTACAAAAATATCGATAGAAAATTCTCCCTCTAAACAAAACTCTCCAATCTAAAAGACTACATCGTGAATGTTGTCGTAAAGTGAGGAGGGCGGTTCCTCAATTTATAGAGGTCTAGAGTCATTTCTTCCACGAAAAGAATTAGTTTTTCTTTTAGAGAAAAATAAAAAAACTAATTATGGTATAATGATTATTTTGCCTTTCTTCAAGAAAAGAAAATCGAATAAGGTAAAATCAGGACAAGCTCTATTATGTACAAATTGTTGTTCAATAAACTAAGCTTCCGCTTGGACACATAATTTGGATACTTTTTTTCACCAATTTTTTTTAATTATTTGTTTGTTTATAGAATCTATATATTTTTTGAGAGATTTTGAAAATCAAATCTCAAAAATAGCTTCAGACCTCTTTTTGGCCCAAAAATATATTATAAAAATTATATCCATATACATTTCCAACTTCAAATTAAACTTCACCTAAATCAGATTTTTTTTAAAAAAAAAATTATAAATTTATGTCTAGTGAGTCTCAAATGAAGGATAAAAGGACATTATAGGCATATGACAGCACTCATAATTTGGATTAAATTCATTAACATGTAACTTAATGTCTTTAAATATGCACATAACCTAAATACAATAATATGTAGCTTGATGAGTACATGTTGTGATACAACTATTCTCATACCGAACATAGCTCGCTTATCAAGTCGCCTATTTGAATTGCTAGTCTACAGGAAAGAAATGAGGACTTCAGGTTAACCAATTTTTCTAAGATCTCACACTGAATATTCTACTTGTCTATATTACATGTCACACTAACATTAATTACCCTTTGATGATGAAGCATTTTGATAATACTATCAAGCTAGAGTCGATTGTCTGAATCTTCACTATATTATCTTATTTAGTTAACATAATACCCTTTAATGACTCCTCCTCTAGTAAGAGACTCATAATTCGGATTGTATTCATGAGCAACCCACTCTTCTTCCTTGGGACTATAACGATACGAGAAATTCTCATCAAACCTCCATTCACAGGGCTTCAAATGATCAACACACCCATAGTCGTATCTAAACGCGACAAATGTTCCCATGTTTGTGGAGCAATTCCACATTGTTGAAGAGGGGAATAATTTTCTAATTTTGACAGTGATATTGAAACTTCCCATGGTATTTAGGTGCTGAACAGTGACATAGTTGTTGAAGGAGAAGCAACGGATGCTAAGGTAATTTGTGTGGTTGTTGGTTATGACAACAACTTTTTGGTCTGGTAATCCTGCTGTAACATTTGAGACATTATTGATCATGAAGAAGAACAATATCGTTGAGGTGATAGTTGCTATAATTTTAGCTTCTTCCATGGTGTTGTATGTTCCTTTTTCCTCCCTCCTATTTTCCTCCTGAAATATCAAAATGTAAAAGAAAGATTAGGAGAAAATTTTATAGCAAAATTGAATTCATTTTTAGCAAAAGATGTATTCAGACTTTGTTTGGTTCCACATTTATTGATAAAATCTGATTTTGATCTTTTGATATATGACTCAATATATTTTATCTTAAATTAACTAAAACATAGTGGTTTTGGATCCTTTTATATGTGGAAAACATGTTAGGTTTAGATTTTAGAATTATATACATCAAATATGAAGTAACAATACAAGTTTAATAAAATACATAAGTAACATGAATTGAATATAATTGCAAATTTTTAATCAAGAAAGATGTAGTAGAAACGTGATTCCATATATGGGGTTTAGGGGGGGTTTTAATCTTGTTTTTATGATCAATTCCTCATATTTGAAGAAGGTAATTAAGATTTATTTCTAGTAATGATCATTGAACGAAACTTATAAGAGATTATTGAATGACTATTAGTCAACTTTATTCAGGCACACCAATCAAAAATTATGCTTAAGAACAACTTCCCTGGCGAATGAGAAAAAACTTTGACAAGCTAAGAAAATCTCGTTGAAAGTGTTTAAATAGATTTCATTGCAAGATGTATTATGTATATCAAGGAGAAAATATATATACCTTATATTTCTTGGATGGAATGAAGGGAATTCTAGTTTTGAATATTAATGGTGCAAGGTTTTAATGATGTTTTTCCTGTGAATGATTTTTGGAAAGAAATCTTGAAAAGTGAGAGAAAAGAGAGATTTTTCAAACAAGAATTAACTAAGATTTCTTTTTTGGTTTTTGTTCTTGTTGTTTTGTTGAATGATTAAACATGTCCATGGCTGCTATATATTTATATTGACAAAATCAAACAAGAGGGATAGAGTTCTTGTAGGTGGTCTTAGATCTTTTATACTATTTTTAAGCTTTGACTATTTTTATTTTTGAACCTTGCAAAAATAAAAAGAATATCTCAATTTATCAGAAAAAGAGAAGCATCGCCAAAACCTGAAGGGTTAATGATTTCGTATATGAATTAAATTCATCACTTTTCAAGTTCCTATAGGTTAGTTCAATCAACCTTTTTGTCCACTTTGAAAAACATAGTGATAGAAACTAAGAGTCCATCAAACAGTATAGAAAATTAGATTATTTATCCGTTCTCTTAATCAAAAGCAGAAAATAAATAACACACGATATTTACGTGAAAAACTCTTTGTTCAAGGGATTAAAAATCACGACTTATCAAGTAGGATTTCCAACTTCACTAACTGAGCAACTTCAGATTACAACCTATTGCAACCTAAGAATTAAACTATTAATCCCTAACCCCTTACAATACCTCTATTGTAAGCCCTTTTACAATAACTCTATTTCAAAGCAATAAACATTGACTAACTCTAGCCAAGAACACAAAATAACAAAGGTTGAAATTTGTCCTATTATGACACTTCTTGAAAGTAGTGTAGAATTACAATAAAGAACAAAATGACAAAGTGTAACACTCCATAAATTCGGGTTAGGTGTGAATGAATTAAATGAGTGTTGATGTGTCATTTTAGTTATGTGAATCCCTTCGGGATGAACTCGGGTAATAGATGGTTGTTTTGAAATCAAACCAAAAAAGGGAGTTCGTAAAAGTTCTTAAATGTATCTAAGTATGAGGTAGTTCTCACTTATGCCCAGTTTTCAGGTAGTTACATCTGGAATCTGGGAACACTCAACATGAAAGTTGTAGATATTTGAAATACCTTTCCATCCATATATTGTGGATCTTAATCTGAGTTCAGTGCTAGGAGTTATGCCCATTTTATCGAGCATTAGAGCCCTCGTGCGTAACACGAGCATCGCGCCGAAAAAGTGTTTCGGAATCTTACTGTCTGAGGAATGTTCGATGGGTGTGAGATGGAAAAGAATATAGCGGACCCCTTTGCGTGATGGACGTGCAACGCACAGCCATAGCACGACCTGTTTTGCTGGCTCCGAATTTTATAAGTTTAAAACCTTATCGTAACTCTTTCTCACTTCATTTTGGATGAACGTTTTGAGGTAAATAACCCTAGAGACTTCTCTCAAACCCTAAGGTGAGTTCCTAATCCATTTATATCAATATTACACCGAATTCAATTTTATTTGATACTAGTTCGTCTTCTCAAATCCTAAATTCTTGAAAACTCAAGGAAGGAGAAAAAGGAGTGTGTGGAATTTCGTTTAAAATGTAAGACTTTTGATTCTTCAGATTATTAGGCTATTATAAAGTATATTACATGATTAGAATCCACGAATGATTCTTATGAGGTTCAAGAACAAGTTATAAGGCTTGGAAAAAGCCCTAGTTTTCGAATTAGTAAGAAAACTCGTAGAATTGAATAAAGTTTTAATATTTCTCATCTAAATCTATTGTAGAGTGATTGTTGAACCTCGTATATTCCGTTTAGTATCAAATTAGTGGAATTAGAGGTATGTCTCTTTTTAAAAAATCCTTTTTGACTATAAAGATTATTTGTATATCTCTTTTTCGAACATACTTTTCGACCTTTAAAAATGATTTCTTGGTCAAGATTTCATGTGCATGAGGAACAAGACCTCATAGAACCTTAGTGGTATCATGCTATATATATGTATTAGTGATTTTTCCTATCAAATAATTATTGAAACTGATTTATAAAGCATTAGACGTTGAACGTGATTTACCCCTATAAGGGACGTTTTAAACTTTATTTCAGAAGCTTGAATATTTCATGTGTTTTGCCCTATGAACGAGTTTCGTCGAAGTTGAAACTTATTTAATAACTTGAACATAGTTCCTAAACCTATGAATGGCTTGATGTACCCCTACTAAGTAGATGATGAACATAGTTTATAATGAACTATTCGGCTTCCATGCCATGATTTGAGATTCGGCTTTCATGTCATGATTTTAGATTCGGCTTTCATGTCATGATTAGTAATTCGGCTAATATGTCATGACTTATATTTGTTTGTGTTTGGGATTGTATGGGCATGTTGTGCTAGTCCAGGGGACTATTAGCCGTTATAGATCCTAATGTATCGTTGTTGAGCATTATTGTGTCAATCCAGAGGATGATTGGCCTCCGAAGCGTGTAGCCCGGTGCATCTATTATTGTGCTAGTCCAGAGGATAATTAGCCTCTGTGGGATAAAGTTCTGGTGTATTGAATGGTTGTTCGCCCATGAGTTGCCATGTGTTGATCTGTTGATTGCCTGTGAGTGGCTTGTTGATGATTTTGAGTTCATGATTTAAAAGACTTAACGTGATGAACGATATAGTAAGTTGAGATTGATATGTTTCTATGTTATTGGCTTTTGCTGGTGATTTTACTAAGGTTCTAATCTTACTCCATCTTTGGGATTTCGAACTATTTTGACATAACTTAACGTAACGAGAACGACTTAAGGATTCAAAGTGATTATATCTTCGTCATTGACTCATATTGGATGTTCATGAGATATTATTTGTTTTGAACTGTTTCTCAATATTTTTTTTAATTACACTTATATATATATATATATATATATATATATATATATATATATATTGCTATTAACAATTTTCCCGGAGACACTCACTAAATATCCAGTACTCAGGCATACCATTGTTGTTTTTTATGGTATGTTAGGTAGCAAATACGAGCAGGTTCGTGGTACGCGTACGGAGTAGGATGACTTGCGGCTTTCCAGACTTATTGGTGAGCACACACCTTTTTTGTGGGTCACCCCTATCTATCTACTTTATTGCTTTAGTTTTCGAGTTGCATCCCGAAGTTAGACTATTGTTTATCTCTCATAGAAGGTCCATAGATAGTTGTCAGATGTGTGGGTAGATTGTGGAAGTCTCGTATGACTTTTTGGGAATTTTTCCACGTTCTATGATTTACTATTTAAGATCAGCACGCATGATGTCAACTTCAGCCCTGAGATGTTGAATCTCATCCTTCAACCTTTTTTCCTCGTCAGAAGGGCCGATCGCTTTCGCCAAATCCACAGTGGATAGAGCGGAGAGTGACCCTGAATGTAAAGATTAATGTAAATAAGAGTAAGATTTGGGGAAAGGAAAAGAATGGATATTCTACCTGCATGAACATATTGGAAAGATGAGCAATAGAGGCTTCAATGGTAGCATGTGGATATTTCCTGGGCCAAGAAGCATATGTCCCGGCCTTAGTTACGGACGTGGGGATTGATTTATGCTTAGAAAGGTCCTCTGGAACGGAAGTCTCTGCCTCCGGAGCTTCTTGCCATGGACTGACCAGATCAGGGTTTTCTTCATCTGCTTTCTCTTCTTTATCCAGGTGGATGACACCCGACTTACCCTTCGCCTATAGCTCCTTCCAATACTCTATGAGTTGGCAACGGTTTCTTACCCGAGAACCAATTTCCTTCGATCAATTGCGGCTGGACCAGAATGGCTGGAAAGATTATAAAACTTTGAGTAAGCAAAGGGTTATCCTTTATTTAGAAAACCATGCAAATATACCCTGCGGTAGAAAAAAACTAAATGCTTACGGGAATGATTTCACTCTTCTCCATTACTGAGAGAAGTGGTGATCTCGTCTTGCTTGCTGGGAGAGAGGAAGCTTCCGGACCATCTTTTCCAGCCAGATAGCGAGTGATCACTCAACAATGAACACTAACTGAAAGCGGCCGGGAATGAGTACCTCGAAAAAGGATCCGCAGAAGGCTGGTTAATTTGGTCAGTCCTGATCAAAATGTAACGAGTTTTCCAGCCACGGTCGTGATTATCTTCTGCATTTATAAGGTTGCGGCTTCCCCGGGGTATAAGACTATAATTATGCCTCATAAAATCCTAGGGTAATACAGAAGAAGGAGATGATATATAGTAAATGGAACATCAACAACATTGGCTAACATTTTGATACAAAAGATAATTCTCCAAACTTGCGGAGCAACTTGACCTATGCAAACCTTATATCGGCGGCAAAGATCCTCAACAATCTTTGGGATGATGAGTTTGAAACCAATGGTGAATGGATAGGTGTATGCCATGGAAAATCCTTCGACATGGTGATGCACGTGGTCGACAGGATCAACCGCTCTGACGACTATGTCAGAAGAGAAACCACAACCTTTTATAACAGTGGGAAGAGTTTTGGTTGTTATCTTCGACTCGAACTTTTCAACATGTCCGTAGTTGGTTTGGACACGAAGGTCTCTAGAAAAATCAAAGTCTGAGAGGAGGATTTCGGCAGCAATAGATTGTAAATCTACTCTTTGGGTTGTAGGAGAAGCGAGTTATTTCCCATGTCGACGGTTGGGAGGATTGTTGTTATCCTCATATGAACAAGAAAGATATGAGTTTGTAGAAGTCAATGTTGAAGGAGTTTATTAAAAGGAAAGAGAGCAAAGTGATTAAGAGAAATTGCAGACGGTATGGTTGCCTTTCATGAAAAGATTTGGCCTCCTTTATGATAAAATAATATGACGTTTGGGAGGTGAAAATATGTGTATCATCATTATCACGATCCACGACACTCAGGCGATTGGATAGTACCGCCGTTTCAGAAGCATTGAATGGATGTGACGCTTGAAATGACTTTCAAGTTGTTGCCTTTCAAAATTCCCGCCAAAATAAGGAGGAACATGCAGGCTGGTGGTTCAAGTCCACTTCCTGGTTGCACAAAGAATTGCTACCGAAAAGTGCGGGGACTATTTATATAGGGTAAAATTCGTATAACACAGTTGTACAAATTATGGCCTAACAGGTGGAGTATGATGTTGAGTCAGGTCCACGCCAGTTTTTAGCACTACCGGTTTGATATGCATGATATCGGGTGCGACGTGAGCACAGCCGATACCGGTATTGAAAAAGGTTGAGAGTCATTTGCATCGTAACATATGACGGTTACTCAATCTGGTCACACGACTTCCAACAGCCTTTTAATAGCATTTATTGAGAGATTGATTATCCAAATATTACAACATTCATTCTCCTACATTTATGAGAGCATATTTCGTGGGATGTGTACCCGTGCAACTCATGTATAAATAGGGCACATTATTCTATTGTAACCCATCAGATACTTGCTTTCGCAATATACTTACTGATATTCTCTTGATTTATGTGCTTACATACAAGTTATCTTCACTTTTGCTTAGAAGCTATCTCAAGACTGAGGCTAATTACTACTTACTTTGTCTTATTATTATTTATCTTAAGTATAATTTGTATCTAACGTGTTACTTGAGATCCACGTTCCTTGATCACGTATACAAATTCAACTGTACCGTTTTACGGATAAACATGTATATTTTTTGTATATTCGGCAAGCAAATGTTATTATTTTTTATCGACCAATCACATGTGTAATATATCCTTAAAAGAATGACCATAGAAGTTGGTGATCTTGAACTTTTGAATCCCCTAATATAAATTTCTAGTGAGAGACTTCAATGTGAACTAAATCCAAAGCTAATGAAAGGCTTGAAAACGTGGCCTACTAAACTCCTCTATTCATTTTGAAATTTCTTCGGTCCGAGTTACCGCCCAAACTGTTTCAAGCATCATAATAAAATAATTCATAGAAATGGAAGCGACCTCTGCGAGTCTGCTTTCTCCATTTAATTACTTCATGTCCTTTATCAAAATGATAAAAAGGGATTACTTATCATAGCACGACTTTACTGCAATATATTAGAATCACATAATGTAGATATGTTTTCCTATCGAAAGTGTATTTTAAAGTTCATAAATGGTTGCGAAATATTGGTCACAATCCAATAAATTTACTTCTTCTTTTTTTCATATCCAGCTTCCCGGCTTACGCCAGACTATTCATGGAGATAGTAGCCCTGATCCCTCAATACTACTACCAGTAAATAGCGAAATGTGTCTGAATGACCAGGGTTTGAGAACAGAGCAACTGATATCACCTACAAAGTCATACCCTAGAAGAGAGCAAATTGCTCCCACCAGGGTTCAAACACACGCTGCAAGCCTCCAACTGAATTTTAAGTTCCCCTCCTTTGCCATCCAGCTATGCCGCAAGGGACAAATTTACTCTTTTCTTTACTACTTGCAGTGCAGGATCCTCATGTAGCTCGAATTCTTGGGATTCAATTCACCTTAATTGATCTCTTGAAATACTATTCTTTTGCAAGCCTACTGCATTAAGTTCATTTTCAAGAAAATTTCCAAAATTCCGCCCTCATATTTTTGTGTTAATAACATAGGCCAATAGAAACACGCCACTGGACATGTAATGAATCTTGAAATACTATTTTTTTGCAAAATGATTTTCAACCTTAATATCTCATAGTATAAAAACATGACCAGGATTAAGCAACACAAAGATAAACCACAAAACACTTTGACGAAGAGTTCATGCATGATGATCAGATGATACTTAGACATGAAAAAATCCTAAAAACTTCTTGGATACTGACAAGTAGAACCCTAACCTTGTCTATCAGCTACAAACCAATTTCAACATTGCATCTGCCGGCAATGTCGAACTTTTCTAGCACGATTGCATTCTCGAGAAAATATCTAACCAATGGAAGTACAAACTTATTTTCACTTAATGGTCCAACCAAGTTAATGAACTTGATAGTCTTCAGATGTAGCAATGGACAATTAACTGTATGTGGCTCAGACGTCCTGCTTTGTCCTTCCTTACCTTTAACATAACATGGATGCAGGTACTGCACGAATGAATCCGCAAACATTAAATTGAGAAATCGAAAGGAAGCCCAAAGCTTACCTCCAATAATGCAACAAAATGAACTTCCTGGTTAGATCCTTTCGTGAACTCACATGTTACTTGAGAATACTCTTCTCACTTTTTCTCTTTTCTAGTTCTTATGGGAACACCGGACAGGGGAGAAATCTCCACAAGTTAGAACCTATTGTTGTAATCTCATTAAGTACTGAGGCTAGTTATGTTTCACATTGTAAATAAGAGCCCTCCTCTTATATAGAAAAACTTGTTTTACTCACACATTAGAGGCTTATCTCCTATACTTTTGTCAAAGATTAACCTTTTTCAATCTTATCTTCCGGTTCAATTCTTACCTTTTCTTGAAGAGGTAACAAGTCAAGTCCCCTCTTTGTAACCTTTTATCATAATCTATGAAATATACCCAAAAATTGTTTAAATTAAAAAGAAAAGAAAAAAATGATTATTTTCGTGTAGTATTTAAGATTAGAAATCTGTTGATATATATTGTATTCTTCTCCCACTCATAGTTGTTTGATATTGATAACATGAAGTATCAACAACGTAGGCATAAAGGAAACTTACTCTTGGTTTTCAGTCAATGACCAATGTCTCAAGATCTGATGAACTCTGTAGAAAGCTGCAAAATCGAGGGAAGTCCAACGGTACTATGGCTGCATTAAGTTTTAAAAATGTCCGGCTTGATGGTGGAGGCTGCCACCCATTCGATTCCAGTATGGGCATGCACTTATAAACCAAATAGATAAACCAGAATATGTCAAAATAAGGAAATGCAACACACTTAACGAATGAACAGCTTGGACTATAAGACTATGTTTTGCACATAAAAGTGTTCAAGGTTGGTATGGAAATCCAAAGATGGCGTTATCTTTTAACCAGGAAAAAGTAGAAATTCAGTCAACAACATCCAGAGGTTGTGAAATGCAGTATATAAACAGACAGCTCCTGTCCAAAGATGGAGTTTAAGAACTTCGGAAAACCCATTCACATGACTTAAAGAGTATGACCAATGTAAATTAATCCAAATTTTATATGTTGTTCTGTCAATTGCAAACTCTTTGTTCACAAGGTCTTATTTCAGTCTCATGTTCAACCATGTTGGCCATGACTCATGAGAATGTAATTCTTCGTTATCAGATTATCTTAAGTAGTGGAATTGTTAGTGTTACTAAACTGATGATTCAATAGCAAATAAAAAATTCCAAAAAAGGAAAAAAGGGAAATTTTGGATAGTGAAGAGTATGAATAAACCTCGATGCACCAAGAACTCAATTCAAGTTTCTCGACATGGGCAACACTGTGGAGAAGTTCCTTCATATTGCTATACTGCTTCTCCCAGATGTAGTCTCATTCATCATCGCCTTCACTATTGTCTTCCTCGTCGAAAACGATATCTAAACAAAGGACTGCAGTGACAAGTAAAGGCACATTTCCATGCGGCAAGCGTATCTCACCGCATTGCCCCAATAGTTGCAAAGTTTGAATAAAGGGGGCTAATATTTCAAGCCAAAGGTCATGATTCTCATTGTAGTTGTCTTTTATGATCAATTTTCTCAGCTTGACATTGCTGATTTCCAAACGATGGATGCCCGAAAATTCATCTAATTCCAAGCCCTCCAAGTTGGGCAACCAAATAATACCTTTTGTATGACACTTTCATTCAAAATCAGGGATCCAACTGAAAGAGAAAGAGATTTCTCCAATTAACACTGCCAGAAGGGTTCAGTTGGCAGCCGCGTAAAACCAAATTTCTCAACGATGTATTCTTATATGCGAACTGAGGAAACTCATATTTTGATATCCAATAAAAATCAAGTGTAAAACTTTCAACATTAGCAGTTTCAGTTGCAAAGTGCACCCATAAATCAACATCTTTAACATACTGCTCCTTGTACATAAAGTTCCTTACCGTGAATGTTGGGATTTTCTCGCAAGACCTCCAATACTGAAGCTCCCTATTGATGGAAGCCACAAGATTAAGACTTTCTTCATCGCTGTTGGGATTCTCGGGGAACATGAAATGGAGTGATACTGGAACTGACTTCCAAAGAAACCGCCATCTTGTAGGCAATACACTGTTTCTCACAACTGCTTTACTGTTGTCCCACAACTTAGAGAGAATGTGAATTAGAATTGGCTCGGGCAAATCGCTGAGTCAGTCTTCTGTCGCCATGATTTTCCTCTGCATTTCCCTGGAGTACAACTTTCAGTTAAAGGGAACTCTTGTATGAATTTGAAGAACAAAGGCCAAAGGATATGTGGACTCACATATTTTGTATGTTTTGAGTTCCATGGAGTACAACTGAATTTGAAGAGTACAGACCAAAGGGCATGTGGAATATCACATACATATTTTGTATGTTTTAAGTACTATCTTTTAGAAGTTCTTGTTTCATGCTCAGTAATTAAAATCACATGTACTTTTATCTTTAAAGCCTGTTAAGTAATCTGAAAGTCTAAAAATCTGAAAAATATTGTAGAACAACAATTTAACTTTTTCATTTAGAAACCAAAATAACTTGTAAAACAAAATATATTTTACTAGATAAGCTAAACTGTCCTATGGCATCTTTGATTGAGGATGAAGAGATTTGCTACTTTTGGCTTGGAATACCTCAATTAAGCATTGGAGAATTAATCACCCAACCACAATTTCCCTTCTTGTCTACTGGCTAGTTAAAGTTATAGCTAAGATTAATAACAGGTATATTCTTTTTTCGGATTTAAATGCAAATATTTTTATACTGTTATTATATTTTAACATCCAAGAAATTTTTGACTATTAATATACAGGGGGGTGCCAGATGACCACCGTCGAAAAGACCATGACAAGGAAATTTTGAAAAAAAAATGATTAGTAAAATTTATGTTGTACTCACTTACCCTTTTTCTGTCATACCTACAAATATCAAGATATGTCTACACAATTTTACTCCTGCAGGATAAATGGAGTAGAGCTAATATGTCATACTGTAAAATGAATCGTTTGCTCCATCATCGTAGGTCTCTTCCTTCTCCTCGTCCTACTTCAGGACCTCCCTTATAAACTTGAATGCCTCATCAACTATCATTCGGTCTCTTGCCCGAGCTTGCCACACAAATAGCTTTCTACCCGTGAGAGAAGTATAGAGGTCTTTAAACTTCATTGGAACATAATAATAAGCTCGGTTTGCTAGCGACAGGTTACTATAGTGAGTCTGCACTGGACTGAGTGACGACTCACAAGAGTCCAATGGTACACGAGCGACCTTCTTCTCAAACAGATCATACTTGTTCAAGATTAAAACAAATGGGATCTCTTTGAAACAGGGATATCTGACCATTGTTTCAAGGAGTTCTTTGATATGTACCACAACCGTTGTCCTCTGGAACAAGCCACATCTGATCAGATAGTCACTCAACGCAAACATCTCCACCCACTTGCATCCTTCGTTGATTCCGTTGGCATTTACTCCGATTAGTTGGTACCTGTCAGGAAGAACAAAAAACATGTACCTAAGATAACTCATAGCACGTATGCTTTTCAAGAACCATCAAAATAGTCACAATTATCGGTCCTAACCTATTAAAATTTGATTAGTCTATGTCACCTAGACTAATTAGATTATTCTGATGAGTACATAGGTAACAAAAGCTCAATTTTCTAGCAAATTTTCAGCATGTTGGAACAATCCATACAAAATCCCTATAAAATGAGAAACCAGAATGTAGGGCTGGCTGTTCAAAACTAAACCGCCTGATAAGCACCCCTACCAGAATGTCAAGGCAAATTGAAGGGTATAGGAATAGAGGAATCTTTCATGACTTTTCTCACTCATAAGTTATAGAAGCACAACTCCAGAAACTTCATCATTCTATTTTCATATTTCTTTACAGGGATGAACCTCTTTCCCGGGATCGATGGTTCTTTTCTGGACCGCTTAAGTACTTCAGGAGTACCTAACTAGCACAATGTTTTCTTATTTTCGATAACAAGATTTTAGTAATATAATTGGTCAAGCACCAAGACTGTGCTGGTGAGTACAAAAACTATACACAACTCAGGATACTCCTGAAGGTAAAATCTATCACAACAATAGCTTCATTAACATCTTTCAGTTTACCCCAAAAAAAAAAAAGTAAATTCAAGCACTTAATTTTTCAGTCGCGAGTTGCTTCTGCTTTTCCTTCAAACACCTTCTGTTTCTTTCTTTCTGTAAATATTCTTTCACAGAAAAAGAGAATTAATAGCACTTTATTCTTTTAAGGAATATTGATAGCACTTCATAACTAGCACAATTACCTAACAAACAACATACCCAGTGAAATCACACAACGTGGGGTACCCAGTGAAATCACACAACGTGGGGTCTGGGAGGGTAGAGTGTACGCAGACCTTATCTCTACCTTTGGTAGGTAGAGCAGCTGTTTCCGAGAGACCCTCGTCTCAAGACAAAGCACAAGCAAAGTAAGACAAACAAAGCGACTAAGCCATGATAGCGACTTCTGAAAAAGAAGCAATAACTAATGCGGGTAAATAAGACAAACAAAATACACATAGCAGCATAAATCAGACGACAGTGGACTATAAAGCAATATTGTCCCTACTAGTATGATAGGCTAAGCGAGCTTACAATAATAACACTACAACTATCATGTTGTAAGCGTAAGTAGGACTACGCTGGACTACCTACTACCCTTCTACCTTAATCCGTGTCCTCCATTACCTACAGAAACAAAAAGGTGCACATCATCTTTTGGATCTATATCCCAGGCCATCTCAACATACCCCTCCCCCCCCGCAATGTATGTCTGTGAAATTTTAACTGACTCTACCGATAAAATATTGTAACCGTCTAATTTAATGACTTCACAAGATTTTGCAGATATATTTTAATCATCATGAGGTGACATGCATGCAAAATGAATAATTTACGCTGCCCATTGGAATTACGTGTCAAACTAGAGTACCTCCGGAGAATTCTTAACATCTAAACTAAAACGATACTAAATTACCACTCAACGCCTAAAAATGCAACTGCTCTAGTAGGAGGAGAATAGCTACCTAGTAAAAGGTGGTAGAGGAGCTTCCACATTGTCTCCAAAGGTTTCGAACATTGAACTACGATCACCCAAGAAGAACTCCATAAAAGCCAAAACATTCCCTTGGGTAACTCCTACAGCATACAGTATGTGTTGCTTTGAAGGTTCATACTCATTTTTTTTTTTGGATAACCGGTTCATACTCATTGCTTGATACCTCTACAGCCTACAAGGCCGGGAAAAAAGCCAAATCAGTATCCATTGTCTATTTTCCAAAGTGATTAGCATTAATCAAATTCAAGACTACTCCTATGCTCCTAACGTAATCTGTTAAATCTCTTCTTGTATGTTTCCTTCCAGACCTCTTCGGCCTGGAGAACATATTAACGTATTGCTGCAGGGGGAAATGATAGCCAATCAGAGAAATGTTCCAACCTCGGGTTCATGGAATAGATGCACTGGTTAGTTTCGGGAGATTCCATGTCCCCAGTCCCACCTATAAAGTGGAACTCAGTTACTAAAATGCATAAAGAGACGCTTCATTCTTAGAATGTTCATACTGTGTATGTACAAAAACATGAACCTAAATGACTATACCCTGAACCGTAGAAATAAAATCCAAAATATATACAAGACACACATCAATGTAACTCAACTTCACTTGTTGAAAATCTAATTGAAGAAAAATCCAATAAGTTTTGTTCAGCAACTTTGATTAGTTGAGCATGGGTAAAACTCTGTGGCAGTAAACATAATATATCTACAATTCTTTTCTTAATACTTCCTCTACAATTTTTTTAAAGCCACCAGAAATATGCAATATGCGACAAGGCAGAGGAGGAAGCATAGGTAGAGACAGCAAGGATAAGAGGAACTGAAATCAGACAAACAAGTGCACAATCATTCACCTAGATACATTGCCATGTGACAAAGAACTCATTCCGTCTCAAACTTGGATCTTCAGCTGTCTTCCTCGTTCTATCCGAAAGATTATTGTCCACATACGTCTAAAAACTGTTGGATTCTGATTCGTAATATACCATTAAGATTCCTGAATTTCAATTCAATTTGGGTTGCCAGTGGAGGCAATTCTTTCAAGAAGCTGCCCAAAGACCTGAAATTCTTGGACTTTGACTTGGCGGACTGGTCACAGTAGCAACCTGAGATACGTGCAACATGATAGACTCTATAACAGGTGAGATGTCCTGGCCTAGAGATCTCGATTCAGAAAAGAGGTTCTGCTACAGGTGCTGCGGGAATTGTACCAGAATTCACATTAAGGGGTTCTACACTACGAAACTCGTATAATATATTGGACGACCAGTATACTCTAATGCTATTGAGCAATCCAAGTCAGCACCTTCCTCAGTGAGGAGAATTCCTGGTGGAAGCAACCTCCATAACCATCGCCCTCCAATTCTTTATTTAGAAAAGAAATAAAGTGGGAGAGAGCAACTCTTCTAATTGCCGCAAAAGTAACAAGTACTAACAACTCTTTCGATACTGACAAATATTATAAAGTTTCTTTTTCACCAATAAAAGTAACATAGGCCAACGAAACAAGTCGTAATGAATCTTGATGAACTATCTTGGCAAAATGATTTTCAACCTTTAATTTTCAAAGTATAAGAACATGATAAAAAAAGATTCAGTAAATATGAAGTAGAAAATCACAAAACATTTAGAGGAAGCTTTCTTATATGATGACCAGAGAATATGAACATTGTTACTTAAACATTAAGAACTACTGACAAGTACAATTCTAGCCATGTCTATCAACTACTAACCAGTTTCAAACATAAAGCAACAGTGGTTAAGTATGTTGCGATCAATACAAAAGGTATGGGTCAAAGACTATCAATAAGAAAAGACAACCGAAGCGTGAGGAGAGGATCTGGGAAAGCTTTGAAACTCCTGCGCCATTTTAACATAATCCTTAGGCACATCACGCCCTTCAAATTTGGCAGCAATGACGAACTTTTCTAGCACTGTTGCATTCTTGAGCAAATATTTCACCAATGGCACTACAGACTTATTTCCACTTAGTGGTCCATCAAAGTTAATGACCTTGATGGTCTTCAGATGTAGCAAAGAGCAGTTAAACTTATGTGTCTTGAACCACTTGCTCTGTTCATCCTTGTTTGTGTACCTTGACAGCAGGTCCTGCGGGATAGAATCCGATATATTAACCAGTTTTTCTCATTCAGGTAGAAAGCCTAGGAGTTGATTGCAGACAAATTAAAAGGTGATAAATTTTTCCAAAGACTAATTCTCCTCCCATCCAGAATACTATTTTTGCTTCCTCATTAGAGGCATATCTCCTAAAAGTTTGCAAAAGATTGAACCTTCTCTCTACATGAGGATTAAACTGGTTCAATTCTTACCCCTTTTTTGAAGAGGTAAGGTTGTCAAGTCCCCTCTTTGTAACCTTTTATCATTGTCTATGAAATATACCAGTAAGGTGGTTTAAATTTAAAAGAAAAACCAAAAAGGAAGTTTAATGATTTTTTTCTTGAAGTACTTATGATCAGAAATATATTGATATATATCGTCTTCAGTCTACCACTAATAGTTGTTTGATATTGATAACATGAACTAATGAGTATAAAAGTTTAAAGAAAACTTACTCTTGGTTTGTGATTGTTCCAGTCAATGACCAATGTCTGAAGATCCTGTGAACTCGGTAGAAAGCTCCAAATTCCAGGGAAGTCCAATAATACTAAGGCTGTGTTAAGCTTTAAGAATTTCCAGCTTGATGGTGGAAACACCCACCCTTGCAACTCCAGTATGGACAGGCACTTATAAACCAAATAGATAAACCAGAATATGTCAAAAACAAGGAAATGCAACATACTTAATAAATGACATGAAAAATTGTAGAATAATTTGTAAAAACAGCTTCAACTATAGGACTGTGTTTTGCCACAAGCCACATCAAAGTGTTCAAGGTTGGTTTAGGAATCTACGGACTGATTTTTAAACACTTGGAAAACCCATTCACATGACTTCAAGATGATGATCACTGTAAATCAATCCAAATTTTAAATGTTTTCTATCCTATGTAAACTCTTTATTCTCACAATTTTCATCATAAAAATTTTTGTTCAATAGGCCTTGTTTTAATAAACTGCCACTGTCCAACCAAAGTTGCCATGAGATGGCTATTCTGCAGTACTTACAGACATATTTATCGTATTATCCTATGTAGTGGCATTGTTAATGTTACTAAACTGATCTGAATTCAATAGCAAATAATAAGTCACAAAATGAAAAAAAGAAAATCTAAATTTTGGATAGCCAAGAGTATGAATAAACCTCGAAGCACCAGGGACCCAATTCAAGATTCTCGACATGGGAAACACAGTGAAGAAGTTCCTGGAAATATCTACACTCCTTCTCCAATTTGTCTTTTTCATCTTCAAGTTCATGAAAATCAACACTTAAAGAAAGGACTGCAGTGACAAGTGAAGCCACATTTCTCAGCTGAAAGCGTATCTCATCGCTGCACAACCCCGAAAGTTCCAAATGTCGAACATACGGGGCAAATATTTCGAGCCAATAGACAACTTCTTCAGCAACTTCTGTTTCGTAGTTTGTTATGATCAACTTTCTCAGCTTCACAGAGCTAATTTCGAGACGACGAATACCACCAACTTTATCTAATTCCAAGCACTCTAAATTAGGGCTCCCTAGTAATACTTTTTCCATAACACCCTCCGGCAATGCTACGTCACCAATTGAAAGAGAAACGAGACTACTCCAACTAACACTACCAGTAGGGTTTAACTGACAATTACCAAGAACCAAATTCCTTAACGATGTATTCCTATATGCAAACTGAGGAAACTTATACGCGTAATCGGGAAAACACGTCCAGTAAAATTGAAGTGTAAACTCTTCAACACCAGCAATCTTAGTGGCAAAATGTACCCAAAAGTCCACATCTTTAGTAAGATAATCCCTGTATTTATAGGGGAAAACCCTAAATGCTTTGATTTTCTCACAAGACCTAAAATAGTGAAGCTCTCTATTGGTGGAAGCTATGTAAGCAAGAACTTTCTTGGTGTTTATGTTAACATCATACGGATACTGGGGGAAGGGGAAATCGAGTGATAATGGGACGGATTTCCAAAGATACCTCCATCGCTCTGATAATATGCTGGTTCTCACAACCTCTTTACTGTTCCGCAACATAGAGAGGATATGGAGTAGAAGCGGCTCCGGAAGATTAGTGAATCGGTCTCCATCTCCTTTCGCCATGATATTCCTCTGTAGAGTACAACTTTCAATGAAGGAGTAATCAGTCACGGAGGGCATTAGTCCCGTCCAGAAGTATTTTCCAACATGATAGAATATAAACAATCTGAAGAGAATGTCTGATTAAGATATCAACATACATGTATAATGATATTTATTCCAACAGTACAAAACAAAATAATCAAAGTTCAACAGAATATCTTCTAGTTCCTTTTTTTTAATTAATTTTTAAGTTTTAGTTTAAAAACGTAACATTATTTATATTCTTTAAGCTCTTTCTTTCCATGAATTATCAAGTACTATACATGAATTTTCTTAAAAGAAATTGAACACTTCAGTACTAAATCAACATCATTCCAAAAGAGCAGTTTGCTAATCTAACTTCATTTAAATAAATTATTAAACCAAAAGCTAAACTATTTTGATACCAAGTAATCATGTTTCTCATTGCTTTATTAGAATTAACAATCAAGTTATGAGAACTGTACATATGAAACGTGAATCGGTAATGCAAAAAGATAGGGTACAAGTAACTAAGTTAAATTACAACAACAAAAGCAGCAACAACATACCCAGTGTAATCACACAAGTTGAATTACATTGATAGCATAAAAATTAATTTAAACTATCACATTATACAACTTTTATCCATGCAAGAACAACAAAAATTTAGCCAAATCCCAAAGCTGAAACACGTTTGAAAATTGAAGTCCACTGTATAAAAAAAAGATCTCCAACTACACGAGATGTTTTTTTTTCGTAAACTAGGGAAACCGCCCCTGCCCTTCAGGTGTGCTCCGGGTAAACCACAAACCACACTGGAGAGGTAAATTGCACTAGGCAAGCCCCATGCCACGAGCTCGACCAAGAAAGCATGCAGGGGTGTTTCGAGCAACTACACAAGATGTTGAATATTGTGTAGTACATATGTCCTAATTAACATAAAGGATTGGTGATTTCCTCATAATATCTCATATTAATTTAAGTTGCCTCAACTCCTTATAGACTAAACCCCCCAAGCTAAGATATTAAAAAAAATAAAGGAAAGCAGAAAACAAACATTAAGCCCCCGTTTGACCATGGATAGTTTTCACTTTTTTCCGAAATATTATTTCCGGAAATAATATTCCGGAAAATTGTATATACATAGAGGGTGTGTTTGGTATGGAGGAAAACATTTTTTGGTCAAAAAATTCGGACAACTTTTTCTAGGAAAACAAGTTTCTTAAAAATGACTTTCCTAATCAAAGCAGGGAAAACAAGTTCCATAAGTGACATTTCACGTTCCCACCCACCCAAGGCCACCAACCCCCACCACTTGACCATCTCATCCCCATCACCCCCGAACCTCTACTCCCCACCCCATCCCACATCCCACCCCTATAATGTTTAGCTAGATTACATATAAATGCTCTTGGATAATATTATTTTGCTTATGTACCAAACACTAGGAAATAAATAAGAAATCAACTTATTTTCCAAGAAATCATTTTCTATGAAAATATTTTCTATGAAAAAACATTTTCCTTCACACCAAACACACCCAGAATTGTTACAATTTTCCGGAATTCGAAAAACTCACAAAAGTTCTTTTCACCATTTTCACTCCAAATCACTCCTAAAAATTCAAAAAACAACTATTCATGTCCAAACACAACTCCAATTTCCAAATACCATTTTCAACTTAAAAACAAATCTACTTTTTTTTTCAAATTTCACAATTCTTATGTCCAAACACCCACTAAGATGCTCTTTCTAACAGTGTAACAGAACAACAAAAGATTATAAAGAAGAAAGCTTTCTCACCTGTTTTTCTTTTTGACGTAAGAAAGCTTGGGAACTTTGGTTGCTTCTTGAGAGTGTATGAAAGAAAGAATTTAGGGAGAGAGTTTGGGGTTTTATTTCACCAAGGGTATTTTAGGGATTATAAAATAATATTAGGGATAGGATAGTAAAAATATTAGTCAAACTAAAAGTGTTACATATATAATTTCAATATCATTAATAATAAAAGAGGAAGTTTTAACTTAAATAATTTTTAAATATAAAAATATTTATTTATAAAATAGACTAAAAAAAAGTGTATCGAAGGAATTGGACAAAAGGAGTACTAATAAATTGGAGGACATCACCTCACTTATTTTGCTTTATACTAGTTTTAGCGTAATAAATTAAATATTTTATAAAAAATAATTATGTAAAATAGCAATGGACGTTAAAATAGATAAAATATTCATTTAAATGACAAAATAATGTTATAACATTGATTTGGTTGTTGATTTTCGTGTATTTAGAAAAATTAGATTTTCCTCCTCTCTATTTTAAACATGTTAATTTTGAATTGTGCATAAAATTTAAATACACAAAAAAAAATCATAAACCAAAATGAAACTGAAGGTGACAGAATTTTCTTGATATGAGTTGAAAGTGTGTGAAATCTAGTACTCCTAAATTCAATGGAGTTGAAAGTGAAACTTTTATTAAGAAAACAAAAAACTCTATAAATTGACAAAACTTTCCTACGTGAAAAAAGTGTACGCGAATTAAAAAGTTCATAATTTTAGAACTCAAACAAGAAAATGAAATCATACAGTAAAAGAAGATCTTAAACTATAGAACGAGCTCTTGAAGAGACATGTGTCTATATATATATATATGTTTGTGTGTACAAACGCATATGTGTGTCTCTACTAATTCAGTTTCATAACTATGTCTAATAATAGTAGAATTAATCATAAATATTATAGATATTAATAAAAATACATAAAAATTTTCTTTTGCATTGTTCCTTTTTTTCAGTTTCGCAACTACGTCTAATAGTAGTTACACTCAATCATAAATATTATAGATATTAATGAAAATACATACAATTTTCTTTGTAAATAATTCTTTATTTTCTTTATAAATATGGTTCCAACAAAAAAAAAGTATTAACATGAACATATTACATATTCAAATAGGTGATAAAAATCTTAACAACATAAATAGAATAATATGAATGAGAAATAAAATTCAGAAAAGAAGCATACCTTTAAATTCAAGCTTAATCTGCATGAAATCTCAATCGCATACTCGAATCTTCTTTCGCTTGCACAAGAATGATGAAGAATCGATCGATAATGACTTATATAGATTTATTAGAAGATGGTAAAAAATCTAATAACAACTCCAAGTAAATAAAGAGGAATTTAGCTCTACAAGCAAAACCATTGTTCATTCTTTTCGGTTCTGCAACCACATCTAATAGCAGTAGACTCTTATCATAAATATTACGTAGAATTTTCCTTTTGCAAATAATTCTCTATTTTCCATATAAGTATGGTTCCAACAAAAGAAAGTAACATGAATATATTACATATTCAAATAGGTGATAAAAACCTTAACAACATAAATAGAACTATATAAATCAAAAATAAAATTAAGAAAAGAAGCATACCTTTAAGTTCGAGCTTAATTGGCATAAAGTTTCAATCATATACTCAAATCTTCTTTCGCCTGCACATAAATGATGAAGAATCAATCAATGACTTGTATAGTTTGTTAGAAGAAAGTAAAAAAATCTAATAACTCCAAGTAAAGAAAGAGGAATTTAGCTCCTAAACCTAAATTTTGTAACCGAAAAAAAAAATACTTTAACTTAAAAGGAGTTGAACACCAAGCTATGTATGTTAATTTGAGAAAAATAGTAAATGACAATTTTGTCTATTGTAGAGTCTTTTAATGAAGAGCAAAAAGTTTAATTAACATTTGTAAGGCTCTTCGTGTTTTTAATATAATATAGTAGATGGATAGATATAGATTAGCACTTAGCACTTGACTTATGCCCAACACCATCACTTTCACAAGATAGGAATAAGGTTACGCATTCAGACTCTACTTATGAGATTACATTTGATATGTTGTTGTTGTTAAATAATATTAAAAAAAAATCCACTTTATGGACATAAATAGTTTCGCCTATAAAATTTAATAAGTAACATGTTCAATTAATCACATGTTTTGCCTCATAGACGAGCGTTGCATGTGTTGCTCAATTATCATAAGTAATGACTTATGAGTTATCACAGACAGAAAATATCAACATATGTCTACACTAGTTTCTTTCTCTATCTACAAATATCAACATATGTCTACACTAGTTTACTCTTGCCGGATAAACGGAGAAGAGCTAACATCAGTTGTACTGTAAAATGAATCTTCTGCTCCACCATAGTAGGTCTCCTCCTTCTCCTCGTCCCACTTCACGACCTCTCTTATATACTTGAATGCTTCATCAACTGTCAATCGGTCTCTTGCCCGAGCTTGCCACACAAATAGCTTTCTACCCGTGAGAGAAGCATAGAGGTCTTTAAACTTCATTGCAACATAATAATAAGCTTGGTTTGCTAGTGACTGGTTAGTATGGTGAGTCCGCACTGGACTGAAATCACTGAACCACTCGCAAGAGTCCAATGGTACACGAGCGACCTCCTCCTCAAACAGATCATACTTGTTCAAGATTAAAACAAATGGGGTGTCTTTGAAACACGGATGTCTGACCATTGTTTCGAAGAGTTCTTTGACATGCACCATCTTGTTCTGAAGTAGTGTGCCGCTACCACTGTCCTCCGAAGAACGCCACATCTGATCATAGTCACTCAGGGCCACACAAAATACTACAACACGTACATCTTCGAACATCTCCACCCACTTGCATCCTTCATTCATTCCATTGGCATTTACTCTAATTAGTTGGTACCTGTCAGGAAATGAGATTAGTCTATGTCACCTAGACTCAAGTAAGATTATTTGGATGAGTACATAACATATGTTCAATTTTTAGCAAGTTTTCAGTATGTTTGATAATCCATACAAAATGCTCATGTCCCCTTACAAAGATAGACACCGGAATGTCAAGGCAAACTGAAGGTAGGCATACAAGAGTCATTCAAGTAACTTTTCTCCCTTATGAATTATAAAAGCATAACTCAGAAACTTCTCCACCTGCTATCATTCTATTAGCATACTTCTTTCAACCATCAATTATATTTATCTTTGAAAATGAAAAAAGGGAGACAAACCTGAGTTTTAACCAAAATTGTCCCTCAAGTTTAGGCCTTATCAAAAAAAAGTTATTTTTATCTTAACGGGACAAGGGAAGGAAATCTTTCCCCGGACCAATGGTCCCTTTCTGGACCTCTTAATTACCTAACTAGCATAATGATTTCCCTGATTTGTCTGGCATAAGTTTACAGAAGAGTGCAACCTTACAGGAGGTTTGGTCTACACAAGGCTGGACTCAACATTCAGGAGAAGATTACATGATTGGAGATGCAAAGGATATTAGAGTTCTTCAAAACTCTGGAGCAGAGCATTGGTCTACAGGAGGGTGCAGACACCTTAAGATGGCCAAAGCATAGCAGCGGCATTTACACAGTCAAATCAGCCTATAATATCTGAATCAGGCAGGCTCACAGCTCACATTATGGCCCTGGAAGCACATTTGGCAAGTCAAGATACCACATAAGGTGTCATGTTTTACATGGCTGGTGGTTAGGGAATCTGTTTTGACACAGGAAAATCGTAGGGAGGAGGGGAATGTAACTATGTTCAAGATGCTACACGTGTTAGAGTGAGTTAGAGTCCCACATTGGTTGAGGGAAAGGGTTGTGGTCTCCTTATATGGTCTTGGGCAAGCATCCCTTCAAAAGCTAGCTTTTGGGGTTGAGTTAGGCCCAATGTGCATCTCGTGAAAGATGATGGTAATCCCCTTGATGATCCAGAGAGATACAGGAGATTAGTTGGGATCATTGTGACTCGTCGGACATTCTTGGATTGAGGGTTTTGCAGATGCAGATTGGGCTGGATTCAAGATTGATAGAAGGCTTACTATTAGTTATTGTGTCTTTATTGGTGGAAACTTGGAATCATGGAGAAGCAAGAAACAAGATGGCATATCTCGTTCTGGTACAGAATCCGAGTATAAAGCTATGGCACAGTCCATGTGAGATTATGTGGATGCATCATCTTTTAACTGAAATTCGGTTGAAGCATCATACTACTCCAACAGAACTTTGGTGTGACAATCAAATTGCCTTCATATAGCCTTTATCTGTTTATCATGAAAGAACTAAAGATAACGAGGTTGACTATCATTTTATTCGTGAGAAGATTCAGGAAAAGTTAATTTTCACTGGCTACGTGAAGACGAGAAAACTAGCTGATTTATTTACAAAGGCGTTGAATGGAGCTCGAGTTGGTTATCTTTGTAACAGGTTGGACATGATCAACATCTATGCTCCAACTTGAGGGGAGTGTTAAGAGAATGCATGTAGATACTCTTCTGTATAAAGTACATAGCATAGCATATCTTTAAGGATTGATCGATTTTCTCTTTTGATTATTTCCTTAATTAGCATAGGAACTTATCACATGGTGGAACAGAATCCAAGGAAATTCCTCCATTGTCTTGTTTATGTACACTTCTTTGCGACAAGTAAAGAAAGATTTTATTAGTATAACTGGTCGAGCACCAAGACTGCTGGTAAGTACAAAATCTATGTACGACTCAGGCTATTTCTGAAGCATGAGGGTAAAATCTATCACATCAATAGCTTCGTTAACATCTTTCAGTTTACACCAAATAGCATTTTTCAGATATTTTTTAATCATCATGAGGTGTCACGCATGCATAATAAAAAATTTACATTTCCCATCAGAAATATGCATCAAGCTAGAGTACATCTAGAGAATTCTCAACATCTAAAACTTGAAAGATAATTATCACTTAACACCACAAAATGTAATTGTCCTAGTAGGGTGAGAATGGTTACCTAGTCAGAGGTGGTCCAGAAGCTTCCAGATTGTCTCCAAAGGTTTCAGACATTGGGCTACGATCATCCAAGGAGAACTCCATAAAAGCCAAACCATTGCCTTGGGTAACTCCTTCAGCATAGAGTATATCTCGCTCTGAAGGTTCATACTCATTGCTTGATACCTCAACAGCCTACAAGACCGGAAAAAAACAATTTAATATCCATTGTCTATCTTCCGTGGTGGTTACCATTCATCAAATTAAAAATCTGTTCATTAGTAGGTGTACTCAAGAAAACTAAGTAATTCGTAATAACTTGTCTCAAGAAAGGATCTAGATTCTATATTACTTCATAAAGAAATAACCCTCTGGCAGCAGTTGCCTGTGATAGTAATATGTTCTTGATATGGCATACTTACAAGGAAATAAGTGCATAAGCAGAAAACTTTAGAGAGTCAATATCCATCTTTGTAACATCTATAACTGAACCATGATAACACTACAGATTTTTAGAGAGATATGTTACCAGGAGAGCAGAGCCAAATGCATATAGACAAGATATGGTCGATAAATCAGATCGACTGGATAACTGAAACAGCCTATTAGTCATCACCAGGGCTGACAAATTGGTTTTAAAAAAAAGTACCCATCCAATCCGACCCGTTAGATATGGGTTCGATAACTGACCATTTAAAAATGGATCAAATATGGACATTATCCATATTATCCACTAAAATATGGATATCCATACTATCGATACCCATTTGTTCGCTTGTAATTTTTCATGTTCTTGCTTTCTGAAAGTCCAAGTTTATTTTGGCTTTTAGCTTGTGTTCTCACCTGACTATTCCTGAAAACATGGATCGGTTAACCCATTTTTTATCCGTAAGCAAATATGGGCGGGTCGGATACTTTATCTGTTTTTGTTTAATCCGTTCCGACCCGCCCATATCTGATCTGATCCGACTAGCCTGTTTTCCACTCCTAATCATTACCCATATACATTTAAGATAGTGCAAAAATGAGTTATGTAACTACATTGCTTGAGAGACTTTTATTTGACAATTTGATTCAATAAGACTACTCGTATGCTCCAAAAAGTACCTTGCTCAAGAAGTAATCTGCTACATCTGGAAGGAAATGAAGCTCTTTTCTTCTCTTGTATGTTTCCTGTATAGCAGGATCCTTCCACACCTCTTCAACCAGAGGAGCATATTCACGTGTTGCTGCAGGGAAAAATGCATCTAAATCTCCGGTGGCAATGATATCCAGTAGCCAATCAGAGAAATGCTTCAACCTCGGGTTCAAGGAATAGATGCACTGGTTAGTTTCCGCAGATTCCATGTCACCGCCTATAAAGTTTAACTCAGTTACTAAATTGCAGGCGTTGTGGAAACCATATGGTCAATATAATTCCAAATAATGAAGTTTCATTGATTACCCATAGTCGGGAATAGATGAGATGATTAAAAAAAATGACTAGCAAAAGATAAATTGGCTAGTTCTCATTATTTAATTAAGAAATTCAATTGTCGGTCATTAAAGAAGACAAAAGAAAGAATTTCGAATTTACAAGATACGATCCATATGAATCTAAAGTGTCAATTCCAACAAATATTAAACTAAAAAAATCTTGATATTCGAAATGGTTTGTCATCTGAGATGATTCTATTATTTCAATTAGTTATTTGTTATTGAATTGTGTTTCTCGCAAATCTAATTGAAGAAAAATCCAATAGATTTGTTTAGAGACTGACTATTTGAGTATGGGTGAAACTTTGGAGCAGTAAAGTATAAATTAACAGAGCACTTTTATCACTATTTGTGGAGAGTTATTTGAAAGAACCTTCAGCCTCTATTCTTGACAAAGCCTCCTCTTCAAAGCGCTCCCTTCCATCAAGAAGAATGCTCAGATACTTGTACATGTTGCTTTGAATCATCAGTTTGATATCTTGAACTTCTTCAGCAGTGAACTTGTTCCCATACAAAAATTTTGCCTGCTCAGAAGGTAGTGGAAAATGAGTATATAGTAATAATAAGAAAGCAAGGAAGTACAATTAATCATTAATGACTAAGAAAAGACAATTTCCTTTGTTAATAACCGAGAATTTGAAACTCGGTGAATTATGGGTCTGCCCTCTACCCTTCTCCAAAAAAAAAAATTACTTGCAGCAAATGAAATTTGTCGACCATAGCTATCTCTATTCCCTTAAATGAAAAAGAACAGATAAATGAGCTAGTTGTATACAGACATTTTAGAACGTTTATACATATCCAGGGACACGGCAGAAATTTTCAGGAAAATTTCTTAAAGATTCCATATATAGAAGCTTGACTTCCAATAAAAAAGAGAGAGTTAATGAAGAATAAGCATTTCTTCTCACAAGCGGTGTGCAATAATTATCTTACAGATCCAATATGGCTACCTGTTTGAAAATAGTACTTGTTCCGGAACTTTCAAGTCCAAGTAAAAGTAGCTTCTGAATTCTTTTTTGCTCTATATAATTTGTAACAGTGGTATAATTGCTAGGTTCATCCCTCTGTCCATAGGGCTGACCAGTAGGTACTGGCAGCGACAACAGGGAGCAGATAAACCGCGTTAATGCCTGTATAACAAACAAATATTAGATATTTAATAACCGACTAGCCCTACTAACAGAGTCAAAAGTGAAGCCTAAATCAACTTCTTTTACTACCTTTTCCCATATGTTACCCCGAATATTGTTTTGTCCTTCTTCCTCATAGCGACCATCATCATATACCCAAAAGTGAGTGTCACGAGGGCACTGCACATTTGCAAGCTGAAATAAAAGATAAGAATGATTCACTGCAGAAAAGCTAATGAAGACATGATAACAGTTCCAATTTAATAAGATTCATTTTCCCAAGAGCCTTAGCTGAACGTGACATAGATACGTGCACAATTTGTCAAATAAACATCTCATATAAGCATCACTGGACTCTGCTTTTCCAAGTATGCAGTTTCTTTTATAGTTCTTTTTCGAGAAAATGACAAAAATGGTCCCTTATGTTTGAGGGTAGGTTCAAAATGGTCCCTTAAGTATGCACTTAATTATTTTGGTCCTTTAAGTTCGTCAAAAATTAACACTTTTAGTCTTCATAAATATTTACCAAACTATATCTGTTAGATTTGACGGGAACTATGAAAAAAGGACATTAGCGGGAACTCACATTTAGAGGTACAAATTTTGTAGTTTCTGCTATTTTAAATTTATTTCTAGAGTCGGGTGCAACTTTTTGAGGTGTAATCTCTGCTATTTTTTTAATACTCATCTTTCTAGTGTCTAGTGTAGTTTTTTGCATTGCATATTTCAAGATTTGATGGGTCTTACTTAGTATTTATAGTTAAATATGTAAAGCACCTCCACCCACGACCGGTAGGTCCAGGGTTCGAGTCACGCTGTCACGCTGGAGGGGAAGTGTGGATACTCCAAAACGGGGGTAAAAAAAAGAAAAAAATAGTTAAATATTTTTTCCCATTGTTTAACGGACGGAGTCCGGTAAATATTTGACAAAGACCAAAAGTGTCAACGTTTGACAAACTTAAAGGACCAAAATTGTTAAGTGCATACTTAAGGGACTATTTTGAACCTACCCTCAAACATAAGAGATCATTTTTGTCATTTTCTCGTTCTTTTTCCCTAATGAACTTTTGTTTTCTGCTAAATTAGGTAAATCTCAAACTCTTTACATCCTTCAAAGATTTTCAAAGGACCAAAATTGTTAAGTGCATACTTAAGGGACTATTTTGAACCTACCCTCAAACATAAGAGATCATTTTTGTCATTTTCTCGTTCTTTTTCCCTAATGAACTTTTGTTTTCTGCTAAATTAGGTAAATCTCAAACTCTTTACATCCTTCAAAGATTTTCAAGACAGCAAAGACTTAGGTAATGAGAGGCTTTCCTCGTCTATTAATGCAATCTACTATTTATGAAAAGAATAACTGCAGCCTACTAAAACGGGTATCAGATCCCTAACCGATAGGCAGCCAGTAGTCTCAAAGTAAGGATAGCAAAATCACAATTAATTACGAGCGGAGAACCACTTTATAGTTTGACGGATTTAGAAGACGACAACACATATAAAACATAAGGCACATTTCATTACCAAATTTCTCTTAGAACAGTAATCTCAGAGCTATAAATGATTACTTGGATGTAGATTTTATTTAACTTCACAGTATATCAGTAAAATAATTGCAGCGGTAATAGGGTAAGAAAAAATCAATGCTGCAGTCAACATTTGAAAGAAAAGTTATTGCCCCAAAATATGAATGGAACTTTGTAGTACAAATGACATACCTTCAGCACCTTGAGTTCCAGTTTGGTTATCTCTCGGCCATTAATATAGACCTGTGTGGTTCCATTGCTTGCATGAGGACTAAGTTTCCCAGTAAAATTCAGGTTTGAACTCACAATTCTGTCAGGTTTTTCTCCTTCCTGTTAAATTAAGAAACCAAAGCTGCATTAACTTTCTTATTCCGATAGGGTAATTAGTCAAACTTCAATAAACAAAGTTACCTTTCCCCAAAGTCCAGATTCCTTGTCATACCAATAACTTCCGGGCTTCAACTTCTGAGGCGGTAAAGGGCACCCAAACAGTTCTGCCATCTCATCAGGCTTCAAAGGAAATCCATTAACAATCAACTGCTCCGGTCGGAGCTGATTAGCAGCACATTCTTTTTCTGCTTTCATTATTTGCTTGACTTCCAAGGAACTAAGCAAACGTGATAATACTCTTGAATGTTTGCCAAGTTTGAACCTTTTTGACTCATCAATTGGCTCACCGATACAACTTACACATTTGCGCCCCTCGGGCATCGAACCCATTGCTCTGAGCACACAATTAATGCAATATTTTGCATCACAAACTAAACACGACTCTTTATTTTCCCACTTCCCTTTCTCACACCTATAACAGAATCTTGATTTCTTTTTCTTCTTCCTTTCCTTGGAAACTCCAACATATTCCGGAAAGACTTGATTCTCAATGTCCACCACTTTTCTTTCGGATCTATTAATAGTATTGAAAGTTACCACATGAGCTCTTCTCCCTTCAGTGTGCTTTTCAGCATTCTCAGAGGGATTATGCTCAGACCCGGGGGACGCTGAGGGGGAACGTGAAGAAGAATCCGGGCTCTGCAGTACAGACACCTGGGATTCTGAACTACCTGAAATCCTTGGACTTTGACTTGGTGGACTGGTTACAGTAGCAACCTGCGACATGGGATTATCTAGCTTTAGGATACCGGGTACATATGAACTCATTACTATCGACGCGGAGTATAAATTTATGTGTAAACATTTACTAAATTATACTCCCTTGGTCCCAATTTATGTGGCATACTTTCCTTTTTAGTTTGTCCCAAATAAATGTCACATTTCTATAATTAGAAATAACTTAACTTTGAAATCCACTTTACCCTTAATGAAATAATTTATAGCCACATAAATGTCTATGGTTTGTTTTAGACCGCAAATTTCTTAAAATGATTTCTTAAACTTTGTGCCTAGTCAAATGGTGCCACATAAATTGGGACAGGGGAAGTAATAAATAGTATATATGTACCCATAACTTTAAAAATATAATGGATTCAATGCTAAAAAGTTAAAAATTGAACATGTTAAATTCTGGATCCACCTCTGACCTGCGACACGTGCAACGAGATTGGTTCTATAACAGGTGCAACGTCCCGGTCTATGGACCTTCTTGTTTCTGCTACAGATGCTGTGGGAATTGCACCAGAATCGACATCAACGGGTTCTACTCTAGGAAGCTCATATGATATCGGAGGACCGGTATACTCTGATGCTATTGAGTAATCCATGACATCCTCCTCCTCAGGGAGGGGAACTCCTGGAGGAAGCATCCTCCTAACCATCTCCCTCCAATCCTCCTCTCCGCCATTCTTTTCCATCTATATTTATTAAACGCAAAAATAGCCAATCTTTTACTGCTCTCAATTGCAGCCTCAATTTCTCACACGTCTATCGCTTCTTAACACTGCCGATTCCACCATCATCTAGTAAACAAAAACATCTAAGTCAAACACAGCAAAATAACAATGTTACAATTACTCTCCAAGGAGTTAAATCAATAAAAACTTAGTCTAAAACAAACTATTTCAAAGCATTCAATTTGGAAAGTTCAATCATACCAATTGATCAAAAGTTCAAGACTTTGAAATCTTACAATTAAACAATCCAAGCACAACATTTTACTAGCCAAACAACCAAACAAGGCCCACATACACACATACAACAACAACATACCTAGTGCAATCCCACAAGTGGGATCTGGGGAGGGTAGGATGTAAGCAGACCTTACTTCTACCTTTGCGGGGTTGAGAGGCTATTTCTGATAGACCCTCGGCTCAAACACACATACACACACACTTAAAACAAAAATCAAAATCAAAACTTTTCAAGAAAATTAAAACCAAAGTTGATATCTTCAAATGGGATTCAACAACTCTGAACATTGAACTATTCAAAAGTTTCAAGAATCAAACTTAACCAAAGCTAATCACCAGCTTCCAACCCTAAACTACTTTGCAACATGTACCACAAATTAACCAAAAAAAATAGGTACTCAAAAAATGTCAAGAAAAAAGAAGTAAAATGAAGAAAGTTTCTACCTTTAAGTTAAAAAAAATGTAAAGGGGTTGAGTAACTTTACCTGTGAAACTGACAATGTGAATCTTGATGATAGATAGTTAAAAATTGCTTTCACTTTTTTATTAAGCTCAAAAAGACTGAAAAAAAACTAAAAGGGGTTAGTTGTAAAGCCTAATAATTCAGGAAAATCAACCCTTTTAAAATTTAAACAAGAAGAAAGAAGCTGCAAAAAGAAAGATATATAGAAATACATGTACACAAATAACAACAACAACATATACCCAATGTAGCGTGGCGAGGGTAAAGTGTATGCAGACCTTAACTACCTTGCGATAGAGAGGTTATTTTCAATAAACGCTCAAGTTAACATAAAGCAAAAATAAAACAAATCAATAACGACATGTACACAATTAACTAAACAGAAGAAAGGGTATGCAAGAAAAGAAGTAAACTGAAGAAAGTTTATACCTTTAAGTTAAAAGAAACAAGAAAAAGCACAAAAGGGGTTGAGTAACTTTACCTGTGAAAGTGACTATAGCAAGCTGAGAATATGAATCTTGATGAGAGAGAGAGAGCGTTTGGGGGGGGGGGGGGATAAAAATTGCTTTTACTTTTTTTTATTAAGCTCAAAAAAGACTGAAAAAAAACTAAAAGGTGTAAATTGAAAAGCTTAATTTTGTTAGAAATCAACCCTTTTGAACAAGAAAAATTAAGATATACACTCTTTTCGTTCCCTAATAAATTGTTCTTTTAAGTACATCTATTCAATGCCAAAAAAAAGAAATTATAGTTAACAAGGGCAATTTTAGAAGAAAAAAATTCAGAATATTCTTGAAATTATAAAAAAAAAAATTGATAAAAATTGAAAGGCCTAAATAATTATTTATTGTGAAACGTGAGTAAAAAGTTATAGAGAGAGAAAAAAAATATGCAGAATACAAGAGAGTTTGGGTTTCTCTTCAGATTTTTTACAAAAATATGTACGACACGACATACATATATCATCATATTTTTAGTAGGCGTTTGCCCTTAAAATTAAATATTTTTACTTTAATTTGACAATTTTGAAGTTATAATTGAAATGAAGTTGTGTATAGTTTATAACTTTTATAAAATATTTAATTAGTTGAATGTACTGAAAGTAAAAAATGTAAAATTAATTTTAGTTGTTTTTCAAATACAACTTCAAGTTACATTTGAATTTTTACCGTCAAATGCTAATTTTTAAATAAAATAAAAAAATGAATAATTCTCATAGTCAAACGAGTCCTTACACTATATTCATATAATCAAGTTCTTCTTTCCCCAGAATGCTTATAAACACGGTATCAATATCATATAAAGATTATACAATATTATACACTTAGGAGTCATTTGATAGATAATTTGGTGTTGAGTTATGCAAATATTAAATCATGCATAAGTAACAGCATGTTTGGTAGATGATTAGGAAGTAAGTTATTCATTTATAAAATTAATATAATATTTGATTTATAATTTAAAAACCTACATAATTAATACATATATAAGTTATGAGAAAATCTATACATTATTTTATGCAAGATAAAAAATAGAATATCTAATACATGAATAATTAACTCTTACATAAAATAATATATGAATTTCTTCATAACTAATTCATGTATAACTCTAATCAGCTACCGAACGACTCTATAATTAAAACAAAATTAGACTAAACCGGATAAAATATTCGTTCCTACTAAACATAGAACTTTTTTTTCTTTTTCTTTTCTTGGGTAGGGGGGTGGTTGAGAAGTGGGGTTCATGTAAGAGTGCACGGTTTGGCACTATGTAAAGGAGGTGGTGTTGATGAAAAAGATGGACAAAGGGACAGGTTGAGAATGTTTGCACACTCTTCTGATAGCTACTGGGAGTTGGTGACCAGAAAACAAAACCTAATGCATTGATAATCTCTTCAACTTGCAAGTAAATTTTACTATTTAGATACTCCAACTATCACTTATTTTAACTAAATACTTAAACATGTAATAAGTTATTCTTAAATATTTATTACATAGATAAGTTAATCACTAAAATATGTAAAATTGAATTTGATGTGTATAATTAAAGGAGATAGCATATTTTATTTGATTAACTTAATTATCTAATATACGTTTGAGAATACGCACAAAAATAAAATCAATATTTGAACAAAAAATATCTAAATAAAAATATTTTATCATGTATACAAAAATATTAATTAGAGATAAATAAATGATTTTTTTTTTACAAGTTTAAAAGTCGTTGTAAAGCCGAAACGAATAGAACTGTTGAATGGCTATGTAGAGATTGGTAACTTTTGTTTGAAATAAGTTCTTTTTCGGTGTTTTTGTTTGTCAGGAAAAATATTCTTCTCAAATGAGAGAAAATACTTCATTCACTTGGAAGGAAATTATTTTAAAATAATATATCTTAACCCAAAACTTTTATGTAATTAGCTCAACCGATATTTAAATATTATTATATTTTCTTAATATGACGATATGCATGGAGTCTTTGGCTTCGGGGACATGAATGGGAAAAGCGTCTTACTTTTGGAGTTCGCTAGAGCTTCTGGAATGGTGATAGTCAATCTGAGGTTCCTGAAGAAGGAGGAGCACTTGTTGACTTTCCGTAGTTCGGTGGCTAAGACTCAGATAGACTTTTTGCTCCTTAAGAAGATTGACACCGGTCTTTGTAAAGACTGCAAGGTTATTCCTAGGAAGTATCTTACAACCCGACATAAGCTTTTGGTGATAGATTTAGAGATCAAGATGGAGAAGAAGATGAGGGTTGTGGATAAAAGGTTAAGAATCAAATGGGGAGTTTGACCATGGCTAGTGCAAAGGAGATAGGGGAGAGGTTGATGTCCAAGGGGGCTTGGGGGAGTAGAGGGGATGCGACCGGTATGTGGGACAGGACAGTCAGTTGCATTCGAGAGGTAGCTAAAGAAGTGCTTGGGATCTCGAGGGGTAGCCATGGTGGGCATCGAAGGGATTGGTGGTGGAATGGTAAAGTTCAAGAGAATGTGGAATCGAAGAAAGCGGTGTATGCGAAATTGGTAGAAAGCAAGGAGAAGTGGACGAATGGGGAACTGTATAAGATGGTGAGGAAGGAGGAAAAGCTTGCGGTTACGACGGCGAAAACGGCGGTTTTGAACGCATGTATGTGGAATTAGAAGAGAAAGGCGGGGATATGAAGTTGTACAGACTAGCCAAGACGGGGGAGAAGAGGCCCCATGACTTGTATCACATGAGGTGCATCAAGGACGAGGATGGAAAAGTACTGGTGGATGACGCGCATATTAGGCGGAGGTGGCAGTCTTAATTCCATAAACTCTTGAACGAAAAAGGAGATAGAGACATTATGCTGGGAGACCTGAAGTAATCTGGTAGGTATCGGGATTTTGGGTATTGTAGGAGCATTAAAGTAGAGGAGGTTAAGAGTGTTTTTAGCAGGATGCGCAGGGGACGAGCGACCGGGTCTGATGAGATCCCAGTTGAATTTTGGAAGAGCGCAGGCAGGGCAGGTTTGGAGTGGCTGACTGAGTTGTTTAACGTCATTTTTAAGACGGCGAGAATGCCTAAAGAATAGAGGTGGAGTACAATGATCCTTTTGTACAAGAACAAAGGTGATATTCAAATTTGTAACTATAGGGGTATCAAGCTGCTAAGTCACACTATGAAAGTTTGGGAGAGGGTTGCGGAGATGAGGGTGAGAAGAGGAGTGTCTATTTTCGAGAATCAGTTTGGATTCATGTCGGGGCGTTCGACCACAGAAATCATTCATCTTATTAGGAGGTTGGTAGAGTAGTATAAGGAGAGGAAGAGAGACTTACATGTGGTTTTCATCGACCTCGAGAAGACATATGACAAAGTTCCTAAAGAGATTCTATGGAGATGTTTGGAGGTTAGAGGTGTACACATGGCGTACACTAGGGCGATCAAGGATATGTATGATGGAGCCAAGACCAGGGTACGGACGGTAGTAGGAGACACGGAGCATTTTTCTGTGATAATATGGTTGCACTGGGGATCAACTCTTAGCCCATTTTATTTGCCTTGGTGATGGATGGACTGACGCGACAAATTCAAGGGGAGGTGGCATGGTGTATGTTATTCGCAGACGACATAGTCCTAATTGATGAGACTCGCAGCGGAGTGAATGCTAAGCTGGAGGTTTGGAGACAGACTCCGAAATCTAAAGGGTTCAGGCTGAGTAGGACGAAGATAGAATACTTGGAGTGCAAGTTCAGTAACGGGAGCGACCTTGAGACAGGTGTGGAAGTGAGGTTTGGTACTCAGGTCATTCCAAAGAAAGAAAGTTTCAAGTACCTTGGGTCTATTATCCAAGGGGATGGAGAGATTTATGACGATGTCACACATCGTATTGGGGCAGGGTGGATGAATTCGAGGCTCGCATATGGAGTCTTATGCGACAAAAATGTGCCACCAAAACTTAAAGGTAAGTTCTATAGGGCGGTGGTTAGACCGACTATTTTTGTATGGGGCGGAGTGTTGGTCACTCAAGACTTCTCACATCCAAAAGATAAAAGTTGCGGAGATGAGGATGCTGAGATGGATGTGCGGGCATACAAAGAGGGATCTGATTAGAAATGATGATATCCGAGACAGAGTGGGAGTGGCCTCGGTGGAGGATAAGATGCGGGAAGCGAGTTTGAGATGGTTTGGGCATACGTAGATGAGAGCCACAAATGTCCTAGTGCGGAGGTGTGAGAGGTTGGCTATGGACGGGTTCAGGAGGGGTAGAGGTAGGCCGAAGAAGTATTGGGGAGAGGTGATTGGACGGTATATGGCGCAGGTGCAACCTATTGAGTACATGACCTTAGATATGGGGTTGTGGAGGACACGAATTAGGGTAGTGGGTAGTCGGGCGTAGTCCTACTTACGCTTACAAACTGGTAGTGGTAGTGTTATTATTGTAGGCCTGCTTAGCCTATCATACTAATAGACACATTATTGCTTTATAATCCCATGTAGCTTATTTTTTGCTGATATGTGTCCTTCAGTGTATTTTGTTTAGCTTATTTACCTGCGCCAGTTACTGCTTACTTTTTTGGAATACGCTATCATGACTTATTCGCTTTTGATACCAACATTTTCATACTGCTTTAATTTTTTCCTTTCCGTTTCTCCTGCTTGCTTTACTCTTGCTTTGCTTTTGCTTTTGCTTATGCTCTGTCTTTAGCCGAGGGTCTCTCGGAAACAACCGCTCTACCTACCAAGGTAGAGGTAAGGTCTGCATACACTCTACCCCCCCAGACCCCACATTGTGTGATTTTACTGGGTATGTTGTTAAAAAATATTTTAGTAAAACATCGTTCTATTGTTTAATATTTTTCGTCATAACTCACGTGCATGAATAACTAGCCATGAAAGAGCTTAAATCCCTTCACTTAGTTTAACTATTTTTTATAATTATTTGAACTGTCCAATTATTCGAATTCTCGTCACGCAAATCTATTAAAGAAAAAAGCGCTTATAATTAAGAAACTTCATTCTCAAAACTCAATTTCTAGGAGCGAAGAAATTAGTAATATGTAAATACAACATTTAATTTAAATAATAAATTACCTATTAATTTTTTTAGTATATCAAATCTTTTAAACAAATTCAGTTCATCAAAATAATTAGCATTTGCCATAGGAGATAATCTATAATTAGTACTACGTATTAAATATTAGGAGTACTAACATAGAGATCATTTATGGTTTTGTCTAAACTTAAATGTTGTACTTGCCTGTTATTAATTTCCAAATTGATCCCATAACTTCGATCCATTAAGTTTGTCGTACACAGAGACAAAGTATCAATGGATTAACAATCCATTAGATCAGACAAAACCTACTATTTTGGCAGTAAAAGATCTCAATCATCTTTTTATAATCAGCGTGCTCTCTGTACTTCTTTATTATTATCTCTGTGAGGAAAAAAAACTAATATAATCGTGACAAACTATCTGTATGGACTTTATAAATATTTCATTTTTTCCATGCATGTGATATTTTTTTCTTTTCGAGATTTATACTATATAGTAATATTGATCAACATTTTAAAATATATTTTTTCATCATATTGATATAAGAATAATTACAACTTGTGGTACTTACTGAAAAGTTTGTGAATATCTGAATTTTGATTTTACATTTTTGTGTTGTTTTAATATAATTTAGCTTCGAAAATCAATCAAATTGATTCTCGATAAGCGAAAAACGTTGCACAAATTGAGACAAAGGAGTAACAAAACCCAGAGAGCTTTTCTTAGGTCAGATCTTTATAAAATTTAAAAAAAAATGTTAAAATGTGAGATGTGCTATGGCAATTTAAACTAACAAAATCGTTTATGAAATCTACCAGAGGAAAAATTTATCATGTTGCAATATAAAAATGGTGAAACAGAAAGACAAGTGGTAAATAAAGAGGGGGACCTTAGCCATTTCGAAGACCGGTCAGAATAAAACAACAACAATCAATGATATGAGAATTGCCCAAAAGTGTATCAAGGTGACCAAATCCCCGAATCACTACCGATGATCAAATGGTATATTTCTTTGAGTAAATGTGAAAATGTAAGAGCAATTAACCCCCAAACTTACAGGACAAATTGTCACTACTACAACCACAGGCCTAACTCCACTAAAAGAGAACCAAAATCTGCAGACACAATTACAGGTACTAAATGTTAGTAATAAAAATGCTCCTGTAAATAATTAAACTTTAACCATCAAAGACAAAGATGCTACTATTATATCAAGAATTAACATACAGGGAGGAGAAATGGAGTCTCCAAAAGCTAAAGGCGAACAAATGAGGTCTTCCAGGAAACTGTCCTCACTACTCTGCGATCGCTCCGCCACTTGCTCCTCCTGCTAGTCCAGAGTCATTGGTGCTTTCTTCCATGTGCTGCATCTTATGCTCCTCGGATTAATTAGACCAACTTTCCTCTGACATCTTTGCCAACTGCAATTAACAACAATAGGGAGGTAAACGTGAAGGTCGAGAGAGTGTCTTTCGGCAAAATGATATTCTACAAGGAATTTACTCCTTTGAAAATGTTCTACTGAAAATAAAACTGTTCTTATGTAATTTTATGTGCTTGGTTCGGACCAACTGTTGTTTGCCTGTTTGTATGTGACAGTAGTAGAGAATGAGGCTGATGCTTTATTAGTCATGAATAACAAAGAGTGAAGTAAACTGCAGTAGAATAATTTAGATAACTGATAACTATATCGTCTGTGAAAACCCTGTTCAATTCAGTTTCTAAAACCACCACTAAGTGAGGAAAGGCGGGGTCCCCAAAAAAACTAATTTGACTATTTAAGAAGAATACCCTAGAGCTATATTTTGGGCGTTGATAGCCTCATTTTTTTTGTTCTTGCAAATTACAACTTCAACGGTACGTGACACAGACATCTAATCCAAAGAGCTCTAAATAGATGAGCTACTCAAAGAAGGAAACAACTACAATCCAACTATTAAAGCATAGAATAGCAACCTATAACCAAGAAATCACAACAGAATGAAATTAAGAGCAATGATAATCATAAAAAGCAATATAGTTCCGTATTTTCGCCAGTATTTTTATTATCTCAATGTTGCTACTAAATTGTTTTTGGGGGGATAAGTGACAACTAAGATGAATCTTATTAGCAGCACGAAGGTCATGCAAATGTGGAACTGTAAATACGAGACAAAAGGTCACGGTGATATGACTCTTGACCATCAGTAGGTGTTCTATTTACAAGCATGGCAAGGAAATTTGATATGTGAGCAAAGTACTTTCTAATAACAGATTGATTTAAACGAACATTACGCTCAAAGTAAACCAGTCTTACCTAAATGGGTACTCAAGAGGTAATAGCTCAGTGAGAGATGTCCATTTCCATCTGATTCGCATACTCTTTAACTCCCCCCGTTGATAGCTAGCAACTCGCGAGGCAATGAAGAGTGATCCAGTTCCCAACAGTTCTTGGAGATGTTTGAGGCTTCTTTATCAGATAGTTTCCTTGCAGGAATCCGATGAGAAAACAGCCTAAGCTCATCCTTTCCGAAAAACTTAACAGCATGAGCACCTACCTCTCTCCTCTTGAAAATAGTCTTGAACCCATCAACTTTTTCTAGATATGCGATACTCACACCATATATGTCGGTGTAGCTACTCAAAGATATAATAATATCATAAGCATTCTCTTTATACAATGCCCATATTGAACCTTTCGAGGGGTAAATCCTATACAACTCTCTTGCTGCTCTTCCACTATCAACAACATGTGAAAACCTCTTCAAAGATTTAACCAATGCTTGCCTAGACACCTTAAACTTCCCACAAGAAATACGAAAACCCATTGTCCCCCAATGCACTAGTGCCTCATCACTATTACTTTGAAACTCCAACCAATTCAATCTCACCTCAAAGGGATGCACAGAAATAACCTCATCAATTAAAGCATAATCCTTTGGCATTCCATCATCATCATAAACAGCCCATACTTGTCCTTTCTTGAAACTCCTCTCTACTCTATCCTTGTCGAAATTATAAAAATCAAAACTTTCCACTGCCACAATCTCCAAATCATCGTGCCTAGGCTCTTTACCCTTCTTGCTACTTTTTGATAAAGTACCCTTCTTGATACTTAAATCCCTTCTTTTTTCTCCATCCTCTGAACCATATGCCTTTAACGCCTCGCGCCTCATCCTCTTCTCTCTCACCCTCGCAATCGGCGACTCCATCTCCACTTCGTCTTCCTCTTCTATCAAACTCAAATTCGACTCCTCTCTTTCCTCACTTTCCTTTTCCATTAAATTGAACTTCGTCGCCTTCTCATTCTCCACCATTATTTCCGAATCATCCTGCCTTGACCCTTTACCACCCTTCTTGCTACTTAAACCCCTTCTTCTTCTTCCATCCTTCACCCTCGCAATCAGCGACTCCATCTCCACTTCGTCTTCCTCTTCTATCAAACTCAAATTCGTCTCCTCTCTTTCCTTACTTCCCTTTTCCGTTAAATTTAACTTCATTGCCTTCTCATTCTCCACCATTATCTCCGAATCATCCTGCCTTGACCTGTTACCACACCTCTTGCTACTTAAATCCCTTTTTCTTCCTTCATCCCTCAAACCACCCCCCTTGAACACCTCTCGCCTCATCCTTTTCTCTCTCACCCTTGCAATCAGTGTCTCCATCTCCACTTCATCTTCTTCTATCAAACTCAAATTCGTTTCCTTTCTTTTTTCACTTTCCTTTTCTGTTAAATTAAACGCCATCGCCTTCTCATTCTCCTCCTTTGCATTCTCTGTCATTATCTCCAAATCATCCTGCCTTAACACTTTACCACACGTCTTGCTACTTAAATCCCTTCTTCTTCCTCCATCCTCTAAACCATTCCCCTTTAACGCCTCTCGCCTCATCCTTTTCTCTCTCACCCTTGCGATCAGCATCTCCATCTCCACTTCATCTTCCTTTTCTACCAAACTCAAATCCATATCCTTTCTTTTCTCACTTTCCTTTTCCGTTAAATTGAACTTCATCGGCTTCTCATTCTCCACCATTATCTCTGAATCATCCTGCCTTGCCCCTTTACCACGCCTCATCCTTTTATCTCTCACCCTTGCGATCAGCGTCTCCATCTCCACATCATCTTCCTTTTCTGTAAAACTCAAATCCACCTCCTTTCCTTTCTCACTTTCCTTTTCCGTTATATTGAACTTCATCGCCTTCACATTCTCCTCCCTTTTTTCCCCCTTATCTTTCGCCGCTATCTTTTCCTTATTCACCTTCTTCTTCACTAACATTTGCATCTCAGCTAATGTCATTGTATCTTCCCCTTCACCTACATTTCTCACCTTCCCTTTAGTACCTTTAGTAGGGGCAAGGTCTGCGTACACTCTACCCTCCCCAGACCCCACCTGTGGGATTACACTGGGTATTTTGTTGTTACGTTTAGTCCTTGACCTCATGAATCCTTTAATCAAACTATCGTCGCTCTCAACATCTCCTTCCATATCCACATTCCTTACTTTTTCCCTTTCAACCTCAATTCCAACACCAATTTCATCACAATTTCTTGTCATTTTCCTCTTTCCCCCTAACTTGCCATTTCTAGAAAACCCGAAATTCGTGTTTTTCCTAACTTTAATCCTAGCACTCACTCTTGTCCCCATCAAACCTTCATCACCCCCTACATTTTCACCATCACCATTTTCCGCAACCTCAATCGCCTCGAAACTTTCCTTACAACTAGGACACATCAAATTATGCCCTAAATACTTCCTATCAAACTGATGTAACAACCTACAACTCGAACACATCGTCCAAAACGACGCCGTTTCACTATCCTCCTCAGCCAATAAAGCTAATGATTGCATAGCAATTCTAAGCTTAACATCATACTCTTTCCTCCTAGTTTTATCCGATAACACCCTAAACGCTTCATTAACAAGCTTAAACGCTTCCTCGGAACCTATACAAGTGTTTTTATCAGGGTGTAGGATTAAAGCTAGCTTTTTGTACTGTTTTTTGATAGTGTTGATGTGTGAGAAGCGTTCGATTTGTAGGATTTTGTAGTAGTCGCGCAAAACGACGTCATTTTGGAGGATTTTGAAAGCGGTTAGGGTTTCGTTAACGCCGTTAACGGTAGGGTTGAGATTGTGGGCCCGGTTGATGAATTTTAGAGCTGATTTGAGATCGCCGGAATTGTATTTCTGCTCGGCTAGGGTTTTGAATCGCAACGCTTCGAGTTCGGCTTTTTCTTTGTTGTCGGACATTGGAGGAGTAATTGGAGGTACCTGAGAGGAAGAAGTGAGAAAAGAGGAAAAAAGAGATAGTTATCAAATTTCCTAGAAAATGAGAAAGTTGGCCTGATGTTTGAGTAGATGTCTATAATTGCCTCTTAAGTATGGATTTAACAGTTTTGGTCCTTCATGGTTGTCAAAAGCTTATCATTTTTTGTCTCCGTCAACTATTTGTTGAACTCTATTTGTTAGTTTAGACGAAAATTATGAGAGAGAAAAGAGATATTAACGGGAACTTATATTTACATGTAGTATTTTTGTAGTTTCTATTGATTTTAATTTATTTTTTTAGAGTTTGGTGCAACTTTTTTTAGGGGTAATTTCTTTTAAAAAAATCATCTCTTTTGGTATCTAGTGCAGTTTTTTGTATTACATATCTTAGGAGATATGTCGCATATTTTTTTTGTTGCATACTTTAGACGAACGTCTATATATTTTCATTGTTTCCGTTAAATCTAACAGATAAAGTTTAATATATATTTGATGGAGACCAAAAGTATTAACTTTTGACAAACTTAAGGGACTAAAACTTAAGGGACCATTTTAAATCTACCCTTAAACATAAGAGACTATTGTTGTTATTTCCTCTCAAATTCCCACCCCTTACCAGAAAAAAAACACTTCTGCTCAGTTAGGGGTTCAGAAACACCATTAGTGGTAGGGTGGAGATTGTGCGCCCGATTGATGTATTTAAGAGCTGATTTGAGGTCGCCGGAGTTGTATTTCTGCTCGGCTAGGGTTTTGAATCGCAGGGCTTCTAGTTCGGGTTTAGGTTTTTCTTTGTTGTCGGACATTTTGGTGGTGATCGGCGACCGGTGAGGGTAAGAAGTGAGAAAATAGGGGGAAAAGATAGTTATCAAATATATACCATGTGAATTATGTTAAATTAAGTTTAACCCCTAAAGTTTGGAGATATGCCTATTAAGTGCCATTAAGTATTTTCATATAATTTGAACCGTATGTTTCGTTCTTGTAGTTTAAAAAAAAGGCACAATCATGTAGTCTAGGAGATTACAAATTCCACTATGACTGCGGGGTGTGATAGACGGTTCATGTATATTCGGTATATACGAACCGTGTATTATGTATATTTAGTTACCATATTACTAGAATTCTTGTACATGTATAATTATGGTAGTAGTCTTGTATTAGGAAAATGTAGATTTAATTTTCATAATTAAATATTGTATATAATGTATATATACCTGATTCATTAATGAAAATAATTAGAGGATTATTCTCTTTCGTTATATAACTATTCATTTATACATGTTTATAATTTATAGCTTTGTATGCAAAAAGTAAGTATCACTATTTTATTATATAACTTGGGAAATGTTCTTTAAGTTAATAAAATATTTATCATTTGTTGCAATACAATACCTTGGTTCTTGTTGTAAAGAATCTTATTGATAGATATTAATTTAATTCAAAGTTCTAAAATATCAGACAAAGTTCTACTGTCATTTAACTAAAACCTTAAAAAATTGAAAACAAAATTTACTACATTCCTAATGTCCTATTATATAAGGAAATAATGAACCTTTCTAAATTTTAATTGTAAATGTGTAATATATATTGGTTATAAGAAGACTTTTGCTGAAGAATTGAAATTAATTTTAACCTAAAATATTGAAATTAAAGTTTAATAATATGGAAAGAAATTTAATGCATTAGTATGTCACTATACAAAAAATATTACATAAAGAAAAAAACTTGGAAAATGGTAATAAATTATATATAATCTTTCTAATTATCATAAATAAAAGGCTTCAGCCTTTTTATATTTTAGTTTGAATTGTTTCCGTTGGTTCTCATTTTTTCTTCATCCCTGCACATTTGTTTTCCTTTTTCCTGTTTATGACGGTTCTATATTCCGTTTTAAATTTAATTTTTTTTAATTTATTATTTTTATTTATCCACTAAAAGAAATATTTGAATGAATTAATCCCTAAAGTATAAATTTATAGTTTTGTATCTAATAAAGTTAAAAGAGTGCATTTTTAAAAATATATAAAAATTTATTTAAAATACTTATGATATCTTATTAATATTTGGCTTTAGGCCACTAATTGTATTGAGCCGCTCCCGTGGAGGTGGTGCGAAAGACATGAATCCAGAACTGTATCTGCATTTGGTAAGTATATTTCATTAAAATTTGAAGAAATCATTATTTTTTAACAATGCACTACTCTTGATTAACCATAAACACTTACTGAGGGGATAGAACATCATCTCTTTAGGCTAGTTGTCTTTTTAATTCTGTACTCTGCATTTTTGTCTCTCGGAATTTTTTTAATTCCACCAAGTTTGTCTCCTTTGACTAGTTTTGCCTCATCAATCCTGTTCTGAAAAAATGAAAGTATATTTATATCATAGAGACAATCTGTATTAGGACAAATGTATTTTACACACATTCATACTATTATTAATGGAGGTTAATATTTTGGCATTTGCAATTATTAAATTATTATTTGATTGTTTGTAATATTCTATAATATGCATCCCTGGAGGTTACACTGTTATTAATAGTGTGAGATATTAATATTATAACATAACTCTTAAAATAGCATCGACTAATTATCATCGAGAATGGGATATCGATGATATGTGATAAGTTGACATGTGGTCTGCATCACATCCTTAGAGGATGTAGTATGTCTCACCTGCTACGAGTAATGGTTACTCGTGATTGACACATGGATACTTTGAAAGTATTGGTATACCCTGCTGATATATTGTTTGTTATACTTGTCTAACGTATGATCAGCGTGTGAGAGATAAAAGTTCTTATACTTGAGGTCAATACGCTCCTTATCTACAAAGTAATGTACTTTGATCCCGTCCTAAGCTCAAATGCCTTATTGGTTGAGATACGACTTGTATTTGGTACATTACGATGTGGATTGAAGGTGGTAGTTGAGCCAAGATTAGGATTTATTCCTCGGATGTATATTCGAGAGAACACTCGGATTCTCAGTGATATTAGGTTGACTAAATCGTTGGTCAACGCAATAGACATGTTTAGAATATGGTCTAGTTGTCAACTAATATAGATGAGATACAATGATTAAGCCATTTGGATAGACACTTGACAAATCATAAGCTTGATCGAGTGTGTCGTGAATGAAAGAATTTTATCTTACCACATAAAGGTTAAGTTTAATGGATTCGTGTAAACGTACTTCACATATTGAGTTCGTCTTCCGGCGCCGTCTAGGAGTTTCGCGTAGACTTTAATTTGATTAATGTCAATATGAGAAGGCCGGTAGGGTCACACTATGTCGATTGTCCGTTTCGATCTAATGATGCATTGAGAGAGTAATTAAAATGTTCGATTTGGAATCGAGACATTTAAATGAATAATGATTACATTAATTAAGTCAAAATTGGATTTTAGATTTAATTAAGAATGCACGAAAATTAAATCGAGGCAGTGCAACTGCACGTCGAGCGCCGCGACGCCATACCCTAGGGCCGCGGCGCAATGCATAAATTCATCAAGCGTCGCGACACCCATACCCTAGGGCAGCAACGCCTTTGCGCCGATTTTGTGTCAGGCCCAATGTCAAACCCTAATCCGGTTTTTTGATCTAATTTTCAACTATAAACAGAGGCATTCACTTTCATTATTATAGACTAATTTTCAGAATAAGATTCTAAGCCTTAGAGACTTAGAATAAAATACTCTCTCGAACCTCTGTCGGATTTCCTAGCTTTCCGAATGTGAAGTACATTGAAGCTTGGAGCTTGCAATTGGAAGGGCAATTGCGTGTGCGCCTCACAGTAGATAAAGACTCCAGATTTTACAACTTGTAAGTAAATGTTTTATGTTACAAGTTTAATTGTTGTATAACCATACTAGAAATGTTGTTGGGGTAAGTAAGAAACAAAACTTTTAAACTTCTGTTGTACCTTATATGTTTTGTACCCAACAAAACCCTGCAAAAAATTCATCTATTTGATTGATGTCCACCTCTCATGCCACTCTAATATATATATATATATATATATATATATATATATATATATATATATATATATATATATATATATTCAACACATTAAATCCAAAATATAATTTTGATTTAATTAAATAATTATATTTAATAGAAATTATCCCATAGTTATTATTTATTTAAATATCTCGATTATAAATCGATCGAATTCCAACAGGCGACCGTTACTTACATGGATTTACATCTTCGAAGAAAACATTTAAAAATATACTAATTGTCTGATTATTACATCATTTATGTATTGTTATTACGAGGGGCATAATTCGTGAAATGTGTACCCATATGTCCTAGTATAAATAGGACCAGATAACTCATTGTAAAGACATCATATTCTCGATATTCCATACTCATTCATTGTTTCACTATTTTATAAGTTCTTGTCTCAATCTTGCATTCCAATACTATTGACAACATACCGCCCATAAGCCATAAGCCCGAAGCTTCTTATAGGCTTATGTTAATTATATTCTAACCTTTCTTTTAGATTCAATTTTTATTAGAATTATTTACTGATTAATCTGCTAATTTAGTCACTCGAGACCTACGTGTACAAATTCAACTATTCTGATTTACGGGTAAACAGTATATATACAAAATCAATTATGTCAATTTTTTAAATATAGAAACCAAATCAAACCAATAAAAATCAATTTTTTCGATCTCATTTTTTAAGAGTTTATTTCAGTTTTTTTGTTAGGGTCTCCACAATACAAACATGTAATTAGTGCTTTCAAATACTTTTTATATTCTATTAAAATACAACAATGTATGATGTTTTTCAGTAAATAATAAGTCACTACGTTCACTAAAATTTAGTGTCACCAACGTTACTTAGAAATACTGAAAATCCATAAAACAAGTAAGTCCAAATATGAAATTGTATGTTTTGAAATAGAAACTATGATAAAGTTTAAGAAATACTTTCAAATTATATCATAAGAAATATTTTTAAGTATACAATATTTAAAATATTTTTATTCATATAATGTCGATTTGATTTGACCTTTTTAATTAAATTTAAATTAATAAATTATGCTCATTTTTTTTTAGTGTCAAGCCAAATCAAGGATAACTTTGACTTGATTCATCGATTTTCTTTGAACACCTCTAACTATGAGCATATGCAATTTTTTTTTAAAAAATATAAAGTCATTTTTGTTAGAGTGTGATGTAAAATTTTGACGTGAATTCAAATGTAATTGAATTTCAATAAATACATAATATCAACCAAAAAGAATAAATAACTTAAATCCTTTTGATATTTGTAATTGTTTTTTTTAATCCTTCGCCCAAGAAGCTTCGTGGTTGAAAGTGAAGGGTACAATCACCAAAAACACAATCATCAACCAAATCGGACAAGACAAAGCAAATCGAAACTTCAGCTGTTCTCTTTCTCTGCAAATCCTTCAAACAACAACACACTTTGTCGACAATCTCACAAACAAACCCCTATTTTTATTACCTCCTTAATTTCCCCAGTTTTTAGGGAATTTTTTTGTCGTTTTGATACCCAATTAATCTTGAAAAATTCAATATTTAATTGTTTTTTGTTAATTTTGAGGTATACCCAGATAGCTGGGTAGTTAATTTTAAAGTGGGGTTGACCGTAGTTGGAGTTTTACTGTAGTTAAAGCTGACCCAGTTGTTCAGATTCATCATATTTTCATGGTAATTAATTTCACCATTATTTTTAAATTATGTGCTTTTTAGCTTATATTTCATGTTGATTTTGTTAATGGGTGTTTTGGGTTGCTATGTTCTTGTTTTTATAATATGTTGATTCATCAAAATGACTATATTTAGACGAGCGTCTATTGAAAACAGCATGTACGTAAATCGCACACTCCTCAGACCCCACAAGTGTGATTACACTGGGTTTGTTGTTGTTGACTATATTTAGCGGGCTTTATATATTTTCATGGTAACTAACACTCTGTTTGGATGGTTGTTACATATTGTTTCATAATATATCGTATTATATTGTATTGTATCATACTTTATTGCTTTGATGGATACAACGTTTGGATAGTTTGTATCTTGAAAATTTCGATCTTTAATTTTTTTTGGTGCTAATTTTGAGGTATACCCAGATAGTTGGGTACTTAATTTTAAAGTGGGGTGGACTGTAATTTGAGTTTTACTGCAGTTAAAACTGACCCAGTTCTTCAGATTCATCAGTCTTTTGTGTATTTTCATGGTAATTAAATTCACCATTATTTTTAAATTCTGTCTTTTGGTTCATTTTTCATGTTGATTTTGTTAATGGGTGTTTTGGGTAGCTTTTTTCTTGTTGAATACTGCTGATAAGGTGATGTTTGACAATTTTATTAAGCCTTGTCTGGGTTGATCTGTGGTATTTTTGGTCTATTTGTTTATTTTGACAATTTCATGTGTAGAATTTTTGTTAGTTGGAAAGTGACTTAAAACTGATTCTTGATGAATATGTGTGTGTGTGTGCACGACAGAATGGTCTGAGGAATTTTTGAAGTAGTGCAGTTGAGCCATGGGTAGCAGTGAGATGGGTAAATCCTCAAAGGAGTCAAAGGAAGCAAAAGAGTCTAAAACTCCCAATTCACAGGTACTTGTTTTGGTGCTAAGAGAGAATATTGTGTTGTATATGTAGCTGGTAAATTTGATAGATGCCTGTGGATGACTCGGGTTGAGACATATAAACAACTTCCACATACTTTTGGTGCTGGTTTCGTGTTCAGCAATGGAGATTTTGTATCATAAACAAAAAACGGTTTTCCCCTGAACGAGTAATTTTTGTGTGAGTAGGTTTAGAGGGTGTTTGGCTAAGCTCATAAGCTGGTCAAACTACCTCATAAGCCAAGTATTTATTTTCTTTAATTCTCAAAATACTTTTCCCAAAACAGAACTCCTAACTTCATCTTCACTCTGTATTTGTCATTCCTCCTTTTCTTTACAAGGATACTTTTAAATTAATGATCTTTTGCAAAAAAAATTAAGGGTATTTTAGTCATTCTAACAAAAGAACAACTTATCAGCACTTAATAGCAGTTTCAGCACTTCTATCCAAACACGTAACTACTCATTTATAAAATCAGTTTCACCACTTTAAAATGCTTTCAACAGTTAAAGTTTATCAGCTATTTACAACCAGCTGATTCAAATGGGCTCTTAGTCATACCAGCAGTTAATGTGTTTTGCTTCTTGACACTATCTAGGAGCAGGCTTCTACTACTACCGCTGGCCCAGTCAATCCAGATTGGTCTGGCTTTCAGGTTTGGTTCCGTCTGTAGCATCGTTTCTTCTCAGCCTTTTGTCTCGTTTATTGGCATTTCATTGTTGGTAACAAAAGGACATTGATGATCATTATGCAGGCATATTCTCCTATGCCTCCACATGGCTTTATGGCATCAAGTCCTCAAGCACACCCTTATATGTGGGGAGTTCAGGTATTCAAGTTTCACATACGGTGTGGCTTTGATTCACGTGATGTTTTGAATTTCCTCCAAAAATCAGATCTACTAGCTGAATATAAGGCTAATTTGATCATGGCTTCTTATTTACATATCTTATCAAAAACAAATTTGATCATGGCTTCTTAATTTACATATCTTATCAAAAAAAAAAATTGATCATGGCTTCTTATTGAAGAAGTGTGTAATTAAAGATATCAGTCATTTACTTGGCGCACATAGAGCTGTCTAAAGATATAATCTTTTTTGCACTTATGAGCTTGAGGAGAAAAGGACCAAAATGGTCCTTAATGTATAGGGGTTGGACTATTTTGGTCCTAAATATATTACCCTTTATAGATGTAGTCCTTAATGTATGCAAAAAGTGATCATTTGAGTTCACAACCCTAAAGACTATTGGTTTCTTCAAAACTAGATATAACGGACATGTATTTCAATTTCAACTGCATATCCGGTGGCTGCCATAAACACAAAAACACAGAATAAACCTGCTGGCATACAGATCTTACTCTATACATGGGTAGGCGATAGAAGATCAAGATTTACCTTATTGGTTTTCCTACAAGTTCTAGGCAAGATAATAGCTATAAATAACTACTTTTTTTGGGTTCTATGAACACAGACCACCACACCCACTTTTGGGCAAATGGGGATCATTATTAGGAGACGTAGAACGAAGAAAAAGGAAAGGACAGTTCAAGAGCATATCATATCTCCATCAATTGTTTCCCATTTGAAGCTTTAGATTTCTTTTTTCCTTTTTTGTTTCCATTCTTCTTTCCCCTTTTTCGGCTTTTTATCCATGGTAAGCTGCACAATTTGCAAGGTAAGTGAAATGGATAGGTAGGGACAATGGATCTGTGGGTAAATGTTGGTGCAGAGAGAGGAAAAGTTCTCTTGATTGTGAGAAGAAAATGAATCCTCAATATTGTGAATGGTATGCTGTCTTACGTCGGTGATGATGATTTTATGAGTTTTCTGGTGTATTCATTTGTAGTTGTGTGCTGTCAGTTGCATGTGAAGAGGATGGTTAACAGATTTCTAACTTATGCTGTTAGTTTATAGGATTTTTACATACATTAAGGAATATCTCTATTAAGGGTAATACATTAAGGACCAAAATAGTCCAACCCCTATACATTAAGGACCATTTTGATCATTTTCTCTGAGCTTGAGCTATAGAGAGTTTTTGAAAGATGTTTGTCTTTTAACAAGCTTCATACTTAAGCATCTCTAATTATTAGCTCAAGTAGTTCGGTCCGCCTATTCGATAACCCTGCTTTTCTACTACTGAAATTTATACTACGCAGTGAAGTTGTAAGGTAGGTTCTTTTGATAAGGTGCTTCTTGATTCAATTATATACACCCCCCCCCCCCCCCTCTTGGGGATAAGAGTAATGATCAATTAGATTTTAGTATGGTTCTTATTTATGGGCTTGATTTTAGCACCTTTTTTCCGGCGGGGAAGGCAGATATTGTGGACATTATATAATTCCTACTTTTTTATTTGTTTATAAAATTAAGAGCATATTTTGTTGGCATTCTCTTTAATAGGCTGAGTGCCTATTATTTAATTGCAGAAGCTTTCTTAAGCTGAGCTATTTTTGGTAAAAATGACGTGCTAATATAATAGCACACGTTATAATTGAATAAATTTAAATGAAAAGATTGCGGTATGCCTCAATTGTCTTTTAATCAATATTCTTATAAATAATATAGCGAAGTGATTAACAAACTTGATTAAATTTATGGGGAAGGCTTGAACTTTGAAGTTCGAACCAGTTAAATAGGGTCAAACGATATATTAAATTGTGGTTTTGGTATTTATTTATCTATCAACAATTTCAATTTTAGTCCTAGTGACATGCAAGTAAACACACGTACTCCAATTAGTATAATTGGGCATTTGGCCCTTCCTCTAACTCATTTGTTTAATGGATATTTAAATGTTAAACCATGGGACAACTTATATTCTTAACGTTAAGAGAGAGTTACAGTCAAACCTCTCTATAATTGCCATTCCTTATAACAACATTTCACTATAACGGTCCGATTTTCTCCAGAACCAATTTTTCATGTTATATTTTACTTCTCTATTACAACATTTTACCTATAACAACAATAGCATTCATTATAGTGGTAACACTCTTTATAAAATTACCTCTATAACAACATACTCAAATATTGTGTAATAATATTTTGTAAGAAATGCATTATGTATAAAAATAAAATATTAAAATGCTAAATTATTTATGTTAAGCTCTTAGACATCCTTCAAGGGAAAGCTATTGAATTCCCTTTTGCAGAAAGTTAGGACAAAATTCTTCATCAATTCAAGCGTTATATTATCACTAAGAGACTGAAATTACGAAACAACCTACAATTGTAGAATTCTTTCGTCAAACTTGAAATATTTAAATTCTCAATTAGTTTAAATGCATATGTTCCTTAGATTTTAATTCTTTATCGGTAATGGTACAACTAGTTATGGATTTATTTGTAATTTATTAGTCTTTTTAATTTTTAATTAATGAGATAGGAAAATCGATTGATGTTTTAAAATTAAAAAGTATATTATTTTCGTTTATATAACATAAAAATACAAAAAAATATTTATTTGCGTACTTTTGTTTATAATAGTTAAATGAGATCTAAATATCAAATGACAGTATACATACATAACAACACCTCACTATAGCAGTCATGAAATTTTCGGACAAACGCTGCCATTATAGAGAGGTTTGACTGTAATTTGTACCTTTACTCCTTATTTTAAGTCTAAAATCAGTAAATTTACCTCAGAGTAAAAACAACTGATTTTAAGAAAGCCTTTTAGTATAAAGCGTACAATTTTTATTTATCAAAGGTCGAATATGCTTAATCACATTTCACTGAGACCTCAACTGGAATTTGTTAACGAGGAAGCAAATGCAGAATTATACCTTTTGGATAGAAAAATATATTCAACTGTGTCAAATTTGTAAATATATTCAATGCTTGTCTAATACTTTTTTTTGGGGGGGGGGGGTGAGTGACGATAGATTTTTCTGTTCTTTCAGTATGTAATCATCTTTTGATTGTGAAATTAGTGTGATTATGGTACTATCGAAAGAAATTAGAATAAGTGAGATGGTTCTTCTGTTGCGTGTGTGTGTTTTGCAAGTATGCTTTCATCATACTTCTGTATTTGAATTTGGCTATCATGGTTATATGTAATTAAGTTGTTTGCTTTATGCACATCTCTACTTGCATGATTTCCCGGAGTGTGACTAATCTCAAGTGGCAAAGCTTTGCTTTGCTGCCTTCATTTTTGAAGAATATGTTGGGTCAGTTTGCTATCACTTTGTGTTGATGTGCCCCTCATGAAACATTCATGCGTGGAATTTATGTAGCTTGCTCCAAATGAACTTTTGTCAATTCAAGGTTCTCCTTGACCATCTTTATTGCTTAGCTAACTTGCCAATGACTTGTCCTGATCCTAAATTATCAAGAAAACAAAGAGACTTGGTATAAATTCTGTAGTCTCACTCAAGTGGTTCTTTGGGTAGTCTCCACCGTTTCTCAAATGTTAATATGGTTAACCGACAGAACGATGCAAATTCTTTCCAGACTGCAATATTGCATATTGCACGATTACCGAGAAACAAGAGCATTGCAGCTTTTATTTCAAGTCCTCATCGAAGTTTCTCGATTTTCCTTCTGAAATCTAGATGAATAAGTTTATCATATTTCTGTACAACAATTATGCTGATTTATTTTAAACTTCATCTCCATGGTTTGTCAAAACGTAGAGATAGTTCTGCTGAATCTTCATGCACATGGATATTAGTGCCAAAATATAGTATTTCTGTTGTAGGAATTATTTTTTAATCAGCAATTTTGTTGTGGTTTATATTTCCTTGGTTTAGTTTTTGGTTCTATTTTTACTTGCGATGATTCTACTCTTACAATTTGCTATCATCTTTTTTTAACGATTTGTACTGGCTGTTTTTTCAGCAATTTATGCCACCTCCCTATGGTACTCCACCACATCCATACGTTGCAATGTATCCCCATGGTGGTATATATGCTCATCCATCTATGCCTCCGGTATAATCTTGTTGCCTGAGTGAACTGTCTTACTCTATGCATCTCAATTCTGATTTGCTAACTAGAAACAGATATTTTCCAAATTGATCAGGGATCTTACCCCTTCAGCCCGTTTGCAATGCCGTCTCCAAATGGCGTTGCTGAAGCTTCAGTGAGTACCTATCCTGAATATGTTAAACAACTTTGTCCACGTAATCCATGCGAGACTTTGGTAGTAGGTTCAAAATAGTCCCTTAAGTATTACTTGAGCAGTTTTGGTCCTTCATGTTTTCCAAAAGTGTCTGTCAGATAATTACCAAACTTTGATTGTTAAACTTAATTGGAACTGTCGGGAAAAAACTTTTAACCAGAAATACCAGAAATTTCTATCAAAATTCCAGAAATTGCAACATAAAAAACTACACCAAACACAAAAAATAGACCAAAAATTACACCTCAAAAAGTAGCACTCTTGAAATGGACAAAAAATAACATAAATTACAAAATCTAACAATCAAAGTTTGGTAAATATCTGATGGAGACCAAAAGTGTTCACTTTTGGCAAAGTTAAAGGATCAAAACTGCTCAAGTGATACTTAAGGGACTTATGAACCTAGGGACCATTTTTATCATTTTCTCTAATCCATGCTTTAAGTTTCAGTTCTTATACTGCTTTCATTCTTCTTGTGCAGGTTAGCAACCCTGGTAATGTCGAAGTGGATGGTAAGTCATCTGAGGGAAAGGAAAAATTGCCGATTAAGAGATCTAAGGGAAGCTTGGGTAGTTTGAATATGATCATCGGGAAGAATAACGGACCTGGTAAGACATCTGGAGCATCTGCAAATGGAGGCTATTCTAAAAGGTATGGTGCTATCTCAACTGAATGATTCATGTGATCATAAAGAAAGATGTCAGTGTGACTGGTTTATAGTTAGAGCCTATTCAATGGGAAATCTTCTTTACACCACAAATGAAATAACAAAAGGGAGTTCATCTTAATCTTCTCAATTGGACTATCCTTGTCTTCAAAGCATCTGAGACTCCTTTCCCTCCGAATAGTCCCACCAATATGGTTTTAGCTTTTTCTGGGAAAAGATACTTGCTGTCCAGGAATATATACTTATTGGTTAGGTTGAGTAATGAGTACAGAAATATTTCACAGTATCAGATAGATTAATATGTTTGCTGCTAATAATTATATTTTCTATTCACGTGAGAATGTGTTTCTGCTTAAATTGTTTTAAATTGTTCATGAGGCTAAATACCATTGCCAATGTTGGACTTGCAGTGCCGAGAGTGGAAGTGAAGGGTCAAGTGAAGGAAGTGACGCTCATTCTCAAAATGTGGGTATTTTATATTTTAGTTTTGTTTATTTCAATAATTATATGGTAGAAGATAGTTTCTTATTTCCTCTGTATGGAAAGTATAATATGTATAAAATATATTTCCCATCTTAAAACTTTGGCTTCAGGCTTGTCTGTGCTTTATACAATTTTCAACAAAGTCATAGTTATGTGCCTGTGTATCCACACAAGAAGATGACAAATATGGTCCCTTATGTTTGAGGGTAGGTTCAAAATAGTCCCTTAAGTATGCATTGAACAATTTTGGTCCTTTAAGTTTGCCAAAAGTTAACACTTTTAGTCTCCGTTAAATATTTACCGAACTTTGTCCGTTAGATTTGACGGAAACAGTGAAAAAGAAAGATTTAACCACAAACACCAAGAAAGTCTCATCAAATCCCTAAAACATGCAACACAAACAACTGCACTAGACACAAAAAATATAATAAAAAATTGCAAAAGTTACACCTTAGAAAGTTTTACCAGACTCTAAAAATAAATAAAAAATAGTAGAAACTACAAAATTGTACCTCTAATGTGTTTTCCCACTAATTTCTTTTTTTTCCCCATAGCTCCCGTCAAATCTAACCGACAGAGTTCGGTAAATATTTGACGGAGACTAAAGTGTTAACTTTTGGCAAACTTAAAGGACCAAAACTGTTGAGTGCATACTTAAAGGACTATTTTGAACCTACCCTCAAATATAAGGGACCGTTTTATCATTTTCTCATACACACACACACACACACATATATATATATATATTTTACGGGAAAAAGCAAAATCATTTTTATTTCAGTATGTCCATTGGTCAGTCGAGCCAGTATTTATGTGAACAATACCTTTCTATTTGGTACTACATCTGATTGTTTGTCGTCTTGATTTTGTTAGGAGTCACCAATGAATTCAGGAGGCAGGCAAGATTCAGGTCTGGTGGTATGAATTTGCTTTGAATATCTGGTAACTATTTTGGCGATGAATTTAGTTGATGGAAAAGTACTATGATGTCTTTGCTACAGCTGACGCATCTCAAAATGGCAATGCTGCACATGGTTCCCAGAATGGCGGGACCAGCGCTCCTCATTCAATGATTAACCAAACTATGGCAATCATGTCAGCTTCGGGGCCCGGAGCTATTCCTGGCCCCACAACCAACTTGAATATAGGTATGGACTACTGGGGTGCTGCTGCGTCATCGTCTATTCCTGCAATGCGTGGACAGGTACCTGTTTCAGTTGCTGGAGGGTTGGTTACTGCTGGATCACGAGATAGCGTCCAATCACAAATGTGGATTCAGGTATCCTTTTTGTGACTCCATTTGTTAAGAAATTTCTATTCATTATTGTGATTTAGCACTGGGGGCGGCAAAATTATCCCAAAACATGACCCGCCCACCCGTTCAAGTTTGGACGGGTCTATGACCTGCCCATATATTAGCTCAAACTATTTTAGCCCATCTAAAAAGTGGGCTGATATGTAGCCCAAATTGGGTTGATAAGTAGCCCAAATTGACATAGAAACCTTGTTAAAATATTTCAAAAAGACAACAACGACGACAACAACAACAACATACCCAGTGAAATCCCACAACGTGGGGTCTGGAAAGGGTAAAGTGTACGCAGACCTTATCTCCACCTTGGTAGGTAGAGCGGCTGTTTCCGGGAGACCCTTGGCTCAAGACAAAGCATAATCACAAGCAACTCAAAGCAAAGCAAGAGAAATGGTTATACTCAGACAAGAAATTAAAGCAGTATGAACATGCTGATAATAAAATCGAATACGCCATGGTAGCGCATTCTAACAAAAGGAAGCAGTAGCTAACCCAGCTAAATAAGATAAACAAAGTACATTAAAGAACACAACATCAGAAATCAAACTACAGGGACTATACAGCAATACTGCGCCTATAAGTGTGATAGGCTAATCGGGCCTACAATTATAACACTACAACTATCATTTTATAAGCGTAGGTAGGACTACACTCTACTACCTACTATCCTTCTACCCTAATCTGTGTCCTCCACAACCCCCTATCTAAGGTCGCGTCCTCAGGAAGTTGCACCTGTGCCATATCCCGTCTAATCACCTCTCCCCAATACTTTTTCGGCATACCTCTACCCTCCTGAACTCGTCCATAGCCAACCTCTCACACCTCCGCACTGAGTCATCTGTCTCTCCTCTGCACATGCCCGAACCATCTCAACCTCGCTTCCCGCATCTTATCCTCCACCGAGGCTTCTCCCACTTTGTCCCGGATATTATCATTTCTAATTCTATCTCTCCTTGTATGCCCACACATCCATCTCAGCATCCTTATCTCCGCAACTTTCATCTTTTGTATATGTGAAGTCTTGACTGACCATAGTCGGTCTAACCATCACCCTATAGAACTCGCCTTTAAGTTTTGGTGGAATCTTTTTATCGCACAAAACTCCAGATGCGAGCCTTCATTTCATCCACCTTGCCCCAATACGATGTGACATCGTTGTCAATCTCTCCATTCCCTTGGATAATAGACCCTATGTACTTTAAGCTTCCTTTCTTTGGAATGACTTGAGTACCAATCCTCACCTCCACGCCTGTCTCAGGGTCGCTCCCGTCGCTGAACTTGCACTCCAAATATTTTGTCTTGGTCCTACTCAACATGAACCCTTTAGACTTCAGAGTCTGACTTCAAACCTTCAGCTTGACGTTCACTCCGCTACGAGTCTCATCAATCATGACTATGTCGTGTGCGAATAACACACCATGGTACCTCCCCTTGAATTTGTCGCGTCAGTCTGTCCATCACCACGACAATTAGGAATGGGCTAAGAGTTGATCCGTGGTGCAGCCCCATCATCAATGGGAAGTGCTCCGAGTTTCCTTCTACTGTCCGTACCCTAGTCTTGGCTCCATCATACATATCCTTGATCACCCTAGTGTACGCCACAGGTACACCTCTAACCTCCAAACATCTCCATAGAACCTCCCCGGGGACTTTGTCGTATGTCTTCTCGAAGTCGATGAAAATCATATGTATGTCTTTCTTCCTCTCCCTATACTGCTCCACCAACCTCCTAATAAGCTGAATGACTTCAGTAGTCGAACGCCCCGGCATGAATCCAAACTGGTTCTCAAAAATAGACACGCCTCTCCTCACCCTCACCCTCACCCTCACCCTCACCCTCACCCTCACCCTCATCTCCACGACCTTTTCCCAAACTTTCATAGTGTGGCTCAGCAGCTTGATACCCCTATAGTTGTTGCAACTATGGATTATCACCTTTATTTTTGTACAAAGGAATCATTGTACTCCACCTCCATTCTTCGGGCATTTTTGCAGTCTTAAAAATGACGTTAAACAACTCAGTCAGCCACTCCAAACCTGCCCTGCTTGCGCTCTACCAAAATTCATCTGGGATCTCATCAGGTCCGGTCGCTCGTCCCTTGCCCATCATGCGAACAACATTCTTAACCTCCTCAACCTTAATGGTTCTACAATATCCAAAATCACAGTACCTACCAGAATGCTCCAGATCTCCCAACACAATGTCTCCATCTCCTTTTTCGTTCAAGAGTTTGTGGAAGTAAAACTGTCACCTACGCCTAATATGCACTTCCTCCACCAGTACTTTGTCGTCCTCGTCCTTGATGCACCTCACGTGATCCAAGTCACGGGCCCTCCTCTCCCTTGACTTGGCTAGTCTGTACAACTTCTTATCCCCACTTTTCTCCTCTAATTTCACATACATGCGTTCAAAAGTCATCGTTTTTGCCGACATAACTGCCAGCTTTGCCTCCTTCCTCGCCATCTTATACAGTTCCTTATTTGTCCACTTCTCCACATCATACTTGCTTTCTACCAATTTTACATACGTCGCTTTCTTCGCTTCCACCTTCTTTTGAACTTTACCATTCCACCAACAGTCCCCTCGGTGCCCACCACGGGTACCCCGCGAGACCCCTAGCACTTCTTTAGCTACCTCCCAAATTCAACTACCGATCCCACATACCGATCGCATCCCCACTACTCTCCCAAGCCCTCTTGACCATCAACTTCTCCCCCGTCTCCTTTGCACTAGCCATGGTCAAACTCCCCCATTTGATTCTTAACTTGTCATCCACCACCCTCTTCTTCTTCTCCAACTTAATCTCCAAATCCATCAAGCTTGTGTCGGGTTGTAAGATCCTCCTTCGGAATAACCTTGCAGTCTTTACAAAGTCCTTTGTCAACCTTCCTAAGGAGCAAAAAGTCTATTTGAGTCTTAGCCACTGAACTACGAAAAGTCACCAAGTGTTGCTCCTTCAGGAACCTCGAATTGGCTATCACCATCCCACAAGCTCTAGCGAACTCCAAAAGTGAGACGTCTGCCCCGCTCCTATCCCCGAATCCAAAGCCTCCATGCACGTCGTCATAACCCCCGAAAGTGATCCGATATGTCCAATTAAATCCCCTCCTATAAATAACTTCTCAGTGGGTGGTATACCTCCCACCACTTCATCCAAATCCTCCCAAAAACGTCTATTCTCCTCGTTCAAACTCACATGCGGCGCATAAACACTAATAATGTTCATTGTGAACTCTCCAACTACCAACTTAATCGCCATCATCATATCATTGACCCTTCTCACCTCTACCACCTGATCCCTTAGCTCGCTGTCTACCAAAATGCCTACCCCATTCCTATATTTCGACCTTCCCGAAAACCATAACTTATACATGTCTATATCCTTAGCCTTAGGTCCTACCCATTTGGTCTCCTGGACACACGCTATATTAATCCTCCTCTTCTTAAGGATCTTAACTAGCTCTATGGACTTCCCCGTTAAAGTACCAATGTTTCAAGATCCTATTCTCAGCCTAGCCTCTCCCTTACCCCACTTACCCCCCTAACCCTCGCCCCCGTCCCCGACTGAGAACATGACCCTAGTGTACCATCAGTTACCAAAGCCACTAAGACAAATATAAAATGATAAACTACTCAAAACGTTTACCCTAAAACAGAAAGGGATCAAAGTGCAAACACAAGTTAATAAGAATCTAGAGGCAAGTAAACCACTACGCCAAGAATTCTATAACTAAAGACAAGAAGCCTCAAAATTTAACAAGGTTAAGGACAAAGAATGTATACGAGCAACCGGAGGTACCAACTCCAGTTGAATCAAATCTGTTTGCCGACGAAAATCACTGTTTACGGGCACTGTTCACCCGAGTTTTCAAAAAAAAAATCAAGTACCTGCGTAGATCTAGGAGAAAAAGAACAAAAAACAAATGGAATTTTGTAAAAAAATGTTTTCCGTCTCCGTCGGTACTGTTCACCGGCACAGGGAGTACTGTTCACTTGAGTTTTCACCAAAAAAAGCGAGTACCTGCGTAGATCTGAATTTCGGAGCTTTTGTTCTGTTTGTTTTTTCTCTGTTTTCCTTTCTGTTTTTTATAAATTAAAATCATCAACTCACCAAGGGTCAACTACGGCGAGGCAGAGAAGAGAGGAGAGATGGAGGGACGGAGCCGCTGGCTTGGTGAGGAAGAAGATTGACGGAGTGAGATAGAACTATGAGAGAAGGGGGGGGGGGGGTCTGCCGGTGGTGTACCACAGAAATATTCTCATATTTCAAAAAGACATTTTTTTATTTGATATGTTATATATAGTCATAATAAAGAATAAAAATAGTTTATGTACTTAAAAAATTATAAAATAACAAACAAAGAAGCTAAAACTTAGAAAAAATTGATCGGGTTGGGTTATGACCCACTTCTTAGCCAATTTTAGCCGAACCCATTTTAGTCCATTTATTAATTCAGCCCATTTGACCCACCCAAATCCAGTTCAACCCGCCCATTTGACACCCCTATTTAGCACTTGGTGAATCAGATTCAGCCCATTAGACACGCCCAAATTCAGCCCAACCCGCTCATTTGATGCACCTATTTAGCACTTGGTGAATCAGATTCTCTACGTTGAATTGTAAAAGCAAGAATTTTGCAGCTGGATTCACATATGTAGATATTTTTTGCTGTATATCAAAATAAAACACACTTAAAGAGCATGTGTTCTGGTTACATGAGAGAACTATGAACTAAATGTTTCAATATAGGCATCAAAGCACACTTGTGGGATCATTTTATTCACACTGTATAGACGTTTTCATTAACGGCTTAATGTTAATGAACATATATTTGCCTGGGATGGTTTGACCTGAGTTAGCGTACGGAGTTGGAAGAGAATGCCAGGGGCAAGATCTCCATGAATTCTATTATTTTGCTTCAGTCATTATGTCTTGAACAAAAGCAAAAGCCTTGGTATAAAAACTTTCCCGTCTCTACCCAAGATCCCAGCATCACAATTCCATTTTTTTGTCTAAATTGTGGAGTAATGGGCTTCTAATAAGGTGTAGACCTTGCCATTCACACAGTGTTGAGCACTTACTAGTCTTGTATGTTTTGAAAGGGACTGCACATATTAGGAGATCATCTGATTTTTCTGCAGCCGTTTTCTGTCAAATTAATGTTCAGCTTTCCTTCCTTTTCAAATGAGGATGTGTCTCTTTTAACTTAGGGTGTGTTTGGTATGAAGGAAAATGTTTTTCGCGGAAAATGTTTTCTTAGAAAATAAGTGGATTCTTTACTTATTTTCTGGTGTTCGGTAAATACACAAAAAAAATACTATCCCAAAAATCTAGGGAAATACTGTGGTGGGGTGGGGGCTATGGGGGTTGGGTGGGGATAGGATGTGTTGGAGGGTGGAGAGGAGATAATCAATATGGAATGCCACTATGGAACTTGTTTTCCCTATTTCTATTGGGGAAGTCGTAATCCTTTTTTTTTTTTAAGGAACTTGTTTTCCTAAAAAATACAACAACAAAGCCAGTGTAATCCCACAAGTGAGGCCGGGAGAGAGTAGAGTGTACGCAGACCTTACCCCTACCTTGGGAGGTAGAGAGGTTGTTTACAACAACAACATAAAAAGGGCAGCCCGGTGCACTAAGCTCCTGCTACGCGCGGGGTCCGGGGAAGGGCTGGACCACAAGAGTCTATTGTACACAGTCTTACCTCACATTCGTGGAAGAGGTTGTTTCCACGGCTTGAACTCATGACCCTTGGTCACATGGCAACAACTTTACCCGTTACTACAACAACATACCAGTGAAATCCCACAACGTGGGGTCTGGGGAGGGTAAAGTGTATGCAGACCTTACCTCTACCTTGGTAGGTACAAAGACTGTTCCGAAAGACTCTCGGCTCAAGACAAAGCATAAGTGGTAGAGAGGTTGATTCCTAAAAAAAATGTTCTCCAAAATTTTTGACCAACCAAACATGAGAAAATTGAAAAATATTTTCCTTCCGGCCAAACTCACCCTTTTAGCGTTTCTTCTCTTTATGGATAGATTAATGCATTGTCAATGACAATCTTTTCTTTTGCAATCACGTTCAGGATGAAACAGAGCTTAAGAGGCAGAAAAGAAAGCAGTCCAACAGGGAATCTGCTCGTCGATCTAGGTTAAGAAAGCAGGTATAAATTATCCTTTAGTGGTCTTTCTTTGTCAATGCCGTTCAATCCTGACCCCACTTTGTCTTTGCGAGCCACCAGGCAGAGTGTGATGAACTTGCGCAGCGTGCTGATGTTTTAAAGGAAGAAAATGCCTCTCTTAGAGCTGAAGTGAATCGTATCAGGAGTGAGTACGAGCAACTTCGTGCTCAGAATGCATCTCTTAAGGTATTTCTCTCTACCTTTCTTCAGTTCACCCAATAGAGAATAATCGTATTTTTGGTCCCTAAGTTTATTGATTAGTTCTGTTTTTAGTCCTTGTGATATATGACTCAGCATATCTAACCTTCAATTAATTGAAATGTGTGTTTTTGGTCCCTTCACCTAGAAAATGTGTTATATTTGACTATTTATAGAACTATACTACCGTAAAATATTAAGTAACAATACAAATTTAACATATAACATGAATATTTAAGTGGTGGAACGGCTAATAATTAAGGTAAATTTATGAATATTCACAAGCAAAGAGATCAAAAGTGCACAATTCAATTAATTGAATGTGCTTAATCAGATATCATAGGGACTAAAATCAGAATTGCCCAATAACTGGAGGTCCAAAAATGCAATATACCCATAAATAATAAAGTTCAGGACAGAGTAAATAGTTAAGGATGAAAGATCAAAGTATAAATATTCTTCAGGGCAGAGTAATAGTCAGTACAAATCCATCAATAATAGGATTAATCAGAAACGCAAGGGTGCAAGGTCAAAAAGATAAATGTTCTTATTAGCTGCAGAACCAACGAACTGTAATGTAATGTTTACTCGGCGTGCATGTGCTTTAGAGTCTAAAGTAAATTCTTCAATTTTTTGGAACTTTATGTGTGTCTATCACCCTCTAGTTGTTGAAGTAATTCTGTTTTCCAACTTCTCTTCTTTCTGTCTTGCTTTTATGAATTCGTATTACGAGCTTTATAAAAAGGGACAATTTCAGTAACCTCCCTCCAGGTTTGACTTCGTAACACTAACCTCCTTGTAATTTAACGTATACCTCACTTATTTTCATTTCTTTATAATGATGTAAAAAATGTGATTTGACTAATTTATAATTTTTAATACTTCCTCAGTCCCAATTTATGTGATGGTGTCTGACTAGATACGAATTCTAGAAAGGAAAACTTTGAAACTTGTGGTCTAAAATAAGTCATAGATATGTGTGGGCCTATAAATCATTTCATTAAGGGTAAAAATAAGCAATTTAATGACAAATTGTTACTAAATATAGAAAGGTGTCATCCTTTTTGGGATTGGCTACCATAAGGAAAGAGTGCCACATAAATTGGGACAGTGGGTGTATACTTTTTTAACAACATACCCAGTGAAATCTCACAAAGTGGGGTCTGAGAGGGTAGAGTGTACGCAGACCTTACTCCCAAGGAGAGAGGTTGTTTCCAGTAGACCTCCGGCACAAGAATAAGCAATTCAAAGCAGTGGGAGTATACTTTTTTTTCTTTTTTAAAATGTTAATTTTGTGAACATCTTTCGTTTTCCCCCTTAAATTCCTCTAGGATAATGGTAGAAAGTCGATTGAAAATTATACTCAAATGACTATCTTCGCTGCTTCTAAATAAAAATTACAAGGGTTTGTTCCTCTTGCTATTGCTTTTGTGTTTATCCATTGTTAAGGCCTTTAGGGTTATGAAAAAAGGACAGTTCGGTGCACTAAGGTCCCGCTATGCGCGGGGTCCGGGGAAGGGCCGGACCACAAGGCTCTATTGTACGCAGCCTTACCTTGCATGTCGTTGTTTCCACAAGGCCTTTGGGGTTATGATCAAACTATTTTCCAGTTCAAGTAATCCTGTATAAATGTGTTGTCGCTGCCCCTTTCCCTATACATCTCTTTCCATTAACAACTCCAGGCATAAACTCAATCCATTTGTGCATAAAACTTCCGTCATGGATTTGGCTCTGAAGGGTATGGGTTTCTATCTGTTAAGAACACCACAATAATTGCCTTTGTTTTTTTATTCTAAACGAATTTAAGAAAAAAAAAAGGATGTTTACAAAATTAACACAATATTTTACATTAATTATAAACAGGTTAAAAGAATTATTACAAAAAAATTATAATAAGGGAGGTAAACATATGCTTAGCATTACGAACCAAACCTGGAGGGAGGTCTCTCAAAATTCTTTAAAAAGTTTTGCGTCTCACACTTTGATTGTTGGAAGTCTTTTTTTTCAAATTTCTCCTCTTTTTTTCTTGCTTTTATAAAATCATATTACGAGTTTTATACAAAGAATGAGAATTTATAAAATATAGGACAGAGATGAGCTTAAATAGAGCGTCTTGGCCAGTGAAGATTCGTTTGGCCGACCCATACTTGTTTAGGATTGAGGTGTAGTTATATGACTCTTTTTTAATGCTATGAGTCGTATTTAATTTTGCAGGAGAGACTCGGGGAAGTTCCGGGTGAAGATGATCCAAGAACTACTCATCCTTCACAAACCGAGCCCCAGCAGGGTGGTCAATGAAGTTCTAGCTGCATTAATGTGGATTGATGATTAGGAGTTTAACCTAACAAACTTTGTAATAGAAAAAGGGTTCAATTTGCATATTGAGTAGTTTATAATTCGCGAAAACGCTTACATTTTTTAGTATCAGGATCTGTATTACCCCCAACTTGTCCATCGTTTCTCTATCGGACCAGTCTTTTATGGTCGAGAAACGTGGATGATATGTAGAGAATGTGATTGTCGTAGTAGTTGTTTTTCAGCAGGGAGGTGTTCCTATTTTTCTCAAATTTGTATTTAATAATATTGCTGATGAGTGTGCTACACTGAAAAAATATTATTATTGAGCCAATTGATGATTGGTGGGGTTTTTGCTTTGGTTACAAGAAGTGCTTCTTTGCTCGCTTGCAGCACCTCAACGTGGGTTTCCGTTGTAGAATTGAGTAAGATGAAGAGAGTTGATGCCAAGTTTCTTTGCTACGCTCCATAGACGTTTGTACTATTATTGTGGATTTTAGTTGTATTTGAAATCCAGTCTCTCGTTATGTAAAAGAATATTAACAAGTACTGATAACAATTTGCCTGTATTTCAATCCCTTTTAGTATTTTTCAATTCTCCCTTCCATAGGAATATTTCTTCTGCATATTTGGTTCCTTGATTGAGGATTGTTCTTTTTTCAGATGCCATAAATCATAAATGGATGATATTGCTAGAACTAAGCAATTTTTACACTCTTTCTTGCATTGATGGGACGAAAGTTTCAAATGAGTTCATTCTTCTAATTGAGATCTTTAGATTCGTAAGATCAAATAGATTGGAGAATGTTATGATGAGTATAGGGTTTCGCCATTATCCGGGGAGACGGGGGGAATTTATGTGCTATTTTTGGGCACGTGAACCTATGGTCTTTCCAAAATATTAGATAACTTACGTACATATTTTCTAGAATTGATCTAATATCACCTGGTGGCACTCGTGCTATAAAAGGCTTAATGATGTACTTGGTTAAACGCTTAGTTATTTACCAAGAGGAACAAAGTAATTTTCACTTAATGCATTTCCCTCTTTTTTCAATAATACACCTATATTATAGAAACTCTAGATTCGCCTCTGCGGATTGATCGTGACTACATGGAGAATAATATGAAGTTATGATAATGTTATGTTGAGTATAGGGTTTCCCCATTATATACGGCTTGTATATAGGAGTTTTTTCGACATTAATAAAATTATTTTTATCTTATCAAAAAAAGTAACGTCTCACTCAATTAACACTCCATAACTACAAGAAGGGTAGATTTGAAGAAAATAAAGAAGTAATATGTGGCTAATTCTTTTTCAATAGGCAATCATGGTACCAACTGCTAAGCTTTGAAAAAGTTGAAGAGTTGGTCAGAAATCAGAAGAAAAAAAAAAGAAATTTGTTACAAGAGTTTGGTAATACTGAACAGATGACTCAAGAACATGATAACATTTTACTCAGTTGAAGGAAATGATAAAATTCTGATCATGTCACAGTTCCTCATAAAACTAGCAGCAAAAATTGAAAACTTATAAAGAGACAAATAAGGACACAAAGGATAATTAAAAGAATAAATTTCACTACTGTATTTTGAGGCTCTGATTACAAAGAATGTGTTATTCTTCCCTATGAACATTGAGTCAAAACAGAAAAAACTCCACATAACAATCAATCCCCTTGTCCACTTTCCTCACATATCAAGAATACAAATCAAGAAAAGAGAACTAAAAAGAATAATTTTGAATTGATTGTGGAATAGGCTATAGTTTTGTTACTATGACAGTAGAAAAAAAGTTTTAAGGGAACTGAAATGAACCTCCAATTTCAGTGGCACCTTGAGGGGGGTTAATTGCAACCCAAAGAAGAGAAATGGTGATGGCGATAAGCCCGGACCAAACGAACACGATGGTTGGCGTCCTTCCTCGTCGTCCCATCAGTCCTTTCGCGAACGGGTATAAATGAGCCAACACCCAAAAACTGAAGAAAACACCTCCTAGCAAACGGCTCCATTGTGGTATCGTGCTATATATAGTCCGACTAAAACCAACTGCTATCGCGACCAGGTTAACCATCATGATTGTAATAGGTAGAATCATCAAGGATGTCCATTTGATGACATAGAGATCCGCGAACTCGTCATCGTTTTCATCACCTGAAGATTTAGACGTCAGAGTGAACGAAATCTCAATGCCAGCAACAACTTTTAGTAGCCCTTGAAGCACAGCAGCAAGATGTGCACTCGTGCCTCCGATTAACCAAAATTGCTCGTTTCTCCACCATTCTTCTAAAGCGATCCCCGACCACTTGATCTCGAGGATAGCTAGCATGCAGAGAGTTAATGAGATGACAAGGAGATACACGAGAAAGGTGATATTAAGGCTTTGCACAATGAATTGACCAGAGAAAAGTGAGAGAGCCGGGAGGAAGCAATAGACGATAAGGAATATCGAAGTGAACGGGTAGATCCCAACATTGAGATAAGCAATTCGTTGTAAAATCTTCATCTTCGGACTAGCAAGAAAGGCGTTATTACGCGAGAAAAAGATCTCAACGGAACCAGTAGCCCATCGTAGGACTTGGTGAAGCCTGTCAGTTAGATTGATAGGTGCAGTGCCACGGAATGCATCTCTTTTTGTCACACAATATATCGATCTCCAACCCCTATTATGCATCCTGTACCCCGTTACCACATCTTCAGTAACGGACCCGTAAATCCATCCAACTCGATTGCCCCATTCGGTTTTGTCTTCGTACCAACACGATATGACACTGACCGCTTCAGCAACAGTGGAAGCATCGAGAAGTTCTCTCGAAATAGTTAGTGCGCCAGGAGGTCGTCCATGCTTTACAACAGGGTGATCAGCGAGTGGTCTGCCTTGGAATTCGGCTACTGGGATTGAATCAATGAGGACACTAGAGTTTCCGAATCTTTTAGGAAATGCAGCAAGATCCATTTCATCATCGTCAATGTCTCCCATTCTGAGTGCCCTTTTTTTGTCAGCAACAATGGCCTTACTCTTGCGCCGCCCAAAGCAACAGCTGCAGCAACCAGGGTGGCGGTCCTTTGCTCGTGGCGGGTCAAACCCGTAAAGAGCAGTCCTGCGGAAGAGGCAACCGGTGCCCACGTAAACCGGACCTTGAAGCCCATCCAGGGCCCGCATATTCACGTCAAAGAAAACAGTATTGTGATTGGCATACCGATCAGAGGGATCAATCCCCTCGAATCGCTGAGGAAACTGGACATAACAAATACGATCCCCACCCCGGTCCATCATAAAACACATGCCCTCCCTTATTGCCTCGGAGTTGTAGATGTAGTGATCACAATCAAGGTTTAGAATAAAAGGGCCATTGGACATGATAGCTGACGCTCGGACCAATGCATTCATGGCTCCAGCCTTCTTGTTGTGATCATAGCCGGGACGTTTCTCACGAGACATATACACCAGCATAGGGAGCCGAATATCAACTTCTGCTAAATCAATCATACTTCCATCAGCAGTCATACCATGCAATGGTTCGTCACTTGGAGGTTTTAACATCACCTACAGTTCATAAGTAAACCAAAATGTCAAAGCAGTCTAATACTTGTGAGAAAAACACATTCAGGCAACAAAATGGACGACCCACCAAAAAACCTTTATCCGTGCTGTTAAACAAAGGGCTTTTTTATTTTTGGCTCGTTGGCCAAGAATAATTACGGGCACCAGCCAACATATACAACTGATTATTGAATATTATATGTAGGTATATTCATGTATATTGTACGTATGTTATATGTATATCTAGAATTAATATACAAAACATATACATTTACCGACTATTATGTTTTAGAGCGGTCCAAAACGTAATTATCTCTTAAAAAATGGGATGATGCAATTATTAGATGCTCAAACATGTATGATCAATACCTGTATGATTCCCGCATGATCACCCCGAGAGTGCTCGGGAGCAGCTACCATCCAAGTTCCGGGCCAGTGAGTTCCATCTGCCATCCAAGTGGCCTTAGTTATCTTGATAGGTTCCAAAGGTTCGTCTCCAGCTCTCTCTCTCTGAAGCTTCAAAGCTTTAATTTCCTCTCGAGCATTATAGGCATCAGAACGGCGACGAATAGAATCAGGAAGGCCATTGATACGAACCTTAAATTCATCATATTCACGTTTTACCCGTCTACGGTCCTTGACAAAATCTTGACGTACCTTGTTCTTGTAAGGGTCTTTCTTCAAGCTGAAGTAACTCTCCGGGTTCCTCGGCTCAATATCATGTTTACGACAAAACGGGACCCACATGTTGGCAAAACTCGCAGCTTCTGCCATTGCTTCAAAAGTCAAAAGAGCGCCTCCGTCATCAGAAACATAGCAAGAAAGTTTTTCCACAGGGTAATCAGCAGCAAGAATAGATAGTATTGTGTTTGCTGTAACTAGCGGCGGTTCTTTCTCTGGATCCGCTGTAGAAACAAATATATCCATTCCTGGAAGATCAGATTTTCCACTGGGATTTGTTGGGGTCGGAGTTTCGAACTTTTCTTTTAATACATTAAGATCGGTAGCACGATTGATTGGACATAACTTTGGAAGTTGGTCGAGTAGCCATGAAATTGCAAACCAAATTTCACAGATTATGGACATAAACCAAAGCCATATAGCATCATTGTTGGGATGACTGATCCTCCATTGAAGAAACAGTCCAAGTACAACGACACGAATTAAAATCAAAAGCCTGTAAAATGATAGATATGACAAACACAGTGTCTCAAACATCTTGAAAATAACAAAAACAAGATAAACATATCCCACACTCTAAAACTGCAGGACAGGAGTATTGAAGTGTATCCAAAAACACAAAATCATTGGATATTGTCTTTCAAACACGGTAAACCTTAGGAAACTAAGCATCAACGTACAAAAAAGGTCATTGATGGGTCACTGTCATTAGATGGTGATATCATATTTGGACTACAAAAAGCACATTAACAGAAGTTGACAAGGCAATCGATAAAGTCCCCTACAAGTTATTCTAGATTGATCAAACTCTACTAGAAGGATTTGCAGTAAGGAAATATTATGACTGTTTTGGTACATAAAACTGATTTAGCCTCAGTCATTGAGTGAGGGGTCAATGGTAAGCAGAGCCAAACAAGTATGCAATTGGATTTGAAGTCATTCATCTAATATTCATGCTTAAATTAAACGTATCAGAGAAGACAAAAAAGTTACCGGTATGGGCTGAGAACTGCAGCAGGTATCTTCAGCTTACGAGTAAGTGGCCTCCAAGGCTTGTTGAGAAGTTCAGAATGCTCACCGATATCGTCGTCTTTATCATTCCCAAATCCCTCATCCTGTGGCCATATAGCATTCCCATATCCATATGTTCCTTTCGTCTCAAATAACCATCTATTATGATCAAAATCCCCAGTTTGATTCCTCATCAACCCTGACTCGCTCCTTATTATGGCCGACTTATTAGCTGATCTCATCACCGATAACCTTCTTTCATTTTTAGACATCCCAACGTTTGAAGGCAACGACAAAGGTTGTCTAGAAGGATCCACGGAATTGTCAGCCAAATCCGTGCTCTTGTAAGGCTCTTTACAACCAGGACAAATCCCATCTCCAGTTTTGACAGCATCAATATTACAATCACGGCAAATTTTAAAATCACATTCACAAGGAAGGATATCCTCACCCCTCCCATCAATCACGACCTTTCCATCACAACCTTGTATAGCACAAGAAGACCCTTTAGTACCAGCCATCTGAGGATGGTTGGCTTCTGAGTCAATCACTTTATCCATCAAATGTGCACGAGTGGCACTATTATATCCACCACTAAACAAGGAATTTGACACATATTGCTCTTCAACCCTTCGTGAAATGGATGGATCGAAAGGTTGATTATCAGGTGTCGGAGGCATATGCACCATGTAGTTCGCAAACTCAATACCGCTAATCTCACTATCTAGGGAGTCCCTAGATAAGTTCACATATCGACCCGAGTTAGTCCTCCTTGCAAAGGTCACTCCCGGAGGCTTACTTTGTTGTGAGTCTGAAGGAGGTTTGAAGGATCTTCCAGCCATTTTTTATTTCACCAGAACCTGAAACTGCACAAGGCCAATGAAGTAAACAGAAAATTTTAGCTAGCTGTAAGTCTTCACAATCACTACTTAAAAACATGAATTAGCGACGGACATATTCTGTAGCTAAACAACAAATTCATCGCTAATCATATTTAGTGATGGATTATCAAATAATTTTGTTAGCTATGAGCAATCTAGCTATGGATTAGCGACGAAGTTCGTAGCTAATTCCAGTTTAGTGAATTAACATATCATCTGAAACAGCAAACAGAAGAGTTGGGAAGGGCGAAAACATTTAAAGATCTCTTGCATGTCAAAAAAAATAAAGGCAGTCCGGTGCACTAAGCTCCCGCTATGCGGGGTCCGGAAAGGGCCGTACCACAATAGAACATGAAAAAAGAAAAATTGTGACACAACTCTCTTCCTCTTCCTCTATTTCCCAAGCCATTCTATCTTTTCAATTCATTAAAGATTGCCTCTTTTATTCAAAACTACTTTGCTCGGACTCTCCAAAAATGTTGTCGCACGAGAAGTATAAAATACAACCACAATCACACGAAAAAAGTACCTATAGTCTTGATGAGGTATACAGCAAGAACAAAGGATCAAAATTTTCCTACACCATGTCCAAGAAAGCCCAGAGCTTTTTCAGAAACCAAAAGAAAGAATGCAAGTTCAAATAGACATTCATATGCTTCTTCCAATACAAATCAACAATTGATATACATTTGAACTCTATTGATGATACGCATAAGTGGAGAGATATGTGACCTCCACTCCTTGTCCAAAACTATATAAACAATTCCAACAAAATCTTAAAATATAACTTATAATATACTAAACAACCTGCCTACCAAAAGGCGTGTAAAGAAACATTCAAAGCAAATGCTAATAAATAATTCAAGATTCACAACAACATGCAGCAGCACAAAGATACATGTATTCAAACATCACAAATTACACATGGGGTCCCATCAAAATGTTACAACTAGACTTAGTCTTTAATTATCCAACAAAATTAACTATTCTTAATTAAATAATTAATAATCTACAATAAAACAAATACCCCATCACCATTTTCCTCTCTCAATGTTTCTCTTTAAGTCTCAAATATTGAAAACATTTCTTTTTGAGACTTGCCATAATGATATTAGCAGTAGAAATTAAAAAAAAAATACCAACCTCAAAATTGGAGAAAAAAATCCCACATGAGAAAGATTCAAACTTTTACAAAAAAAAAAATTAAAGACAATACCCCATCACCATTTTCCTATCTCTTTCACTATTAATGTTTCTCCTCAAGTCTCAAATATTCAAATAAATGAGTCTTTATGACTTGGTATTATCAGTAACAAAAAAGTACTTAAGTATCAGTTACCAACCTCAAAATTGAAAATAAAAAAAGAACACCATATGAGAAAGATTCAAACTTTACAAAGAAAAAAGATAAAAACACAAATACCCCATCATTATTTTGCTCTTAATGTTTCTCCTTAAGTCTCTAATATTAAAAATATTTGAGTCTTTATGACTTGGTATTATACAAGAAATAACACTCAGAAAAAATAACACAATATCTAAAGTATTCAAAGGTTTCAAGAACTTTGTGTACATATATGTTAAGTAGGCTGAATAAATGAAAGAAATATTTTCCTTTTTTGGTTGCTTGAGAATTTCAAGAAAATAGGAAATGAAGATTTGAATGAATTTTTTTACCTTATGTGTATGTAGTTATTATTATTAAGAGTTTATTAGGCAATTTATCATGAAAAGAATATGAACTTAATGGTGGCTATTAGTATTTTTTTACCCTATGTGTATGTAGTTATATTAGGAGTTTGTTAGGCAATTTATAATTATTATGAAGAGAATGTGAACTTAATGGTGGCTATTAAGGATGTTCATATGAAGCTTTTATTGCTGTTTATTTTTTTGCAAAGTGGGAAGAAGAAAGAACATTTTCTTTTTTTTGGGGGGGGGGGGGGGGAGAGAGAGAGAAATAGGAAATTTTGGGGTGCTAAAAGTAATTAACGGGAATTTAGGGGGTTGGTCTGAACACACTTTTCCCGGTGAAAGGAGGTTGAATTTTCTGTTATGAGATATTTTTCACAATCTGTACAACGGGAACCAGTAAGGAGAAAAGTTAGTAAATGAAAAAAATAAAATAGGAGTTCTAAATTATTTAAATGAAACAGTTATAATAAAAAAAATAGTTTGCATTTGTTTCAAGCTCAACAGTTAATTCAACTATTATAATTTGTACTCTTTATATCCAAAAAAAAATCGGGACATGTTTTGAGTTATTTTTCTTAAGCTCAGAGTCTATCGGAAATAGTCTTTCTACCTTTTGAGATAGGGGTAAGGTTTGTGTACATTCTATCTTCCCAAACTCTACTTATGAGATTACATTGGTTATGTTGTTGTATATTCGATTTTTATGATATTTTTTTCCTTGTGGAATATATCAAAATGTTTGATCATAATTAAAATAACTAGTACTTGTTACTTTAATATAATTTTCACAATATCTAAAGCTTAAAATGTGTATAAATATTAGTAAGATTTTAGATTTTATGATATCTTTCAGTCAAACAGGAGAAGAAATATCTTGTATTACCTTAATTCTAAAAGAGGAACATTCCTTTAAAAGTTTAGATGTATCTCTTTTCTTTAGTTTTGTGATGTTTAGTTGTTTGGGACTCGAGTGTTGTTTGTTATTATTTCATTTAGTCATGTTTTAATCCAACATTTAATAATTTAAGTTTTTTAATACTTGAATTTTTTTTTTACTGTCAAATAAATCTCTATCAAGATTAAAAATCTCCAAGGTGATAATTGAACCTTAGAATAATCGTACCAACGTGACAATATCTTAATCTTAATTAATTGGTATCACGTAGCCTATGTTAATCTTTTGGTGAAAGAACGTATATGCCCCTTTAAACCAAACTAATTATCCGCTCATACCCTCATAAAAAATTGAAATTATTTACCCAAAATGTCCCCCCCCCCCATTATGATACTAACATTATATATAAATATACTGAGATGGTATCATGGAAGACTGCTTCAGTCCTTCTCTTAGTCCTCCATGATATCATCATGATATATAAATATACTGAGATGGTATCATGGATGATCATGTTCGTTTATTAAAAAAAGACACACTTTTCTCGAAAAAACCCTCTATAATACCATTGTCTTATATACATATATTGTGATGGTATCACGAAGGACTGCTTCAGTCCTTTTCAATGAGACACTCTTCAAGACTATGATATTATCATGGTATATAAATATACTGAGATGGTATCATGGAGAACTGCTTCATTCCTTCTCTTAGTCCTCCATAATACCATTATGTTATATAAATATATTGTGATGGTATCACGGAGAAAGGGGTTTGGGCGAGAGGTATGTCGGGTAAATAGTTTTCCGCAAGGGGTATTGCGGGTAATTAATTTAGAAGGGGCATGGGGCGGGTGATTATTTTGTTTTTGAGGGTATTTCGGTTAGTTTTCCTAATCTTTTTCATCCAATGTGCAAAATATTTCATTAGGTAATTATAAATAAATCATTATGTTAAGTATTAAATGATAGCACGGTAAAATGGAATTCATTAATAATGTAAAAAAATATTTACTCTCATGTATATACCTTAATTTCAAATTTTAAAACACATGAAAGTGTGTTCGAATAAAAATTAAACTCAATTAGTATTTGGTGTGTCTCAAAAAATTGATGCACCATGAATAGGGGCGTATGCATCATTCGACGGCGTGTTCATCCAAATTCAATATTTTTTACATGGGACATAAATTTATATGTAAGAATTTATAAAATTACCGTAAATATTAGATTTGAACTTGTAATTTTAAAGTAAAACAAGTTCAGTACTAAGAACTCATCAAATATAAATTCTTTAAATTTATTCGTGAACATAGTTATGACAATAGCCCAAACTCATGTAGAATTCATGAATGCAACATTTGAAGTAAATTTAAGGTCAATATGTACACATAATCCATAAATGTTACAAAAAAATAATGAATTCAGTTGTACTTCAACCAAAAATAATCAAAGTCTCACACGTAAAACCAATCGTTCCCTTTACTTATTCCATTAATTTGGTCATGAAAGCTACATGTATGGCAATTTATACACACTCCCAAGTCCCAACCCCACCACCACCCCCAGCATATCTGCATATGAGCACGAATATCTCAATTTTTTTATATATTTTATAAAATAAAAGTGTAAGTTTTATACACTGCAAGTATAAAAACAAGTATTTAAACAATCAAGTCATAAGTAAGAAAATTATAACACCCAAAGAACTCTTACCACTAAAACGATTGATGCTCGAATTGTTGCAGGTCCTACAAGCTATAGTCGTACTTTTTCATTAACTGAATCTCTTACCTCTACTTTTAACAAGTGACGGCAGTATGCAAATCTTTATGATAAATGTAATCAATAATTTAATAAAAAAATACTATTAATTAAAGTAAACTAGATTTGATCGTATAAAAAATCTTTACACAAAAGACATAAATATATGATATGCAACTCTATTTGATGTAAGACCATTAAAACGTCAAATTCAATTCTTTCTGACAACAATATGATGGTAAAAGTGAAATTACAATGTAATAGCTCTTGTAGTCAGTTGGTTAGAGCACCCGTTTACTAAACGGAAGGTCTTTAGTTTAGTTCGACTCTCAACGAGAGTAGGAAAGACCAAAATCAGATGTAATATTTTTTTTCTAAGTGTCAAATATGATATTGTCAGTGTTGAAACTTGAGATATCCCATATAATTTCGACTCTTTTAAGAACTATCAGAGAGTGCTGCAAAGTGTATACTGTATACGTGAGCATTCTCAACATTGGCCTGGTTGTTCAAAATTTTCAATATTTTTTTGGTATAATAAAGGCATAACAAAGAGAAAAATTATTACTTTATACAATTAAACAAATTATAAAAAATAAAGAAATTAATTTTTGTTATAGTTGGACGGGTTAGGTCTTGACCCGTTATTTACCTCATTTTCACCTAACCTATCTCAACCAAGTGATTTCTGCACGGATTGATGTCTGTCTATTAATTTACTCCCTCTGTCTCAATTTGTTTGATATTTTTTATTTTTCGAGAGTCAAATTTTTAAATTTTGACCGTGTGTTTGAACATAGAATCTTTAAATTTTTTGAAATAAATTTTACATATTTGAAAACTATGAAAAAAGTATTATAAGCCACCATAATTAATAATTTTAAAAATATATGAAAAAATTACGGTTAAAGAACAATTCGTTTAACTCTCGAAAAACGAAAAGTATCAAACAAATTAGGACTGATGGAGTAATAGACAGACACTGCTATATACGTAACACTTTTGACTTTCCCTGTATAAATATTAAGGTATACTTCAGTTAGATATAAAAAAATTCATCTTCATTGTTTAGAAAGATTGAATCGCAAACTCTATAAATGAACTCTACTAATCTCAATCTGAGATTAATCTCGATTCTTCTGACTCGATCCTTCAATTCAAAAGGGTTCAAATTACGGTCTATATCAACTCAACCTACTTGGGCTTTGATTAGGATTATGAAAACATCCTGATAGATTATTTTGAAAAGCTTAACTTGCTAGTAGATAACGATGAGTCTGACCAATATATTAATCAAATATAATTCAACCCGCTCATTTAACGTCCGTCCTTATATTATTTTAAATTGTTGAAAGATGTTACTAAAACACAAAGCTACAAAATTGAAGTAACAAGGAATGGGCAGTTTGCTGAGCTGTAAATCTGTTTTTAGTGGGCCAATACCATGTGGGCCTTCCCCACCAGCCCATGATTCGCGCTATTCAAGCCCCCATTCTTTTGCTTTTGCCTGTTTTTGACCCCCTTCTTTTTCTAAAAACAATTATCCTATGGAGTGACGGAAAAATCATAGGCGTTTGAATATTTTTTGAGCTAAAAGTTGTGAAAATTTAGTGTTTAAGTTAAAAGTTCAAATATTTAAAAATTGAAGTTTTGTTATCTATTTAGCTATCAAGTAAAATTGTGAATTCATAATTTGATAATGACGTTGTATCCGTTACTATTTTACAATAAAATTGTGAATTCATAATTTGGTAATGACGTTGTATCCGTTACTATTTTACAAGTAAACTAACTCAAAGAGGTATAGTGACAACAATTATTATGATGATGATGATTGGAGAAAATTATTTTTGCTAAGCTCGACGTAATTTCACTTTTTTAAGTTTGTTTTTTTACAGGAAAATTTTAAAAATATACAATTTGATAACTTACATTGTAAAAATAGCCCAAAATTTTAAATTGCAAAGCTTTGGCCCAAAAACACTTTTATACATTGTTATACATTTATATGCAAAAGACAAGTACATTATTTATATAGGTTTTTGAAAATGTATGCGTATTTATACAGATATATACATAAAGTATACAAGACAGATACATTATGTATAAAAATGTATAATAGTGTATTAGAGGGGTGTATACACTCATATACACTATTATACACCCACTACCCTTGCCACACCCGATTTCTCCATCATCAACCTCAATCATCTCCGGCGACCCCACCGCCGGTAATTTGCTGCCACATGCACTCCACCACCGGCTACTCCATCACCACCTCGATGAGTTTTTCGATAGATTTAGATTTAGGTAATTTCTGGTCAGATCTTAGCCACCGCAACGGAGGAGGCGGCCAGATCTGAGCCACCAAAAAAATCATTGTCGTCGGAGAAAGAGAGAGGAAGCGCGACAGAGAGATGAGGCATGGTAGAGAGAGAGCGAGGGAGAGGAGGAGGAGGGAGTGGGTGCAGAGAGAGAAGGTATTGTATTCCTGTCTTACAACAGGAAGGCACGTTTCCACATCACAGCCCGACCTTGACTGATTCCCGAGTGCTTTCTAGTTCATATTAGTTAACTCGCCCAGACAATAGATGGGCTGCTCATTAAGTCCCAACCAGGAGAAGTTGTGAATTCTGATGACTTTAAGGTCATAAATCATGAAGGAACACCATTGTACAAAGACAATTCATGAGGAAAAAACTGTACATATATTTTAGCATAGACTTCTCCGGACACAAGAGATCCTATAGGCAGGACATTCCCCGGATCCCTCGTATACCGGGAGCTTAGTGTACCGGGCTGTTCTTTTTTAGACTTTTCCGGACACATTAACTCTATATTGATGTCACAACCTTAAAGCAGCATTGCTAAAGTGAAAGAAAGGAGCTACTGGTGAAAACAAATCATAATACAGGTGTAATGGACAGAATGATAAACTATAACTAAAATAAATTTGGAATGGATCGATTTTCTTGAATTAGTTTCATTATTTCAGATTTTTTATTTTGAGCCTATAAATTGAGTTTCTTCTTATAAAAATGAACATTCTAATAAGATATTTGTGTCAAATTATGTTAATAATTTCTTATTCTTATAACAACATTCAAATAAAATGTTCATTGAGCGATTATCAATGAAATTCTTAATCTAAACAGAGTAATATCATGTCTAGATAGAATATGTCATTAATAATTCATATACAAATACACCATTCGATCATTATTAATTCAGTGCGATTTAAACATCAATTAGTACGCAAGTGACAATAAAAGATACGGTTAGATGCATCTCAATTTCTCATGATTCATTAGACTCTATTCATTAGTCTAATAGGGTATATTAGCTGATTTAGTATGGTATTTAATGTAGCATTAGATATAATAGTTTATGTCTAGTAGTTAGGGATACTTATAAGGTATAAAAATATGAATTTTCCACATCCGATACTCAAAGTCCCAAATTCAATATTCAATTTGAAGTCTAAAGTTTTAAAAAATTAAATCCAAAATTAAAAACTCAGAAAATTCAAACAAAAATGAATTTCGATTTTGCTAAAACTATGTCTAGCCCCATCATGTGAAAGAAAATAAAGAGTTTAATAATATACACTTCAATATAAATAATTTTATAATTTCGTGTTATATATTTATACGTTATGGTAGGTAATATCTCTTATTTTCAAGATTTTAAATCTAGTAAGAATATTTACATGTCAATGTGTACAAAAATTAAACTTAAAAAAAGTCACTTACCTCGAATCCTCAATGGTATCGGAAAAAAGAATTGGTCTCACTCTCACCTGTCGTTAAGTATTCATTTTCGTTAGAAAATCCTATTTTAAGATGTACATTGCTTTCTACCAAAAAAAATACTCCATTTCAAAAGTTTGAATCCAAAATAAATAAGAGATTCTTTTCAATTATAATATCGCTACAACTTTTAGTATTATCAGTGAGTATCAAATGAGTACATCAAATTTGAATTGTAAAAATGAATTAAAAGTAATGACAGTCAAAGGGTTTATTTACATCAATTGAACGTGCTAATTTTGTTTATGTATTACTTGAAGCTGAATAATTTTGTTTCCATTATTCTTTGGGTATAATTGTATCCTAAATTCTCATTTTTATCGTGTTAGGAATAAACCGTGCTATGTCCTTGAATATCCAACAGAAATTCAACTTGAATATAATGTTAAACTATAACTAAAATAAAGGAATAAATTTTAGAAAAAAAATTCAAAGTATTTGATACATGAAGTTCACTTATTTAACGTTGTAATTGATTTTTAATTTGATAATTCAATGAGGTATGAAAGAATCAAAATACAACAGAGAAAAAAATTGAGCAATTTTGAAAATACGATTGAAATTTGAACAATTTTCCTTATGGATTGTTTGGTTGGGCAACAAGTTATCTCAAAATTAATAATAATAGGATTGTAATATTGAGATTAATAATTACGAAATTATTTAATGAATATACTTTTATTGTAAATGTTTGGTTCATTGGACTAAATATGTAATATACGGGATATCTATCTATTTATACCATTCTAAAAATGGAAAATCACAAAGTTGAATTTTTTATGCGTAATATGAAACATCTTTGAGTTTTGAAAAGATTATATTTACACATTCTGACTTAACGTTACCGTAGAGATATTCAATTTTCCCCCGATCATTATGAACTTATAATGTTGTATTCAATATATGAAATTTAGGTAACTTTTAATTTCGATATAATTAATTAAAATTTGAATAAAGCACCTATTGTATGTTTATGTCTCCTGACAAGAAATGCTAAATGTTAGAGACGTTTGTTGCGTAGTGGATCACCATTGCACCATTTTACCTTCACAAAGTATAATAAGGGTCGACGACTTGACCGGATGAAAATGATTCAATCACCTTTAATAAGATGTCCCGAATTTAAATTTTGAGTATGAATTGTTTTTATTAAGGAGCTTTTTTTCCTTAAATGGTTATTACGCAAAGCAAATTTAAATTAGTCAGGATTCAAATGTACAAGTTGAACACCAAATAAAAATTGAATAAAAGTGATTGGGTCACCATTATCAATAGTGTCGGCTTAAGACTAGGGGGAAATTAAGCTTTATATACCTATCCAAGCTAAAATAATTACCCATTGTTGTCTATTTTAAAACTATATTCTCGAAAAAAATATCTATTTCATCATAACTAATTACTCGTCTACCAATATTTAATTGTCTTTTTCATTTCTCACCCCTTTATGTTTACTCTAAGGAAGTAACAAGGTGAGCACCACTTACAGCAAAAGAACGAGGAAGGGGAATAAGATCCACCATTCTCCAAGATGGAGGAAATCATAGTTCATTTCCATAATTAATCAAGTTATAGCAAAATCATGGCAATCTAAATGTTTAAAATTCCTAATAAAAGCCTATTTAACATATAATAGTTGCACTTATTTTCTGCTATTTTTGCAACTTTCATACCCTCAAAAAATAGGAATAAGATCTACTTACACTCTATCATGCCTAGATTTCATCTCTGAAATCATATTGAGTTTGTTGTTATTTAACTAATAGTCTACGATATTGAGAACATGACTTGTTTGTCATGATTCACTTTTTTTCAGAAAAACTTTTTCACTTTATTTGAAAATCAATGTTTGTCTATGAAAAAATTAAATACAACTTTATATGTAATTTGGAAAACATCTAAGGGGTCGTTTGGCAGAGTGTATTAGAGAAAATAATACATGCATTAGCTTTGTGTATTACCAATACCTTGTTTGCTGCACTTTTTCACACCCTGTTTGGTATTATCTTATGCATAACTAATGCCTAGCAAACTATGATATTAACAATGCAGTGAATTTTAATGCATGCATTGTCATGGTTAAAGACATAATTGCCCCTTATTTTTAATTTCTCTTGTATTTCTTTGTGATCTTTATTTTTTATTGCTAATTTTTTAATATATATTTGCGGTGGACATGTAGGACGGGATGAAAAAGAGCAAATTTAATTTTTCAATTTGTGAGCGCTTCGCACAGTCGTTAAAGAAAAAAATATAATTAAATAGTTATTGTTATAATTTTTGTGACTAAAATAATAATCTTACTGATCTTCACTCAGTTTTATCTTCATTCTAGTGTCTCTAATTATAATATTATAAATTACACTAATTATATTTTTAAGGTTAATACTAAATGGGAAAAAGAATCAACTAACGAATTTTGTTAGTGTTGTTGTCCTGATTTTCTTATTATAGTTGGATTTTACTTTTATTTTGAAGGATAGTAAAAATATTACCATAATTGCTTTTACTTTTTCTCAAAGAAAATATTCTTTCATATTTGGTTATCCCAAACCCCATGTTATGGGATTTCACTGGGTATATTGTTGTTGTATTTGGTTATCCCTTTTCTTGGAGAAATTTTTTTGAACATCTATAAATTGAAGACCTCCTTTTCATAACTATAATACACAAAAAAACATCTACAATGTAGTCATTAGAGAGTTTCGTTTAGGGAGAGATTTTTCCTTCAATATTTTTTATATTTTTAATTAGTTTTTGATATGTAGATCAATTGATCAAAATATATAGAATAATATGCCTTTTTGGTATAGTTTTTGTTGTCTGATTTATCGTCGTTCAAGATTTGCAATTATAATCTTACGCATGACGTCTTGTTTATTTTCGATCCCAACAAGTGGTATCATAGCCAATGTTTCAGCGATGTTCAGGACAAATTCAAGGCCGGTTCAAATCAAGTTGCAACCAATATCACGACAATAAATATTTTGTCCAGACTACTACATGTGGAGATGAACTTTCAATCATAGTTTCAACATTCTTGTTGTTGCATTAATCTTATTTTTAATCATGGCAAGAAGCAATGATGAAGATTATATGAAGAATGAGGAAGAAGATTATTTTTTCAGAAAATTCATGCCAAAAAGGAGAGATTTGTTAGAGTTTTTGCCTTGATTTTCTTATCATATTTGGGTTTTACTTTTCTCTCGAAGGAAAATGAAAGTATTATCATAATTGTTTTTACTTTTCCGGTAAGAAATATAATTCTCTTCCATATTTGAGTATCATTTTTCTTGGAGAAAAAGTTTTGGACATCTATAAATTGAAGACCTTTTCTCACAATTAGAAACACATAAACACATCCACAATGTAGTCATTAGAGAGTTTGATTTAGGAGGAGATTTTTTCCTCAATAGTTTTTATGCTTTTTTATTAGTTTTTGATATGTAAATCAGTTGATCAAACTATATTAATATTATGCCTTTTTAATATAATTTTTGTTGTATGATTTATCATCGTCGCGTTGATTATTTTCGATCCCAACAAATTATCTTAAGCAATAAGTCAAAATATATATTGATCTTTAACATCGATTGTTTTCAATTTCATCTATATCTTTGTGTGTTTTATTAGATATCTTTCTACAGTTACTTTATACTAAACTCATACGTTTACATTATTTAAAACATCTATTTTATGTAAAACATAGTTAATTATTATATTACCGATGAAACTTATTTAAGTGTTAGCTAATTAAGAATGATTCAAGGAGTACTAGCAAATGAAAAGATAAATAAAAAGTAAAGTTAAAATTATATTAAAAGAGTATTTTTTAAAACAAATAATTTTTTAGAAATTATGTAATGCTTTAATATACCAAACGTTCAAACATTCAAACAACCAAACGTTCTTTGCAAAAACTATAAATAAACAACTCCATCTTTAATACCAACTTCAAAATTTCAAATAAAATGAAATTTTTTTATTTTTTATTGCCAAACGTCTACTAAGTGTCGTGGAAACAACATCTTGCAGAAATGTGAGGTAAGACTGCGTATAATAGACCCTTGTGGTCCGGCCCTTCCCCGGACCCCGCACATAGCGGGAACTTAGTGCACCGGGCTGCACCTTTAAACGCCTATTAAGTGTGTGTTTGTTTTGCAAAGCCCATTTGCCCTTATATCACACCCGTTGAGTCTGTGAAAGTAACCGTCAAACTTCGGGCTCAAGCCTATACTTCGGGCCCTAACCGGACCCTATTCATCCCACTGTACCTTTGACCCAATTTACTATTGACATTACCCTTCTATAATATCGCAAAATAACCGAAATACTATAGTCGGTCCTTGGCATATTCGCCCACTTAAATATTTTGATCTAAGACCCAAAGGACCCGATTCATTGCATTGTATCATTAACTCGACTTAGTACCAACATTCACTTGTTTAATTCGCAAAATAACCGAAAATATTATATAGTCAATCATTTAGATATTTCCTCTGTCTTAAATTATTTGTCACGTTTTAAAGGGAGTTTCAAGCATCTCAAGTCTATTATTCAAGGGAATGAAGAGATTGATGATGATGTTACACATCGTATTAGGATAGGGCGGATGAAATAGAGGCTCACATCTGGAGTCTTGTGCGATAAAAAGGTGCCACCAAAACTTAAAGACATATTCTATAGGGTGGTGGTTAGACCGACTATGTTGTATGGGGCGGAATGTTGGTCGGTCAACACTTCGCACACCCAAAGAGATGAAAGTTGCGGAGATGATGATGATAAGATGGATGTGTGGGCATACAATTAGGGATATAATTAGAAATGATGATATCTGAGACATAGTGGGAGTGACCTCGGTGGAGGATAAGATGCGGGAAACGAGGTTGAGATGGTTCGGGCACGTGCAGATGAGAGACACATATGCCCTATTGCGAAGGTGTGAGAGGTTGGCCATGGACGGGTACATGAGAGGTAGATGTAGGCCGATGAAGTATTAAAGAGATGTGATTAGACGGGACATGGCGCAGGTGCAACTCACTGAGTACATGACCCTATATAGGGTTTTATGGAGGACACATATTAGGGTAGAGTATAGTAGGTAGCCCAACGTAGTCCCGCCTACGCTTACATACTGGTAGTTGTAATATTATTATTGTAGGCTCGCTTAGCCTAGCATACTAGTAAGCACAATATTGCCTTATAATCACTTGTCGGAGGTAAGGTATGCGTACACTCTACCCTCCCCAGACCCCACATTGTGGGATTTCACTGGGTATGTTGTTGTTGTTGTATTAAAAATAATTATCTCAAATTAATTGTCTTTTTAGAAGTTTAAAATATAATTAATGTTTTTTTCTCCATTTATCTTTAGTATAATTTTGTCATTAACGAAGATGACACATAAAATAGACTAAATATTTAATGAAGAGATATTATGACTTAGATATAAATAAGGGTAAAGTATGTCAAATACCCTCTTAATTAATATTTCTTAAAGGGTGTGTAAACAAAAAAAGACAAATAATTTCTTCCCAATTAATACTCTCTGTCTCAATTTATGTGGCATAATTTTTTTTTGGGTTTGTCTAAAAAAATGTAATATTTCTATATTTAAAAATAATTTAACTTTATGAGATGATTTAAAGCCACACATTTATATAAGACTTATTTTGGACCACACATTTTAAAATTCTTCCTTTTTTTTAAGTTCCATAACAAGTTAAATGATGACACATAAATTGAGACGGAGAAAATATTTTTAAGGGACGTGTAAAATAAAAAAGTGACAAAAAATTTGAGAGGGAGAGATTAGCTTCTAAGGGCATATACGTCCACTCAACATTCTGTCTTCGCATACAAGAAAGAGAAGACTGATAGTATTGCTCTCATCTGGGATAAGACCTTGTAAGTTATATCAGTTGCTTGGTTTTCAAAACCTGATCATTCAGGCACATCTTGCGATTTACTGATAGTAATTTTGAGGGACCGGTATTACTATCACCATTGACCCGAGATATTACCGACATTACCCTTCTTTAATACACAAAATAACCAGAATATTATAGTCGGTACCTTTAGATATCTTCAAGGGTATATTCGTCCACTCAAATATTTTGAACACTTTGCATACAAGGAAGATAAGACCTGGTAAAACAGTTTGGGCCGAGTTAGGGTTTGAAAAGGAGGCAAAAATATCTCATTCGTCGACTTCTTTTCGATCTTTCATCGTAGCCGTCTATCTTTGATCTGTCTAACAATTCAGGTATTTTTGATGTACTTTAATGGATATTTCGTAAAATTATCATGTATTTTGTTTATTCATGTGTGTGTGTGTGTTGATTTTAATATATGATGTTGTTTTTGTTAGTAAATATATTATCGTTGGTGTGCGTAACAATTCAGGTATTTTTTAAGTACTCTAATGGCTATTACATATACGATACATGTGTAAAATATTCATGTATATTGTTTATTTGTGTGTGTGTATGTGTGTGGAGTTTTGTATGTATTTATGTTGTTTTTATTGGTAAATATATCGTGTTTTATCGCGGTGAAGGTGAAAGCTCTCTTATTTTGTTCATGTAGTGGATATTTCATATACGATACATATATAAAATTATCATGTATATTGCTTATAATATGTGTGTGTGTGGATTTTTATGTATTTATGTTGTTTTTGTTAGTAAATATATCGTGTTAAAGGTGAAAGCTCTCTTATTTCGTCCATGTAGCTGTAATTGTGTTATTGGACACGTGGAATTTGCGTAACAATACAGGATTTTTTAAGTACTCTAATGACTATTTTCATATACGATACATGTATAAAAATATCATGTATATTGTTTATTTATGAGTGTTTTGTGTGTGTGTGTGTGTGTGTGGAGTTTAGCATGTATCATGTTTAATTGTTACTCCCTCCGTCCCAAAAATATTGGCCTACTTTCCTTATTAGTTTGTCCCAAAAAGATTGATTCCTTTCTATAGTTAGAAATAATTTAACCTTATGCGATCATTTACAACCACACAAATATCTAAAATGTGTTGGACCGCACATTTCAAAAGTCTTCCTTTATTTCTTAAACTTTGTGTCAAGTCAAACTAGGCCAATCTTTTTGGGACGGAGGGAGTAGTAAATATATCATTTTATCGCTGTAAAGGTGAATATATCATTTTATCGCTGTAAAGGTGAACGCTCTCTTATTTTGTTCATGTAGCTGTAATTGTGTTGTGGATTTTAATATATATGATGTGTTTTTTGTTAGTAAATATATCATGTTTTATGTGTGTATTTGTCTCATTTGCTTTGTCTCTTGATATTGTGCTGTCTTATTTCTCTTTCAATCCTGCATCGATTACTTTCCTTTTGAGCCGAGGGTCTATCGGAAACTGTCTCTCTATCCCACAAAGGTAGATGTAATCCTACCCTCCCTGGGTATGTTGTTGTTTGTTTTTTATCGTGGTAAAGCTGAAAGCTCTCTTATTTTGTTCATGTATATTGTTTATTTATGTGTGTGTGGATTTTAATATATTGTGTTTTATCGTGATAAAGGTGAAAGCGCTCTTATTTTCTTCATGTAGCTCTACTTGGAATATGTCGGAAAAACTGGTGAATGATGATTCACGTAAAATTATGATGTATGTTGGTTTGTGAGTTTGGAGTTTAATATGTATTTATATTTTTGTTAGTAAATATATCGTGTTTTATCGTGTTAAAGGTGAGACCTTTCTTATTTCGTACATGTAGTTGTAATTGTGTTATTGAACACATGGAATTTGTCGAAAAAACTGGTGAATGATGATTTGCGTTCCCGAAATTGGTACATTCTATCCTAACTGGCGTTAAAAATAATAACAAAAAATAATTTAGGCTATTTTGTATATTGCCGAATCTATTTAGATGTTATGGAAACTTGTGAATATTTTGTACGTTATCTGGAAATTAAAATCTGTTTTACTTTTTGTGGAGTGGAGTTGACATCATTAGGGGTGTTTAGTTCCTTTAGCTTTTATTGTTGATTAGGAGATCAGTTGAGAGCTGCTCTTGGATGCGTTTTCGAGCCTCTTATGATAAGTTTATCACAGGTAATCATTATCTCACTTCCTTTAATGTTTTTAGTTTTCTTTTTTAAAACTTATCATACATATGCAACTTAAGTGTATGATCATTGTGTCCTTTTCTCTGTCTACTTGATTCGTCTTCTTCACATAACATTCTACTGCTAGGCTGTCCTCGCCAGACTTTAAAATTTAGTATTAGGATTGCGATTTCTTATTGTATTCTCTTGGGAGTAGAGATGTTGCTGTAAAATCATTTGGTGTGCTGATTTTACATTTTGGGCTATTTCATTGGAGTATGTGCACATACCTATTGGATACTTATTACTAAAGTATGGTTTCTTTAATCACATGCCAAGTCTCCAGGTCAAAGACATGTAGTACGGAGATGAATCCAATGTGCTAAAACATTAAGTTCTATTTTTCCTCATAAATAAAGATATCAGAAATTATGCATGGCAAATGTTTTTTTAAAATATAACGGTGCGTAGTGCTGTAGGTGGAGATATGTAACAATTCAGGTTTTTGGACATATTCTCATGGCTATTTCATATACTGTACTTGTATGTAATACACACATGTCTGTATATGCATCATGTATATATATATGTATGTGGCTGTTAGTACATATCATGCCTTATTGTTGGTAATATATCACGTTTTATCATGTTAAAGGAGAAATGTCTCTTTTTTTTTGATGAAGTGGTAAAGGTTAGAGATCTCTTATTTTTGTTCATGTCGTTGCAATTGTGTTATTGAACACATTGAATTCGTCGACCAAACTGGTGAATGATGATTCACATTCCCGAAATTGGTATACTCTCTCCAAACGTTGAAAATAAAAAAACTAGCATGGTGAATAACCAGATTCCAATTGAAATGGAATCTTTAGGATAAATCAATGCAATTTAGGAGGAATCAATGAGAAGGAAATCAATTCAAATCCTGGACTTTCGAATTGAGAGAGATAAATAATTTTCATCATTTCTTAAATTCATGGACCCAATTCAATTCAGTGGGTCTTTCATTCACATTTTTTCCACCAATAACGTTTTCTAAAACACTTTAACCCCCCAAATTTGGAGTATCCTACTTTCACTCAATTCACATGGTTCAACAAGCAATCGATATTTATTTCTAAATTGCTGATTTTGCTAAGATGTCCAACTTATGAACTTTTGTACATTATCTGGAACTAATATCTGTTTACTTATCGTGCAGTGGAGTTCATATCATTAGGGGCATTACTTCCTTTAGCTTTTATTGTTGATTAAGAGATCAATTGGGAACTTCTCTTGGATGCATTTTTGGGCGTGTTACGATAAGTTCATGACTGGTAATCTTATCTAACTTCTTTTCATGTTTTTAGTTTCTTACTTATTTTCATATGCAACTTTTTGATTGGTAATATTTCATATATAGTTTCTAGATCTCCTATATCAATTTCGGAAGGCTAATTTGTCCACATCCAATTCCACTTGAAAATTTGTTATGTTGACCTTTGAAGAAGCAAGACATATTTAGATGTAGCGAGTATGTTTCATTTTATTATGAATTATGATGGATGCAATCTTATGTACTGTGTGATGGTTATTGTTTCCCCATGGATGCTTATAATTTTGTTTAGTGTGGTGCAATGTGCAAGTTCTTCTCAAGGAAGGAACTGCCAGCCTTTTCTTGCGTTTGTGAAGCTTACATATTTCGGTATGTGGCATCTTATGGAGCATCTTTGTCTGAGGAAGCAAACACGTCTTGTATGCTATAAACCTTAGGAAAGGCATTTGCCTGTGACTTTTCCCCTTTTGGGGGGCTAGGCCGTATCTAGACCTTCAACCTGATCTTAAAACATTGGATCTCGACTTTACTGTTAAGATAACAAGATGAATTGAGTCCTAGTGAATCTGGATTGGCATTCTCAAGCTCTATCTTAAGCTTGAATGTCTGTTGATAAAGCATTATGCTTTTCAGCTTAATGCTTACAAACCCGGAACGTCTCGTGTTATGGTTTACTTAGTAGTTTCTCTTGTTCCTCTCTGTTCTTTTTGATGTTTTACTTTTCGGTGGTTCTTCACAAATTCTGCAAGGTGGACAAAATTTTTGCTGTACGTAGATGCTTCTTTCTGATGAAGTGCTGGATTGTTGCCCAGCTAGACTAATGCTATAAACTTTTCATTGAAGGGTTACAACTTGCAACCATTTGTGATCATGGATAAAACTATTAGGGGGCTCCATATAGTCAAATGACTGAATTACCAATGTTGCAGAGTAGTTTCAGCTCATACATGTACTCATTCATCACCAGCTTGTCAGCTTTTATATGGTGGGCTGGCAGCCAGCTTGATATGTGTGTTGTTTCCTAGTGGATTTTTATGTCATGATTGAACTTGTGGTGATCTGGAAATATGGTGATGAGCAGCCTGCCTATTGTTTAACCTCTTTTCATGTTCTTGATTTTGTCAGGTTTATCAACTTTATCAATGGTATGGGTGTGGTCTCTCTGAGGCAGAGCCAAGACTGAGTTGTATATAGCTGTTATCTTTGAACTTTTGTCTTTAAACCAGTGGATAGGGATTGATCCTGTAGGAAGAAATGGAATCAAAATTCGGAAAGGTATTGGATAGAAGCCGAAACATTGTTGTCGACTTGAAGAGAAAGCGGGCAGCTCGATGCGAGACCCATCTCTTTGGGGCTACCCACATGATATTGCCAGTTCGATCCTCACTGAATTCATCGATCCACCCGCTTGGAAAGCGGAGGAAGCTAAATGGTTCAAAAATCAGGTGTGGTGGCGGCGAATATCACCAAAGAAAATCTCTGCTTAGATATTATCTCAATTTCAGGAAAACTGGGCTTCCACAACGTTTGATGTACTATCAAAAGGGTCAATGGACTGATTTCGCTGAGGACATTGTGTCAATGGCTAAGCAAGATCTCCGGTTAAAGAAATCAGCGATAGAGGTGGCGTTCAATGGTAAAAACTACGTGCTTGATTTCTTCCATATGATGATGTTGGACCTGAGGTCAGGTCTGCAGTTACCTATTGCATGGATTGATGAAGCAGGCAAGTGTTTTTTCCCGGAAGTCTTTGCTAGTTTTGATGAACTGCATGAGAGTTGTCTCTGTGAAGACAATGACTACATAGACATAGATTCTGAGACAGGGGGATCCAATGATCTGGAGATGCGGCTGGAGATTGAAATTAATGGAGCAGATATATCAAGTTTGAAGGAATCTAGCGGAGAGTCCAATACTATTGTTGAGCAAGTAAACTTCTGTCACAAACCTGCAGCAAAAAATTGCAATGCAAAAGTTGGTGATAATTGTGTCAGAATGTCGGATACGAAAGCCAAGGATGACTCTCTGGAAAATCATCAAATGGTGGAATATGCTGTCGACAGCTATGACTATGTGTGGGCACGTCTGGACCCTGATGCTGTGGGTGAGCTGTTTCTCAAGGGTATCAGTTCACCTGCTAGTGCAAATATAATTGGATTGCAGCGTATTGCAAGTACTTTCATAGAAGTTCGAAAGGAACTCTTTAAAAAGCAAGTGGAAATTACAAGGAAGCAGCGTGGGGATGCCCGTCTTAGTTATGCTTGGCTTCCTTCTTCTAAAGGAATGATTACGAGTATCATGAAGTATGGGCTTGCTAATTATGATCCATCCAAAACCAAGTCCAGATATGGCCTTGGTGTTCATCTTTTTCCTGCCAACTGTACTGAGATCAGGTAGTGTTGTTTCCTCTTGTTTTTCAGTCAACTGAATACTTGTGCAAACAAGGCCAAAGTTGCAACAGGACATTACAGGTGCATGTTAGAAATAGTGATTTTGGGTTTGGTAGAATATATAAGTTTTAAATGATACGGCAGCCGTGATCTTTTCCTGAAAACAGTGGTGGGGTAGTGACAACATTCAAACCTCAAGGTGGGGGTAATCTGCAACTTCCCTATTCTGGTAAAGCGGGCTGCATGCTTGTGGTGTTGTATGCCTCTGTTTACATGTTATGCTGATTCATTCAGGAAAAGTAGGACCAGCCTGAAGCATATTGATTTAATTCTTTGTTTACTTAATTTATAATTTTCTCCAGTGTTTATCATCAGTAATAGAGTAATATCAATCAAGTTTGAAAGTGGCAGTTAAGTTTTTTCTTTTGGTGTGGTAGCTGACTATTTTTCTGAAGGATAATTTGTTTGAATTATGAATTATCAAGAAGATCCATGTTCTTGGTATTCCGATTTAATATACTTCATTGGTTTTGGTCCAGTCATAGCTTTAACAATCTTTCACATTATTCTTCGATGAAGCTACCGGTTAGTTGATTCCTTAGTGCTTGTCAAATGTACATACCTGGCTTGTAAAAGATGCAAATAATGACCTGTGGTATGTGTTGATATAGCTGTGTTTAAGTAGTTTCATAAGGTTTGGGGGGGGGGGGATTTCATGTACACTGTTGATGTTTTGTGGTAGTCTTTGTTGTTGTTATTTCACTTGTTCTAGTCGTCTTGTGATGTTTGTAAGATGTCTTTTGATCCTTAAAGGAGTTCGTTATATTTGGTCGCGTCTCTTTTGATGCTTTGAACTTTAAACCTTTTGTGGCTGACCTGCGTCATTATCGCGTTTTCTTATTTGTCAATATGTTTGTTCTCATTATGAAGTTTGTTGATGTCAGTATCACATTTTCTTTTTTTGTCAATTTGTTTGTTCTCATTTTGAACTTCATTGATGTGTTTCGTTTTCTTTACAGTGCAACGTATTCGGATGTTGATGAAAATGGCGTACAATACATGATATTGTGCCGTCTAATAATGGGAAACATGGAACTAGTTTGTCCTGGATCTAAGCAGTTCCATCCCAGTAGTGACGATTTCGATAATGGTGTTGATAGCCTTGAAAATCCGAAGTGTTATGTAGTCTGGAATATGAATATGAGTACTCATATCTTTCCAGAATACGTCGTCAGTTTCAAGTTCTCTCCTGATGCTGAAGGTGACAATTTAAGTCCTTCCCTTTTTGGTTACTGTTTGCACAAAGTCAACATGAAGTTGTTCCCCTTAGCTACCTCGAGTTAAATGTTCATGAACCCCTCTCTTAAATTGTCCAACAATTTATTGGCTGCTGAAGGGGGGGGGGGGGGGACATATTTTTCATTTTTGCAGAGAAGGAAGCAAAAGATAGTCCCAACTTTATTTGAATATTCAAACCCCCTTCCAACATTTAAATCGTCAAATCCATCCCCGTTTCACAAAATTAGTGGAGATGAAGTATAAACAGTATATATAATTATGCTTATTAATTTATGTTGTTTATCAGTGTTAAAGCATTTGCATTTGTTATTTCGTGTCATCTTAATCCTGGTTAGACGATCACTAGAATTAACCTTACCAACGTCATGTTATTTTTTATTTAATGTGCTACTTTTCTTCATGTTGTACTGAGTTTTATATCAAGAGTGATTCTTAATATGTTAAATCTCTATATGTTGGCTAATGGGTGTAACTGGAAGATTAGGTGACGTGACTTCTCCAAATGTTTTAAAATTTTGGAAGGGACTGCAAATTTGATCAATGTTGGAGGAGAATTTGATTTTTAAAAGTTTGAAGGCAACCCTGGCTCTGCTCTCCATATCGTGCTAATGAGTTATAGGATCTTCTATTTTCAGGGTCCTGCTCTAACTTAGACCTGCCATGTTGGGATGCATATTTCTTCTTCCTTTTTTTGGGCCTACAGTTTTCATATTTTTTTGTATGGCATCGTATAGATAAATCATGGGCCTTTTTCTTTTGCATTTTAAATTTGGGGAATACTTGATAGATATTGTCTCTTACAGGATAAGGTAGCAGTTGGATTATTTTCACCATGTTTATCTTTACAGGATATCTCGTTGGAAACAAGAGCCCAATAGATGTCTCTGCTGTCAGTAGTTGTCAGGGCCCTGTGGATCAGGTACCAGCAGATGCACTTCCTACTGACTTGGTCAGTCTATTGACATCTATAAATGTGTTGGGCTTGGCATATTTTATTTTTTGGTGTTCATCGAACAGAAGATGGGGATGTTGGAGAATCTTTTTGGATATGAAACAAGTGTGAGGTTTTGGGGTATCCCTTTTTGTGTTTTTTTCCCTTCAAATTTTGGACTAAGCCTCATCCAGCAAGCCTGACTTTTGAACCATATCAGGGAGAGAGTGGATGTCGTGCTAGTACGACGATTCTGCTTCTTCAACAACATTGTTATTTCAGTGGTCCTCTTTTCATTAATTTGGTGGAGTTCCTTTCAGCTAACAATTACTGTATGTTCTTCTATAGGGAAGTGATTGCTATCAGAATTCACTAGGGTTGGCCTCAAAAAAGGCTGCAAGGACTCCGAAGTCCCCTTGGATGCCATTCCCCATGTTGTTTGCAGCAATTTCGAAGAAAGTGCGTCAAGAGGATATGAACCTTGTTAGTAGCAATTATGAGTTATTCAAGGTATATATAATTGCATCTGAAAAGGTCGTATTTATTAGAGAAAAGTAATAGTTGCTGAAGGTTTCATCTCTCTTTAATTTGTGCCTGAATTGTCACTTAAGTTTGATCTTTTTCCTCTCTTTGGTTCATGAATTCACGTATTTTGACATTCACAGGGCAAGAAGATAAATAGGGATGAATTTGTCAGAAAGTTGAGGTTGATCGTAGGGGATACTTTGTTAAGGTCCACTATAACTAGTCTTCAGTGCAAGGTATGTTCTTTGCCTTCATCTTAAAAAACATGTGCTACTGAGTAGCTTGTCGATGCTTCATTCATAATATTATCCTACCCCGTCTGTCTAAGAATTTTTCTTTTTTTTTCCAATAGCGGAGTTACATTTTGGTTGGACAGGCTTCAACTATCTTTGAAAAAATGTTCTCTTTGGGTCCAAACTAGTAGCAGTTTCTATTAGGTTACACACATTTTGTCTTTTCATATTGCGTTTACAGGGTCAATTTTTTTCGCTTGTACACTGCACGGCAGTCGCACAATATGACTCAGCCTTCTCTCTTTTCACGCACACGTTTTGTTCAACACTTGGAATATTTTAGGCATACAGAAAAGTACACACAGCACATACAGGAATCACTTCCCAACTTTGTATTTAACTCGTGCCACAAAGATGCACTTAGGCTACACAGCCTTACAAAATCGCACAGCCAACACTTAGACAAATTTCCGATCCTCTGCCTAATGACAAGTCTGTCTGTGCCCTTATATGGTGCCACAGTCGACCTTGTCATGTGTCTAGCACATGCGGGTAACTTCCCCCTTAAGCAGTTGACATGCCCAACCACATAGGAATATCCTACAAGGCTAATTACAAGTGAAACTGCCCGGGCACATAAGCGATTTCGGCCTAAAACAAGGGACGCCCAAAACTGCTCAACCGCTCGTGTGCCTCGCACATGCGTGCGTTCCCGCCGAGTTTTGGTGCCAATGACCCAATCTGGCGCCAAGGTCTCGCGCCATGCTCGCCCTTCGCTGCATTTTCCTTGCACGGCATGCCTTGTACGCATGCCAGCCTTTGCCGCACGTCTGACTCGTCCATGGCACTGCCTTGTCCCGTGCATGCAATGCCATGCCATGTTTTGCCTTGCCTTGCCTTAGCTCACTTGCCCTTGACTCGCCTTTGCCCGCACACTATCTTGTCGTGCCATGCCAATGCCATGGCTGTGCCATGTCTTGGCACCTAGACCACCTGCCTTAGTGCCACAGACTTGCCTTGCTCGCACATACCCATGTCGGGCAGTCTTGCCAACTTGATGCCAATGCCATCATAGGATCGTGTCAAGGTCCATCAAGTAAATCCCTTGCCACGCCCATCAACCAAGTCAAGGGGCTAACAAACTTCCCCCACCAGATAAGCTCGTCGTCCTCGACAAGACCAAATCCATGTACGCCTTGATCTGATCCTCGAAATGCCAGTGTGGGTCCTTTCTCCCAAGTTGCGTCACATTCTTGGTTGCCTGCCCATTGAACCAGAAACTGTGTCCTGTTCTTCTTGCTATGACCCAATGTCCGGTGATCCAAGATTTTCTCAATAGCCTCCTCAAATTGCTTACGCACCACAGGAGGAGCACGCTTGGTCGTCGCCCTTGTTGGATCTTCAGCATCTTCATGGAATGGTTTCAAAGAACTGACATGAAAAGTAGGGTGTACCTTCAAACATTCTGGCAGATTCAACCGGTATGCCACTTCCTCCACCTTACTCACAACTTCAAATGGACCATCATACTTTGGAATCGGCCCACGGTGACGTGATTTACTACTGATCTTCTTCCAAATCTGCGGAGTTAACTTCAGCAACACCTTGTCGCCAATGTTGAATTCTACATGCCGCCCATGCTTGTCGGCATATTTCTTCATCCGCTTTGATGCTTTCCTCAAGCTATCTTATGCTTCTGCCAGCAACTCTTGCTTGTCACACACATATCTATAAGCGGCAGGACAAGTGCCCTGACTCTTGGACTTGGCCACTTCCAACGGTGTATCAGGCTGTCTCCCCAACACGATATCAAATGGACTCTTTTCTGCTGCAGATGATTTGTGCAAGTTATAGCAAAACTGTGCACTATCCAGTAATTCAACCCAATTCCGTTGACTAGCAGTCACGTAGTGCCGTAAGTACTCTTCAAGCAGATGATCGATCCTTTCCGTCTGTCCATCTGTTTGTGGGTGATTGGCCGTCGAGAATTTCAACTCGGTCCCCATGAATTTGAACAATGTAGTCCAAAATCTGCCCGTAAATCTTGCATCTCGATCGCACTCACAATATCATTTGGAACCCCGAAATATTTAACCACATGCTTATAGAACAATTCAGCAGCTACCTCGGACGAACATAGAGTTGGAGCAACAACAAAAATACCATACTTTGAGAATCTGTCCACTATCGCCATAACAGGCGCTTTGCCATCAACTTTAGGAAATTCGCTAATAAAGTCCATAGAAATAGAAGCCCACGGACGCTCAGCAACCGGTCGAGGTTGTAGCAAACCTGCTTCCTTCTTCCTTTCGGTCTTGTCTTGCTGACCCACAAGACATGTTTTCAGATAAGCCTCGATGTCATCTTCCATCTTTGGCTAGAAATAATTTTGAGACAGCAATCATGCATCCTTTCAATACCCGGATGACCAGCATAAGGTGTATCATGCGTCTCTTTTAAGAGAGAGCGACACAATCCAGCACCCTGAGGAACCACGATTCTCCCCCCTTTGAAATGCAGCATATCGTCCTCGATCCAATACCGCCTCACTGTCCCGTCCCTCACTTGATCCATTAATTTCACATATAACGGATCATTTGCAATTGTATCTAAGAAGTTAGATTCAATTTGAGCTATTGCATAATTTGCAGCAAACACCTCTTTGCGACTTAACGCATAGCCACTTGATTCTGCTCCCCGGTTTTATGCACCCACACGAAGTCGAACTCTGCTAGAAACTTCTGTCAACGAGCCTGCTTCGGACTCAATTTCTGTTGAGTCTTGAAGTACTTAATATTAGACAATCCTTAACTTGTGAGCTAGCTTTTGGGTTGGGTTAGGCTTAAGGTCCATTTTGTTTACGTGGTATCATAAGCGGATCCATCCTTTTTCTCTGTTTAGCAAATGTTAGGCCTCCATGTTATATTGTTTCACGCACACCAATGTTACTATCGGTTGATGTTGAGGATTTTAGTCCAAGTCTTAACCAGCTTCCACAAATTGCTAGGTTTGTTATTGCCTCTGTTTTTTTATATGCTAAAATAATTTTATTAGGAAAGGATATCCCTGTATACAGGTAGTATACCATAAAATAGAGAAACCTAAACCAAGATATGGTTCTGGAAGAATTCAGTGTTCCTATTACCTTGTTTCAACTGTAGACATCTAGATTTTGCCGCCATTCGCTAATAGCAATGTCGAATTTCCAAATTCAGATTTGTGATCTGGTAAATTTTTATTTTGTGTTGATATGTGTAGTATTTGAGAACTATAAGCTTTATAACAACAACAACATACCCAGTGAAATCCCACAACGTGGGGTCTGGGAGGGTAGAGTGTAAGCATAGAGTGGCTGGGGTCTGGGAGGGTAGAGTGTAAGCATAGAGTGGCTGTTTCTCGGAGACCATCGGCTCAAGACAGAGCACAAGCAAAGCAACATCAAAAGCAAAGCCAGAGCATTTGAGAACTATTAAGCTTTATGTTATTGAAAATTCAAATGATCTTATTCTTGTGTTACTTTGATCATTTTACTGGAGTGATACCTCACCTAATAATAAGCTTGAGCTAAAACGAGGAGAAGTTAACAATATTTATAGGATAGATGGAGTAATAATTTATCGCTGAATTTGTTCTTTCAAAATGTGTAAAGAGTGTTCTGGCTTTGGTAAAAATGCAGTTGAAGATATATGGTGAGGTATATTCTATTGTTATTTCTATTGTTATTTTCTTGGAAGATGTGAATATTCGATTGTTATCACTTAAGATTCTGGATACTGAAGAAAGTATCTATGAATAAGAAACGAACACTCTGTCCTGGTACTCCATGCCCTTGGACGATGAGTAGTTAACCGTAATATACATGGATGAGGGCCCCAGCTAACATGTGAAATTCCTAATAGTGGTGCATATCTCAGTTCTATGCAGTGCCTAAAAGTCAAATTATACGCTTCATGTTCATGCATTTATGCATATATTAGTTTTCATTAATTAGAATTACTTGGGGAGCTGTGCATGTTACTGATTGGAGTTGCCCATTTCATTGTTTTTTCTTTTGGTGCTCTCTTTGGCAGGTACCACCTAAATACACCGTAAAGCAAGAACACCAGAGTATCTGCCTGGAGTGATGGTATCAGTTTTATTTGTTGCTTCTATGAACAACTGTTTTGCTTAGCTATAGTAAGTGAATAGTAGACATATCTGTTGCTTTTTCCCAGTGTGCGATACAAGGTAGTTTTGGTACCTTTGTGAATTACCTGTCCAGAATTTCCGGAGTCTTTATGGATTTGACCGTAAGTGAGTGCTTACAGAGTTGCACTTTCTGGTTACTGTTACTTTTATATCTAGCAAGTTGCTCTTGTGCATAAAGTTTGTTGTACAGAGTTCATTCTGAATTTTGCTATCTAGTAGTCTATAAAACAGTTATGACGATGTTATAAGAATTGTGGGCATGTGCAATCACAAGTATATTGTGTTTCTGGGTGATGCCTGTTGTTCTATAATCGGCTGTGGATGTACCTGTTTAGAGCTGCTTTTGCACTAGTTCATCTTTGTCCTTTGTTGTGTGGATCAATGATGTGGGAATGCATTTTTTTTTTGCTTCACTTCAGATGCATATGTATCATAGTTGTTTAATACTTTTATCTTCTGTTTTGTAGTATTTTTTCAGATTATAGTTAAAAATTATGTCTTGTTGGGTATAATTTGTGTGGATTTTATGAGACATAAGTCGAAGTAAAACGTAAATTATGCCGTGCGAAATTTTAAATATGTTATTTTTCAGATTATGTTAAGTGTTGAAAATTTGTCCTGCCCGGTAAAATTTGGGTTGATGTATCTTGTGTCAAGTTATACGTAAATTATGTCTTGTGAAATTCTATTTATGTTGCTTTAAAAATGTTGAAGGGTAAAAATTAAAAAGGGAAAAGGGTTAAATATACCTTTCAACTTAATTTATTAGTCAACTTTGCCCTCCGTTAGTGAAAGTAGTCAAATATAACCTTTCTGTTACAAGTTGAGGTCAAATATTATACTACTATCGTTAGTAAAGTATTTAAAAATATATATATATTTTTTAAAAAATATTCTGGAAAATTAGATTTTTAATTAAAAAGTTAAGAAAATAAATTTTTTATTCTAGCTGTAAAGTATTTTTTAAAAAAATAAAGTGTCTAGATGTTTTTTAAAATTTGGGTTAATTTAAAAATAAATTTGAAAAATCTGATTTTTAAAAACAATTCAGATTTTAATAAAAAAATTCAAATTTTCAGAATATTTTATTGTTAAAATGTGTTATATAAAATGAAGAAAATTTTATATTTTTTTAAAAAATTATTTTTTCATATTGTTTTAATTAGTAAAGATTGTTTTTAAAAAAATTGTCACGCAGACACTACATAGAATAAGTTAAATGTTATATAGAATAAGTTAAATATCTATATTTTATGTTAAAAATGAGGTGTATTAGCGTGTATTTTCTTATATAATGTGTATAATTTGAGTGACATTTAACTTATTTTATTTGGTGTCTACGTGACTTTTTTTTTAAAATAATCTGAAAATTTGATTTTTCTAATAATAATAAATTTGAAAAAATGGCTTTTATTAAAAATATAATTTTTTCTTGATTTTATAAAACTCATTTTTTAAAAAATATTTTAGAAAATTGAAATTTTTAACTAATAAATCTGAAAAATATTTTTTAAATCAGTTTTTTTAGATTTCTTTTTAAAATTTATTCAGATTTAAAAAAAGATACTTTATTTTTTCTAAAAATACTTTACAGATTTTTTAATTAAAAAATTTAATTTTCCAGAATATGTTTTTTAAAAAGGGTATTTTTGAATACTTTGCTAACGGTAGATGTATATTTGGCCCAACTTGTAATGAGGGGTATATTTGACTACTTTAGCTAACGAAGCAAAGTTGACTAATAAACTAAAGTAAATGAATATATTTAACCTTTTTATCAGTTAAAAATTACAAACTTAATCGATAAAAATTAAATATCGCCTCGAAATAAGGGCATCTGTGCGAATGACCCGTGGGAATAATATATATAAGTAGGGGTATCAAATAGCCTTGTTGAATTTGGGCTGGTCAAAATGATGAAGAATAATCTTTCAGAAGATTACTTGAGCTTGGGTCAATATGGAGTGCTAGACCCTTGTCAAGTTTTATTTTTTATGTTCTTAAAATTTGTGTAATTACTTGATAAGTAATTTCTCTTTATTATGACAGTTTATACATATCAACGTGGACTGAGATGAGTTGGGTCAATATGGCTTGAACGATAGGGAATAAAGTATAAACCCATTTCGGCGGGACTCTTACTAAGGTTCTGATTTCATTCTTTTCTTATAATTTGTTTAATAATTATCTAGTAGCTTATTTCTTTATTATTACTGGCTTACTGCATGTGAAAATAATAATTTTGGTCATTGAATTAACATGTTATTCCATTATTAATCCTTGAGTTATTTACATTAAGCATATTAAACGTTCAATTAAAATAATTGTGTCAGTTTGGTTCCTAAACTAATGACATCAGCTTTTCCGTCCATGTGTATATATGTTCTTTCTATTCCACCCTTTTGTTATTTTGCCTCACGCTTCTTCAATTGCAGTAGTATTAGGCAAACATAACTGGGGCTTCTAGGGAGTAGTAAAGATAAGATGACTCTGATCTTTCCTTCTATGGAGCCAGATGTGAGCTTCTCGCATACTGATCTTATTCAAAAAGAGTCAATGGGAGTGGACACATCAATAGAAGCAGACGCAAAGGCAAAATCTCTATATGTTGATAGATATCCGAACTCTGACCAATAAAGAAATAAGTCCAAGACTAAAATGACATCATAATTCATCAGTATTATGATGAATTCTTAATCTCCCATTACCAAGAAAAACATGAACATGTCTTATTAGCTTTTGTTTATTTTGAAAAAAAATAGTAGGCTAGTTGGCAAAATGAAGGTAAGCAACCCACTTAACGATATCGATGAAGTGGAGCAGAATGATCAAGTTGATTAATAGATGGAAAATTTAACGTCGGTTGACATTAAGTATTACAATTGTACACTTCATGTAATTGAAGGTTAATTGTGCTTCCCCGAATAATACAAGTGCTAAAATCGCAATAATGCAATAATTCAAGGACTTAAACGGCTATTTTCCCATTATTGCATACATCATAACTATTAGCACGTGTACATAAACACATATTTACCATATTTTGTGTTGTATAATTATGATAGAATTGAGATCTTTCTATATATAGGTGTACAATGTTGAATCATTGATCCCAATTCTATCATAATTATACAACACATATTAATATGTGTCTATGTACACGTGCTAATAATAACAAACAAAAGTGTTTAAAACTATTTTGATATAATCTGCTCTACGTAGTTTAAATTGACCTGATTTTTATATAAGATTGAATTTGTGGGTCAAAATCGGTATCTTTAATTTTGGTCGTCAACTTGCACAAACCTGGACAGGTTGAGCAGATTGGTTAATTTTGTCACTCATGTTTAAAGGATGTCAGAATTTACAAACTATTATTGGTGAGACGGATAATTTGAAATGTATTTTACTTGTGAAAGTCCTTGAAAGGCTGCAACATTTTTGAAGGAGTTGCTTACCAAAGTCGTTAAACAAAGTTATAAAACTTAATAAAACATCCATAAATACTTTGCGTGTGTCTAAAAAAGAAAAGACAGTTTGGTGCATAAAGCATCCCGTATTAGCAGGTTTGTGGAAGGGCCGCGGTCGAACCCTAAAGGGAGCTATCCTAATGCAAGCATCTTCTTTCACGGCTTGAACCAGTGGCCTATATGTCATACAAATATAGCTTTATCGTTGCTCCAATCTCCCCTTCACCCCGTGATGTTGCAGTACTGTTAAAGAACTAGAGAAGCTAGTGTTTCACATTTTTTTTCCAGGACAAATAAAAGTCAACAAAAAGAAAGAAAGTGGGCAGTGATAAGGAGAAGAATAATTAGAAAAAGTGTTGATGGGTTGTTGTCGAAAAAATTGAACAGTGTTCAGCTAGTTTTTTTTTTTGTTTTGTTTTCATAAGATATATGTTGGGCATTTTCTAGGAGGTTCACTTCTTAAAGTCTTCAGAAAGATTCAATATGTCTCCAACTTACTCGGGCTTTTGACCGGTCTTATAATAGCAACTTAAGGCATGTTTTGTGGGTATAATTGATGAAAATGTTCCAACTTTTGTTCTTTTATTTAACTTGTTTTTTTTATGGTCAAGTCTTCTTTGAGAATATATCATTTTTGTATCATTCGTTCTCAAAAAAGGTGTTTCAAATCCTTGTAGAATAGGGAATATTTTGAGAAGGACTTTGGTTACTTATTCTTCATGGAGTTTATTTTTGACTATTTATCAGACAAAATTCGTATAAGGCAACTGTACGAATTATGGTATGACATGTAGAGCATGAGGTTGAGTCAGACCCACGTCAGATTACAACATTAATGGTTTGGCATGCACGGTACCGAGAGCGACGCGAGCGAGACGAGCGAGGCCGATACCGGTAATAAAGAAGGCTAAGAGTCGTTTGCATCGAAACAGACGTCTGTTACCAAAATCGGTCATGCGATTCTTTAGACCTTTAATGACATTTATTGAGAGATTGATTGTCCAATTATTACAACATTTATGCTCCTGCATTTATGGGGGCATATTTCGCGGGCTGTGTACCCATGTAGCTATGTATAAATAGGACACTTCATTTCATTGTAACCCATCAGATTCTAGATATTACAAAATATTTATTATTATTCTCTTGATTTTTATGCTTTCATACAAGTTACAATCACTTTGCCCAGAAACTGTCAGAAGGCTCAGGCTAAGCTTTACTTTGTCTTGTTTCATTATTATTTATTTATAGCATAATTTATTCAGAATTCATATCTAACGTGTCACGTGAGATCCACGTGTCCTTGACCACGTATACAAATTCAATTGTACCATTTTACGGTAAACAGTTTGGCGCCCACCGGGGGGCCTGGACAATTGTGGTGTCACAACTGACCCCTTTAATAATCAAAATTTTTCTTTAAGTCTTATTCTTTGTTCGGATCGAACAGATGATAAGAGTGGGTAACATCAGAGACAACACAAGCAATCTGGGACCAGATGGTTTGAAAAGAGGAACCACAGAGACCCGACGCATATGGACGGAGTCACTTCAGAAGAAGGTCAATATGATGATGTTTCCACTGATGAAACACCCGAAGAAGTCATACAGAATGTTCGGGCACAGAACGCTGCAATGAATGAAGTTGGAGCGTTTGAAGCGGTTTCAAGAGAAGTTCATGTCCAAAAATACGGGCAATACTCCAACAACAGAATCAATGATGATCAAGGCAGATCTGCAAATGATGGCCCATAGAGCGAAATCCCTGAAAACTCATTCCAGAAAAAGGTTTTGAAATTCATGAAGGACATGACTAGCAAAGTTGATACTAATACAGAGAAGGCAGAAAAAACTGCCCAGGAGTTCCGGCGCCAGTTGATGACGTTTAAATCCACTCCTCAAAGATAAAGTGTAAACAATCATCGCAATATAATTTACCCAACTAGGAGTCGGGGTCGAATCCCACAAGAAATAATATACTTGGGCAATTAAGCTAGTTATGGAATTATCACAAATTAAGCCAAGTCAAATGATTTTCAAATATTTAATTTTGTTTAAAAACTAATAAGATAAAACTAACTAATTGGGATCACAAGCTATAAAAATTCGGGGCTTTGAAACATAACAATTTAACTTAAACTTAATAATGATCCATTGCAAGTAATTATCTATCACTAATTAATCATAGATCTAGCAAATTAGCCTAAAAATCTCAATTACCCACTAATGCCTCTTGACTATTTAGCGGGTCTATCTTAGCTTACTCTCGAATCAAACTAAGGATCATTAATCACATTTCAATATTAGGTTACACTAGGAGTTTTCCTATCTAAAGGTCAAATCCATTAGATGAGGGTTAAAGCCTCAAATCATGATAATCAATCTATCTCAAATCCTAATTTTCTCTCTCAAGTTTAATTAAGGATAAATGGGCAAGTCCCAGGGTCAACTACTCTTTTTGAAAACATTCAAGAACAAGATTAATTAAATAAGCAAGAAACCATTTCATAAATAGCAAGAAATAATCAATACAAAAGCAACAAGAGTTAAATACAAATACTACTCAACAAGTCTTTACAACTGTGTTGTCCAAAGTCATCACCCACACCAAATATAACAATACAAAGCAAAGAAATAAAGAGATGAAGTAAGAAATGCTCATTAATGGCTTCAAGTCTTCACTTTCAAGGTGATGGGTGATAAAACCCTAGCCTCCAAAGGCTTGTTCTCCCTCTTTTAAGCTCTCAAAATGTGATGGAGAATGAGTTTTTGTGAGTTGGTGTATTGTGTAATTTATTGGTCCCTTTCTCCAAACCCTAGACAAGACTTATATAGGGACTCAAAAATTCAGACTACAAAAAAGTATAAAAATGCCACCGCCATCCACTATGCGACCATAGAATAGGACCGCAGAACTGATCTGCGATCTGCAAAATTGGCTTAGAGTTTGTAGAGTGTCTTCATGCTTGGACTGTCTCAAACTGCGGCAGAAAGTGTGGTCCGCAGAACTGAACTACAACTTGTAAAAATGCTCCGAATCATCGCAATATGAGCTGGGACTGATATGGAGCAGTTCGCAGACTAGACTGCGGTCTGCAGAACGGAAATGCGGACTGCAGAGTAGATCACACTTTGGGGCTCAAAATTATTCTATTCACTGTTACCAATTGCGGCTGAAATGGCTTTGTTGCACTTCTTCCCTTTTTTAGTATTTTTGTCCACGTTTATGCATTTTCCCTCATTTTTGGTGTCCTGAGGAAAAATCATACAAAAACCAAAATAAACATAAGAAATGACATTAAAACTTACTTAAAGGGTTACAAAAGCTTAAGAATGTATCAAAAATGCGTAATTTCACCGCACATCAACACCTCCAACTTAAACTCTTGCTAGTCCTCAAGCAACTAAAACAAAACTACAAGTTACGACTAACAACAAAGTAAGAATGACTGTGGTTGGTTCTACATATGAGTTCACATGCATGCGATTCAAAATGTTAATAACCCCTCAATTTTCTCAAAAACAACCTGAGAGTGCATAGCTACGAACAATCATTTCATGAAAAATCAAGCCTCAATTGATGACTAAATGCTACTAGTGACTAGATGTGCACAGGTACATCAATTTGAGAAGATCACATCACAAAGTTCATGTAATTCATGTGCCTCACAATAAATAAAGTCCCAACACTCCACATATCAAAATCACAACATGGGACATAGATAAAATCACTCACACTCACAAAGAATGTCAAGTGTCACAAGTATCATGCCATATGCTTGTCCTTATTTTAAGTCACAACTACTCAAAGAGTGCTCGGTTTCATATCTCTAAGGATTTTTTCAAGCTTATAATGTAAGCTTAGGGACGGGTAGGATATTCATTAGGTACAAGTGACTTTTCACTCCTCTAGCGCTACACATTTTTCATTCATTTTGCTCAATTTCTTCTTTTGTCTTCCAACTTCCTTTTCTCACCCATTTTATTCAAGTATCCCCAATTTATTTCACTCTTTTTGTGATTTATTTTCTCTTTTCTTTTCTATTATTTTTGCATTTCATTTTCTTCTTTTTTTTTTCAATTTTTTTGGTACCACTCACATCACAATCTTCTTCCCTTCTTTTCTCTCATGTTCCACCCCCCAACTTAGGCTTTTGGCCTCATTTTTTACTTTCATGCTTACAAAGAGGGATTTTGGTTCAAAATATGGTTCATTTAAAAAGAGTTTCGGTTTGTAATGTGTTAGAAAAAGAAAAAGTTAAAAAGCTCAAAAGGGGACAACTAGTTCTCCCAACTCACGGGTAGGTCAAAGAAGCCTTAATCAAGAAGGTTCACTCTCATAAGAAGGCCTAAGGTTCTTTCACCAACCAAGCAATTCCTAGTTTTGCGGTGACAAACCAACGAGGCAAGTTCTAGATAATACAAGCAAACACAAGATAGTAATTAAATCCTTACCTCACAATGCACATGAACTACAAGAACCGCTACATTTTTATCTCTCTATTTAATACAAGACTATCATCTCATGAAGATTCAAACACAAGTAGACATAGAGTCACAAAATGATGCATTCTTTCACAAAAAGATCATTTAAGTGAATAGTTACTTTTTTTTTCTTTTTCAAAATACAACTTTTTGAGGGGTGTTATTAAAACCAAAAATAAGCTACACATGCTAGAAACTACATACAAGTACCAACTAAGTCAAACTACTCTATTATTAGGCCATGATTACTGAACGTACACCCTTGGAAAAGAACCAGACAAATAAAGGGGATCAAAGAAAAAACTATAAGGCAAAAACTAAACATGTTACCTCACCCCAAACTTTAAAAGCATGCAGTGTTCTCAATGCATAAAATTAAATTGTAAGAACAAAAGTTTGAGGGGCTCTATGTGGCGCACTAAGCGCTCTCATGATTTTGGATTGATGAGGCAACCTTTGTATGTGCATCAATACCCTCGGACTGTGAAACGGGAGTGGGTAACTCTGAACTACCCTTCTCGGGCTCTAGTGGTGTAGGATAGTAGCACGGGCAGGTGAAGTGGTGCCCAAAGGTAGTGGAGGTGTGAGACACACCTCTATTGTCACGACTGCATAACACCCAAAATGTGATCGCAGAACAGGTGGCAAAATTGTTCTGCGGTCCGCATAATGGATCTTCTCCATCGCAGTTTTGTGCTCAACCTCCCAGTGATATGTATAATTTTGTGATCTAAAGCGCGGGCCACATACCATGGGTGTGGACCGCAGAATGGTCCGCATTTTAAAACTTTTCCAAGTTCCATTTTTAGTTCTTCTGGGAGGATTTGCGGACCAAAATACGGTCCGCAGACTGTGTTTGCGGTCCGTAGAAGAGGTCGCATATAATCCTCCTTCTTTTCAGCTTTTTTTTCTTCAACACTTCCATCTCCAACTTCCATGCACCAAATCTTCCCATTCCTACACACTTAGACAAACGATCAAAGCACACAATGGAATAAAATAAAGTAAAAACCAAACAACAAAATGTAAAAAATTTAGGTTGACTCCCAATAACGCTTAATTTAACGTCGCGACATGACGTGTGTCAACCTTACCACTTTTCCCTCCACTTGGAGGATTTGAATTGTCGCCCCAACTTTGAATCAAAGTTCTGGTGATGCTCATGAGCCGGTGATAGGAAAACAAAGAGGCCAACTCTTGGGTGTCACATCTTACACTTTTTGAGCTTCTAGTGAGGGATGGTTTTGGCATGACAAACTTTAAAATGAATGCACCTTGTTCTTCATCTCCAAAATTCTCTATATGCTTAATCATTTCAACTTCCATATCATCAACCAAGCACAATGTTGAAAAATGACTGGAATGCGGTCTAAGACGATCCATTTTTAAATTTGCTCCATGTTTGACATCCTCACCCCCAAATGAACTAGAGTCTTCAAAAATGATTTGATGAACTTTTATTTGCAACTCTAGTATCATTTCTTCAACATCGGCATCATTCATTAAAGTTGGGTTGGTTGGTTGACATTCCACCATTAGCTCTCCCAAATTGATCTTGACCTCATTTTCCATGGAACCCACTTCAAGAACACTATCCTTGAACAATTGTTGTTGAACATTACATGTATCAACTTTTGCATTAAATTCGGCCTCCAAGTCTCGGATAGAGTTTCCAAGTAGCTCTGATTCTCGACTTTGCTCAACTTTCATCTTTAGAGATTCTTTCATCATTCGTGAAATGTCTTCACGGTGATCCCCATAGACTTTAAGTTGTTGAGCTTGATTCATTATCCAATCTTGGCTCATAATATCCACTTCGTCAAGTATTTTTTGGTGGCAGGATTCGTTCAAGGCCTGCAATAATCCATTCATGGTAAAATCCATGTTTTGGACGATCTCATAAATTTCATGTTGAACTTTAAACTTTTTCCCACCATTTGGTCAAGACTCCATACAAACTTCATTCTTCCAGGTTATGCTACTTAAAATTTCCTCAATTTCTTTCTTTTGAGAGCTAAAGACTTCTTCTTCACAATTTTGCTCTTCTTCAATTTGAATCACTTCTTCATTTCATTGACTTTCGTCATCACCATAAAAATTTTTGGGCTCATCCCTTGAGCTTTAAGTCTTTTTTTCAACCAATCCATATTGAGGAGTAAACAAATCTATGGCACTTGAGGAGTTGGCTTCCTCAAAGAATTCTTTTACTCTTTTTAATGCCTCTCCATTTGCCAAGATAGATTATAGGAGGATTTCTCTCTCATCCTCCAATATAGACACCCTTTCCATGTAGGTTTGGAGCATTGCTTGGATGCCTTAAAATCCGACACTTTGTCCTTCATTTGCCATGTCATTGTTCCTATCAAACTCAAAAGCACAACTAGCATTCTCATTAGACCAACTTGGGGGAGGGGGAGAAAAATAGTTGGGACAATCACCCCAATGTCCATCTAGACCACCACACATATTGCAAATATTCCCATCATAAGAGTGAGACGGTGCACACATCTCTCTCCCAGGAGCATTTTCACAATCTTACCAAAAGTGAGGTCCTCCACAATATGGACATGGGTCATCAAAATAAGGGCTGCAATCATAAAATTCATTTTCAATCCATGATGCCATGACAACACAAATAACAAAAACAAAAACTAACAAACACAAAGAAACACGAAAAATCACAAACACGTATTCACAAAGATAATTTTGACAAAGCCTTTTCGGTTTACTTCATAAACTAACTCAATATACCAATTGTTCCCCGACAACGACGCCAAAATTAATGATGTCCAAATCTACTCCTCAAAGAGAAAGTGTAAACAATCATCGCAATATAATTTACCCAACTAGGAGTCGGGATTAAATCCCACAAAGAAGAATATACTTGAGCAATTAAGCTAGTTATAAATTATCACCAATTAAGCCAAGACAAATGATTTTCAAATATTTGATTTTGTTTAAAAACTAATAAAGATAAAACTAACTAATGGGGATCACAAGCTATAGAAATTCGGGGCTTTGGAACATAGTAATTTAACTTAAACTCAATAATGATCCATTGCAAGTAATTATCTACCACTAATTAATCACGAGTTTAGTAAATTAGCCTAGGAATCTCAATTACCACACTAAGATTTTTTCTATCTAAAGGTCAAACCCATTATATGAGGGTTAAAGCCTCAAAACGTTACAATCAATCTATCATAAACCTTAATTTTCTCTCTCAAGTTTAATTAAGAATAAATGGGTAAGTCCTAGGGTTAGCTACTCCCTTTGAAAATATTCAAGAACAAGATTAATTAAATAAGCAAGAGACCCATTTGATAAATATCAAGAAATAATCAATATAAAAGCAACAAGAGTTAAATACAAATACTACTCAGCAAGTCTTTACAACTGTGTTGTCCAAAGTCATCACCCACACCAAATATAGCAATACGAAGTAAGGAAATAAAGAGATGAAGTAAGAAATTCTTATTAATGGCTTCACGTCTTCACGTCTTCACGTCTTCACGTCTTCACTTCTAAGGTGATGGGTGATGAAACCCTAGCCTCCAAAGGCTTGTTCTTCCTCTTTTAAGCTCTCCAAATGTGATAGAGAATGGGTTTTTGTGAGTTAGTGTATTGTGTAATATATTGGTCCCCTGTCTCCAAACCCTAGACAAGACTTATATAGGGATTCAAAAATTCAGACTACAAAAAATTACAAAAATGCCCCCGCCATCCACTCTGCGATCGCAGAACTGATCCGCGGTCCGCAAAATTGGCTTAGGGTTCACAAAGCGTCTTCATGCTTGGACTGTATCGAATTGCGAAAGGAAGTGCGGTCAGCAGAACTGAACCGTGGCCTATAGAAATGCTCCGAAGTATCGCAATCTGAGTTGGGACTGATGTGGAGTAGTGGTTTGCAGACCAGACTATGGTTCGCATAACGGAAGTGCAGATCGCAGAGTGGGTCACACTTTGGGGCTCAAAATTCTTCTATTCACTGTTACGAATTGCGGCTGAGCCTCCTAATCTGTGGCCCGCATTCTGCTTCTTTAACCCGCAGAAATTGCTTTTGTTGCGCTTCTTTCCTTTTTAGCACTTTATCCATGTTTATGCACTTTTTATTTTTGGTATTCCGAGGCAAAAATCCTACAAAAACCAAACTAAACATAAGAAATGATGTTAAAACTTACTTAATGGGCTAGAAAAGCTTAAGGAAAAGGTATCAAAAATCCGCAATATCACCGCAAATCACCAGTTCAGTCACATACCGGGGGCTCCTCTCGTGGTTGACGGTCTAGATGTAAAGAAGTATATTCAATTGGAGTATAAGTCAGAGATTGTGCCCGAATTGATCCCCAAAAGGTTTAAAATACCTTTTGTGGCTAAGTATGACAGAACTACTGATCCACATGAGCATATCATGGCCTATACTACGACCGTGAAAGGAAATGATCTAAGAGAACACGAAATAGAATCAATTCTGATCAAGAAGTTTGCTGAAACACTCGCTAAGGGAGCTTTTAACATGGTATTGACAACTCCATGAGCATTCTATTGGTTCTTTCGCCAAACTCACCAACATGTTCATAAAGGCTCATGCGGGGGCTCAAAAGGTGAAGACATGCAAGGCGAATATTTTCCGCATTGCACAAGGAGAGACAGAGCTCCTTAGAGACTTTGTTACCCGATTCTAGAAGGAACAAATGCTACCCGCAGTCTCAGATGAATGGGTTGTAGAGGCCTTCATGAAGGGGTTTGCATCCTTCAACTTCAAATGCTTCACGAAAGCTCAAAGAATATCTTTTTGAATTCTAGGCTACGACTTGGGAAGACGTGCACAACTAGTATGAGTCCAAGATCCAGATTGAGGATGATATACTCAGAACTAAATCGGGAATATTTTTGCAAAGTCAGAGAAAGGGGATTCCTCGAAAATTCGTTATCAACCTTATCCTTCCACCAGAAAGAAAAGAGGGGGACATGGTTCCCGCTCATTTGATAAGTCAACTAATAAAGGAGACTCCAGGCGAAATAATTAAGGATTAGTGAATTTTGAGAAAGGTAATTCATCTGAGGGTGCCGGATATTCATAATTATATGAATACACAATATCAATGAAAAACATATGGTGGCGATGTTAAGAACTCATCCGATATCTTGACCGCCGAAACCACTGCAGTCTGATCTGAGTAAAAGAGATCAGTCCGTCTGGTGTGATTTCCATAGCACTCATGGACATAAAACAGAAGATTGTAGACATCTACGAGAAGAGATGGTAGGAATGCTAAGCAGAGGCCATATCCAAAAATATTTGAGCGAGAGATCTCAGAATAATTATGAGCGGGGACCACCCGCAGAAGGTAAACCTAGTCCGACTACTCTACCCCATGTTATAAACATGATAAATGGTGGGTCAATGATTGCCACCACATCTTTCATGGCGGCTAAAACAATGAAAATTTTTATGACCCGGGAAAGAGGTTCCGGGAGATACACGACGAACATACTATCACGTCCACTGAACAAGATGCAGCCGATATAATCTTTCCCCACAATGATGCATTGGTGATCGTGGTGGTGCCTATCGACTGTTCCAGGTGAAAAAAGTTCTCATTGATCCTTGAAGCTCAACTAATATAATCATGCTGAAGGTTGTAGAAGAAATGAATATGGCAGACAAGATAGTTCTGGCTACCAGAACCCTTTCAGGTTTCAACATGTCAAGTGAAACCACAAAGGGGGAAGTGGACCTACTGGTGGATGCAATGTGGGTTATTAAAATGACGAAGTTCTATGTCCTCGATGGGGATATAAGGTACAATAAAATATTCGAGAGACCGTGGATACATGACATGGAGGCAGTCCCATCAACATTGTATCAGTTGGTGAAATTCCCTACACCGGAAGAGATTCAACAAATTCAAGGTGAACAACCCGCTGCCAGGGAAATGTACGCCATAGATGAACCAGAGGTGGAAGTATATCCCAAATAGAAATTACAGGAAGCGGAGCCGATACTAGAAGAGGATCGTCTAGTTGCGCCGGGAAAAACAGTATCAGCCTATCTCGAAGAGGAGTTTTCAGATCAGTATCAAGTTCTCAGACACTTTCAGGTGTCGGATGAATCAGATGCCACCAAGTCCACTGTAGAGGAATTTGAGCAAATCGCACTACATCCAGAAACTCCCGATAGGAAGGTACACATGTGCCTCAGATTGACCCCATAGCTTAGGGATTTAATTCTTAAGTATCTTATATCTAACATTGATTGGTTTGCATGGTCTCATGAAGATACAATCATTCCACTAGAAGTCACAAACTCATAAGTTGGGCCTGCATCTCAATTTTCCTCTAGTACGATAGAAAAACAACCGATGACCGAACTCCGTAATATGTTTGTTAAGGAAGAGATAGCTAGACTACTCAATATAAGATCAATCCGAGAGGGAAAATACTCAGACTGGTTAGCAAACATAGTTGTAATACCTAAAAGGGAAATAAATTTAGAATGTGCATTAATTACAAAGATTTAAATAAGGCTTTTCCTAAGTATTCATTCCTACTACCGAACATTGATCAGATGATAGATGCTACGTTCGGACATGAGATAATGAGTTTTCTCGATGCATATTTCGGGTATAACCAAATAAGAATGCACCCAGAAGACCAAGAAAATATATCTTTTTAAACTACTTTTGGTACTTATTGTTATAACGTTATGCATTTTGAACTGAAAAATGCCAGAGCCATATATCAAAGGTTAGTGAATAAAATATTTGAAAAATAAATAGGTAAAATAATGAAAGTATATATAGATGATATACTTGTTAAGAGTCTTCATGCAGAAGACCATTTAAGTCATTTGCAGGAAACCTTTGAGGTGCTAAGAATGTACAATATGAAGCTGAATCCCGAAAATTGTGTCTTCGGGGTTGGTTCCGATAAATTCTTAGTTTTTTTGGTTTTCCAAAGGAGCATCGAGATAAATCCTGATAAAATAAAGGTTATTGAAGATATATCGGACGTACTGGAGGATGTCAAAGCAGTGCAGCAGTTGACCGGTCTTGTGTCGGCCTTAAGCAGATTTATATCACGATCATAAAAAAATACCACAAGTTCTTTTCACTTCTAAAGAATAAAAACAATTTTGTATGGACACTCGAGTCCCAACAGGCCTTAAGGGATCTGAAGAATTACTTGTCCAGTCCTTCGCTTATGTCAAAGCAAAAGGACGAAGAATAACTACTTATATACTTAACAATCTCGGAGGTAGAGGTAAGTGCAGTGCTGGTACGGGAGGAAAATGTACACAATTTCCTATTTATTACGTAAGTAGGGTAATGTCAGAGGTCGAGACCCGATACCCGATACCCGCTACTTGAAAGATTAGCTTTTGCCTTAGTAATGTCAATGTGGAAGCTTCGACCTTATTTTCAATGCAATCCAATTGCCGTAGTAACTACTTTTCCTTTAAAAAATGTGTTGCATAAGACCGAACTACCCGAACGCTTAGCTAAATGGGCGGTAGAATTAAGTGAATTTGATATTGAATATAGACCCAGTGTGCAATAAAGTCACAAGTCCTTACAGACTTTGTGGCTGATTTCAGCCCAGAAGTAACCCTACATGCGAAAAATGAGGCTATCCTAGACTCGAGGAATGCCCCCGAGATCTAGACGCTTTACACAGATAGTGACTCCAACATCAAGGAGACCGGTTTGGGTGTTGTATTGCGAACTCCCATCAGTGAAGTTTTGAGGCAAGCAATACATAGTGTTTCGTTGACTAACAATGAAGCGGAGTATGAGGCTTGATTGCAGGTTTAGAACTAGCCCGGGGACTAGGTTCACAAATCATCGAAGTCAAATGCGAGTCACTGCCGGTAGTAAACCAAGTCCATAGAGTGTTCGAGGCTAAAGAAGAGCGGATGTCGAGATACCTTGAAAAAGCTTTGAAGCTATTGTCATGTTTCCAAGAATGGACGGTGGTGCATATACTCTGAGAGGAAAATATAGAGGTAGATGTACTTACAAACTTAGGCTCTAGCACGGAGGCCGAGGGTTTTAAAACCGAGTCAGTTGTTTAGTTGTTGCATTCGGCGCTGGATCCATTTGGATACGTTGAAATAAATTTAACCAGCCTAACTTGGGGCTAGAGAAATGAATTCTTAGATTATCTCATGAACAAAAATCTCCCGGAAGACCCGAAGGCGTCCAAAGCTCTGAGGACCAAGGCTGCCCGATACTGTATCGTAGACGGAAAGCTTTACCGTAGGTGCTTTTATGATCCCCTAGTCCGATACATAGGCCCCGATGAAACAAATTACGTGATGAGAGAAGTCCATGAAGGCATCTATGGAAATCATTCAGGAGTAGAATCCCTTATGAGGAAGCTCACGAGGGCCGGTTACTATTGGCCCCGGATCGAGGAAGATACTAAGGCATTTGTCCGAAAATGTGATAAGTGCTAGTGCTATGCACAATTGTTACACCAACCGAGAGAAGAGATGCATTTGGTAGTATCCCTGTGAACATTTTTGAAGTGGGGTATGGACATCGTCGGATCCTTACCAGTGGCACCAGGACATGTATCTCAAATTATTTTTATGACTGACTATTTTTCTAAATGGGTTAAAGCTGCAACTTACATAAAAATATGAGAGAAAGATGTGAAGGATTTCATTTGACAATATATTATTTGTCGTTTTGGCATCCCTAAGGATATAGCTTGCGACAATAGTCGAAATTTCATCGGTGCCAAGGTCATAAATTTCCTTGATGAATTGATTATGAAACAGATAACCTCTACTCCTATCATTCCAGTGTAAATGGACAAGCAGAGTCAGCAAACAAGACTATAATCTAGAATTTGAAGAAGAAATTGGAGACTGCAAAAGAAAAGTGGCCATCCAAGTTACTTGAGATTTTATGGGCATATCGAACCACGACAAAAATGAGTAACGGAGAAACTCCTTTTCCCCTAGTTTATGATGTAAACGCTCTGGTCCCGGTAGAAGTCGGAACTCCCAGTTTGAGATATCTTCGGCTGAGGAGAAATAAAATGCAGAGTCAATGTCCTTACACCTGAATTTTCTTGAGGACCGTCTAGATTTAGCATACGTCCGGATGGTAGCCCAAAAGTAAAGAATGCAACATTACTACAACCGATGCACAAATCTCTGACACTTCAAACTCGGGGACTTGGTGCTCCGAAGAGTCAATCAAAGTACCCAAGAGCATAATTCCAGAAAGCTAGGAGCAAATTGGGAAGGACCATACACTGTAACTGGTATTGCTGGTAGATGAGCTTATTAGCTAGCTGACCAACAAGAACACATACTTCCTAGCAATTGGAATGTAAGTCACTTGAATAAGTACTATGTGTATTAGGTTTGAGCATACATTGCACTCTTTTTTCCTTCGACTGTTTTTTGTTCCAATTAGGTTTTTCCAGCAAGGTTTTTAATGAGGAAAAATTATGATATAAGCATATTCATGATCTTGCTACCGAGGAAGAGTTATCCAGTATCCAAGTCTTCATAGCATGAAGTCTCAGATACTGGGGGGCCATACACACCCGGAATGGAGTGAGGATTTTGAAATTTTAATGCTTCCAAAGAGCACACCGAGGACTTCCCAGATGCTGGGGACTACCCGGATATTCAAACTATATGTAACCGGATTGATCACACTAGATGGCAGCCGAATTATTCTTGCAATTGTATTCACATTTGTAAGCCAAAGAAATCAATAAAAATTTCCTTTTATGATTAATAAATCTTTGCCATCACGAGCATGAAACGTATGTTGTTATATTAACATATCAAAAATTTCATGCCATAATGAACATGAGACGTCCTTTTCTAAAGCACCATTAAAAATAAGGGCCATCTCTTATTAAAACATTAATAAAAATTTAAGGCTTTGGGTACCAAAGGTATCATAGTTTAAGTTGTTCGGAGACAAGTTAAGTCCGGAACTAACTTAGGAGGCCATAAGAGGCCATGGTTAAAGGATGAAAAGAAAAATACATCTTTGAAATTTAATTAAGGTTATTGAAAAGTCTGAAAACTTCAAATCTTAACCTATTCTGATAAAGAAAACCTCAAAGGTAGGTTCAGGTCAAAAAGCAAAGTAATGAAGTCTGAACTAATGCTTGCTTGTAAAAATAAATAAAGTGAAAACTTGAAGCAGAAATGCCGAAGGGAAATTTATTCATTTGTGTTTTTCTGGGTTGAAACCATACTGTATACAAAAAGATACTAACCGGGCCCATAAGTGACCCGGTAACGAAAAAATCTGAAAGAAAAGCCCGTGAGAAATAGAGGAAAAATATTGAAAAAGGAGTTTCGGGGATTTTGGGATAAAATATGAATAGGAGGGAGTGTTGAAGTCAAAAGCTTACCATGATATTTCCCCTTCCACCATGATGAGGTGATACTCTTCCAAGTCCTGGTGATATTGGGGGAGGCATGGAGAAGACTTACTACCCACTCAAAAATAAAATGCTCACGGGTGGTATTTCACTCTTCCGGGAAAGGATTTGAAGAAGGTTGGTGAATTTGGTTAGTCCTGACCAGAATGTAACAGGTCTGCCAGCCACGATCATGATTATCCTTCGCATTGATAAGGTTGTGCATTCCTCGGGGGTACAAGGTGATAATTCCGCCTCGTAAAACCTTAGGATAATACAAGAGGAGGAGGTGGTCGATAGTAAATGGAACATCGGCAACGTTAGCTAACATCTGTATGCAGAAAACAAGTCTCCAAATCTGTAGTGAAATTTGGCCTAAACAAACTCTATACAGACGACAAAAATTCTCAATAATCTTTGAGATGGGGAGTTTAAAACTGATGGTGAATGGATAGGTATACGTCATAGAAAATCTTTCAACATGATAATGTACACGGTCAACATGGCTGTTATTTTGGACTTAAAGTTTTCAACGTGTTCGTAGTTGGTTTGAACACGAATGTCTCCAAAAAAATAGTAGCCTGAAGCGAGGATTTCAGCAGCAATGGAGTGCAAATCCACTTTATGGGTTGTGTGTGAAATGAGTTCCTTCCCATGACAGTGGCTGGGAGGATTATTGTTATCCTCAGATGAGTGGGAAAGAGAAGAGTTAGTAGAAGACATTATTAAGGAAGCTGTAAAGAACGTAAGAAAGCAAAGTTATGGAAATAAATTTGTAGATGGTGTGGTTGCCTTATGTGAAAGATTTGGCCTCTTATTAATGGTAAAAATATATAATATTTTTGGAGGTGAAAAGACATGAACTATCATTACGGCAGTTCGCGTCGATCAGAGAGATGGTTCAGTGGCTGTCGTTTCAGAAGTAGTAAATGGATGTGACGTTTGACAGGTTCTATAATTATTATGGCTTAAGTTTCCCGCTAGAACACAGAGTGTCGAATGGTGGGTAGTTCAAATCAACTTTCCTGTTGTACAAGAGTTGCGATCGAAAAGTGCGGGGACTATCTGTATATGACAAAATTCGTATAAGATAGTTGTACGAATTATGATATGACACGTGGAGCATGAGGTTGAGTCATACCTACGTCAAATTACAACATTACTGGTTCGGTATGCACGGTACCGGAAGCGACACGAGCGGGGCCGGTACTGGTAATAAAGAAGGCTAAGAGTTGTTTGCATCGTAACAGATGACCATTACCAAAATCGGTCATACGACTTCTTTAAACCTTTTAATGGCATTTATTAAGAGATTGATTGTCCAATTATTACAACATTTATTCTCCTGCATTTATTGGAGCATATTTCGTGGGCTGTGTAGCCGTGTAGCTCATGTATAAATAGGACACTTCATTTCATTGTAACCCATCAGAGTCTAGCTATTACACAATATTTATTATTGTTCTCTTGATTCTATGTTTTCATACAAGTTACAATCATTTTGCCCCGAAACTGTCAGAAGGCTCAGGCTAAGCTTTACAATGTCTTGTTTCGTTATTATTTATAGCATAATTCATATCTAACGTATCACTTGAGATCCACGTGTCCTTGACCACGTATACAAATTTAACTGTACCGTTTTACGGGTAAACATCCTATTTTGAAAAGAATTTTTCCTAGTCACCACAAAGGCATTGGAATCCTGGAATATAATGCAAAGAAATGGACTGTATATATCTCATCCAACTGTTGCCCTTTTCCATGTATTAGATGTTGGGGACATAGTTAACCTTTTTTTACCTGGTGTTCGATATTCATTTTGGGTTCTGATTAATTCAGACTCGTAAAAGTTTCACCTTTTTTGTGGGGAGAGGGGGCAAGGGTAAATCTCTCCATAGCAAAGAGGACTCATTTCTCAATGTTCAAACCTAAAACCTTTGGTTAAGAATGCAAATAGGGACAACCTATAGTATTTAGTTTAGTACTAACTACTAATAAAGAACTAGCCAATATAAGTCGTGCATAATAAAACTCAGAAAATTATGAAACGTATGGTGGTAAAGTAAGTCAAGATTTTGTGTCAATGAGAGAATATGCTCGTAAAAGTTTCACTTTTTTGGGGGGGGAGGGGAAGGTAAATCATTCCGTAACAAAGACTACTCCTTTCTCGAAGTATAAACCTAAGACTTTTGATTAACAATGGAGGAACAACCAATCATATTTAGTATTAACTAGTACCGAAGAACTAGCCAATATAACTATATAAGTAGTGCATTACAAAACTCAGAAAATTATGAAACATACGACAGCAAAGTAAGTCAAGATTATGTGTCAATGAGAAAATATGTCCCTCTGTATATTCCTTTCTCATCTATGATTATTTCGCAATGATTTTTGTTAAACCTTGTCATTATGTTAACCTCATCTTCTCAAGCTGTCAATTCTTAACATCCCTTTTTCCTTTTCACCTTTTTGGAATCCACAAGTGCTTGACTGCTAATTAAGTAAGTACTCTACATTATAAGAATTTTGTGCTCTTATTTGTTACTTGCTTTTGTAATTGTAGCACTTGTTATTATTAATAAATAAAAATAATAACGATTTTGGACATAAAAGGGAGCAGCCTGTTTGAGAGCTTGATCGATGAAAATAAACAAAACAAATCAATGTAAAAAAAGATTCTTTTTCGAATCCCGCGCATAGCGGGAACTTAGTGCATCAGACTGCTTTTTTTTTTAAATGAAATTATTTTTCCCTGAGTGAATAAAAAAATCACGTCATCACGTCTTGTTGTTATTGACTATAAGTGGCGGTGCCTATAACTACGAGTAGTCTTTCTAATCACTATTGACTTTAGATATAAAAATATATCAAACTTTAAGGAACCGCTTTGTTCGTCCGTAATAACCATTTTTATAGTGATAATTAATAGGAGTACAAGAAAAGTATTTCCTGTCAAAATTTGAAGATCATAAATGTAAAACAGAAGGAATAAAAATCAGAATATTAGTCCTTTTTTCCTGAAAGGATTTGATCTCATAATAAAGATATCCACATTGTGAGGTAACTATAAGTCCTTTAGAAGATGAGTTACAACTTACAAGGGTCTTCTAAGGTTATAATTGGATGTTCCCTTTAAAGTTATTCATGCATTTTATATGAATCTTTTTTATTTTGTTACTTGCACTTGAATTCGAATGTTTTTCAAATGAAAAAATATAGAGAAAATTTTATAACTATGTTAATTATGAAACATAGATATAGTTTGGGTATTTATGAAATGTAGCTATAGTTGCGCATACAGTAACTACAATTTAGAGATGTATCAGCACATATAAGTATTGGATTACAATTTGGTCGCGGTATCAGTTGTATCAAGATATCTTGTATAAGCATCTGATTCTGTTGCATTAGCTGAAATTGCGGGTATCAATTGTATCAACACATACTGTATCAGTTGAAATCACGCGAAAGAGCGGTACTACAAGAGAACATGCTATTAGCTATGGAATTTAGCTAGGAAAATCAGGTTCCTAGTTAATATACATAATTAGATAGGGATTTAGCTAGAAATGTCATATTTCATAGCAAAAAAATAGTAAAATTTAGTCAAATTATAGCTAGGAATTAGCTACGGCCAATCCCTAGCTAATACATACCTAGGGATTTTTCCTAGCGAGATCCCTAGGTAATTTTTTTGCGGGAAATCTTATCTGGCACTAATTTTTTAACTAGGATACAATCCGTAGCTAATCCCTAGCTATATTTTAGCTAGGGAAGTTTTCTAGCCAAATCGCTAGCTAATTTTAGCTGAAATTTTAATCTTGTGCTAATTTTTTCATTTTTTTCTTTAGCTAGTCACATCCCTGCTAATATATAGTAGTAACTCTTACTAATAATATTTTCATCATCGTCCTCGTCATCGTCGTCGTCGTTGTTGTTGTTATAAAAATAATATCTAAATAATGATAACCAAGAGTTTAATAAATATTTATTGATTTTTTACTGCTATTTACTATTTCACTATATTATTCACCATTTGCCTTAATTTACGATGCGATGTTTGGCCCGACAAATAATTCAAGAAGGAAATAGAGAAAGTCTTGGCTTATAACAAGCCATAGAAATTATTAAGATAAAATAAAAAATAAAAATTAAATTATTTTTAAATATAGAATGATATTATTCTTTTGGGACAAATTAAAAAGAAAATTGTGCCTAGTAAAATGGAAAAACTGTAATAGTATATTAATTTCTTAAATCTATTTATTTGTTGATTTATATTAGAATCTTTTTGTTTATTTCATATTGAAATTTAGTGGTGATTCTATTTTATTGTAAGTATTTTGTTTAAATTCATAGAAAATTAGGAAATAAGAAAAAAGAAATAAAATGAAAAAAATATAAAATACTGAACAAAGATCTCAATCTCCTTTAACATGTTGAACCCTACTATTTCCAAATTAACCAATTGTTCCAAATGTTCACCATAAGAATTCTTCGAGGAACTGATGTAAAGAATGGATATTGGGCCTAACTCAACCCCAAAGGCTAGCTTGTAAGGTGAGGATTGTCCAAGTCCATATAAGGACTACATGTTCTCATTCCATTTCCGATGCGAGACTCTTAACACTCCCCCGCACGCCCAAACTTCGTTAACTGGAGCATGAACAATATAATTTGGGGGCCCAACATTGGTGAACAAAAAATAGAATGAGCTTGACTCTGATACCATGTAAAGAATGGATCTTGGGCCTATCCATTCTTTACAGCTGCGTACCTAAGGGGGTGTATATGACGCCCCCTAACGAACGAAAAGCTAATGATGGCGGGCCAAACATGACTGACAGTCTTCTAGATCGACAAAATTCTGAATATGTGGTGCATACAACACTTTAGACAAATCCCACATCAAAATGAGAGAGAAAAGTGAAAATTTTTATAAGGCATAACTCAAGTTCACATGGTACGCACGCTCTAGAGACTCAATATTACGTAGCCCAAAAGAAAAATTTGTGCGGTCCTAGATCCAAACCGGACAATACATTCCATGAATTTATCTTTTTGGCTAAACCACATCGAGCCTCAATAGCGTGCGTACCATGCGAACTTGAGTTGTGCGTTATAAAGTTCGTCATTTTCCTCTTTCATTTTGATGTGGATTCGCCTAAGGTGTCATGTGCACTTCATTTTCAGAAGTTTGTCAGCCTAGAAATTTGTTAGTCCTGCTTGACCCACCCTCGTTAGCCCACCCTCTGTTAAGGGTGTCATACTACTTTGTTTCTTTAAAGTTAGATTTATCTATGACAACCATCATTTGTATATAATAATATTTCATTATAACAACTAAGTTTTTATGTAACTAGTTTTTTCATGTTATGTCATATTATATTTTCTCTATAACAACATTTAGCTATAGAAATAGCAATAAAAGAAGATCCAAACAAATAACGCGGTTATAAAGAGGTTCGACCATAGTAATTTTAAACATGACATTTTGTTTTCCGGTGCAACTCACTCTTCAAAAATAAACTATATTATTTGAATGAGATTTGTAATTTAATCACATAATTTATACCTAGGAAATTCTCGAGGGATTGGTTACCTAAAATGTTTCTTGGAAAATTTGTAGCAAAAACTCCAGCTAATATTTAGCAGGATTTAGAAGTAAAATACAAATTCAAAAATGAAATAGAAAATATACAAAATCAATGTAAATATCACTAAAGTTGTCGTAAACCTTATTAAATATCAGAGTCAATGATATCTAATAAGTTTTACCTACTATTATATTTGAACCAATGACTCCCGCCATATGAAAACAATACTTTAACCACTGAGTTAATTAGAAGATCATTTATATATTAATAGCTAAAATATTTATGGCTAATTTTTAGTGGAAATTTTATTTGGTGCTAAAGGTGATCTCACTAACTGAATGATTCTTTTCCACCAAATTGAAAAAACTAAATGATTATGGGTGCAGAGCACAAGCCACATCTTGTGTTGTTCTGCTAATATAAAGTGAGGTTTTATATTTGAAATTTGTGTTCAAGAGTGCCCGCTTATTTAAATTAAGAAATGCTTCATATTGATATTCTGATATGCTTGATCTTGAATTGTATCTCTGGTTCCCAATCCTCAAGCCAAACCAATGTATTATATCATCTACCCATTTCTTGCCATCAAATTCTCTGCCAGAAATGTATCAAACGATCCTAATTCTTTGCCACTGAATTTAGAATCAGGTAGAACTCACTTCTCTGTAATATGCAACTAAGATATTTTAAATTTGTTGATCATTATTTGCTCTTTATTCTCCTATCTAAGAAAAACTATTTTTTTTTGGCTTGAGTGTAGGTAGCTGTATTGTTCTCTGTAGAATTTGTTGATCATGATTTGCTCTATCTCTACTCCTGCTACCATCCAACATTTGTAGTCTGTTAGGTGCATCAAATTTCTGTAGTTCAATCTTGGAGACTAGTAATGCAAAGTCTTCCCAATGCAGGCCAAGCTTGTTACAAGCATTACATGGAGGCCTTGTTCTTTACTAAGGTAATGTTTGTGTTACATGTTCATTCGCCTTGATGTAATCTTGTTTTATATGTATAACATGGTTATTAGGACTTCAAAAAGTATAACTCAAACTAAACAGAACCTTGTTTAGAGTAGGGTATTTATACAGGCTTAAATAGGTACTATACGCTCCATACAATTGAAGAACTTGAGAATGAATATGTGCCCATTTAGATTTCAATCTAAGAATGCCTGAAAGAAATTAAATGAGATTATTGCAGATGATTTATGTTTGTGTTAAACATGGAGATGAATGAACTCCTTCATTTCTACGAAGTAAGTTCAAGCTCATTAGTATATTATCTCATGTCCAATCTGTATTTGTTAAGACTAATAAACTCATATGAAGTCAGAAAATATTTTATGCTTTCATCATTTTTTTTTTAATTTTAATTTTCTTCATCTATAATGGATTTGATTAGTTCAAAAAGAAAGTTCAAATCAGTGCAGCTTAAATGGTTAAATTAACTTGAAGATCATCTAATTGAGATCTGATAGGTATTCAATCCTTTCTAGTCCTCATTCATCATCACATTAGTAGTGTTAAATTTCTTTTCTTTGTTGGTCACTTATACTAGTTTACATTATGACAATACACAACAAGTTCTCCTTAGAGGTAATTTTTTTGTTTCCCAGTCCCACGGTGTGAGATCTTACTGGGTATGTTGTTTATTTGAATAGTATTAAATAACACAAGAAGTGTTAGAAACATAAACCATCGTCAAATTTGAATTTGTCTATATGTGTTTCTGTGAAAAAGGTATTTAATGGTCAATTAACCCCTTCGATCTTAAAGACTTGAATTTATATTACTATTACTTTCCGGTTTGTTATGTCTTGTGGAATGACTGATATTTCTTCCTGTTTATTTACTTGTGTTGCTCTCTTCTCCGTTCCTTTTTGCCACTCAAATGGGGTTTGACATATCTTTATGGATAATCAGTAGGAGCAAGTAATAGTTAATATATATAGGTACCATTAGAAACTAGTAAGCATAAAGATAATTATATACGATAATGCGATTCCGTTGCTTGTGCCCAGTAAATATCGGTAGTTATATATTGAGCGAGAAAAGTTGAGAATGAATAGGGAGTGACCCTAGCTAGAAATATTTTGGCTAGGGATATTCCTAGCTAATTGTAAAGAAAAGTTAACATGCTAAATAAATTTAGCGTGGAATTAAGCCTAGCTAACTTTGCTACAGGACATTGCGTAGCAAAACATCCTAGCTAAAATAGCTACGACTGACCCAATATCCCTAGCAAATATTTAGCTATGAGCCTATTAGCTACGGAAGTTAGCTAGGGTTAGTTTCTTAGCTAAAACACTATTAGCTAAGGATTTTCGTGAGTTAGCTAGGGATTTTGTCTCTAGCTAATTGCCTGTTCTCTTGTAGTTGGCGCACTCGTATATTTACTACAAACTCAAAATGTAGCTATATTTCGTAAATTATTTTGAAAATATATCTACATTTCGTAAATATAATTTAAAAGTGAGTTAAGGGTAAAAAACATACCTCAAGTATTATTTTTTAGTTTCGTACCTGAACAATCGGGTGCGATAGTTTCCTACCTAAACTATTATCAACTAGTTATCAAAACACACATCAACTATCATTTGTTCACTTTTCCAACCTCAACTATCATTTGTTCACTTTTGATAACTAGCTGGTGATAGTTTAGGTAGAAAACTATCGCACCTGATTGTTCAGGTACGAAATTAAAAAAAATAATACTTGAGGTATGTTTTTTACCCTTATCTCTTTAGATATTTGTCACATTGCGTAGTTTTTCCTAAAAGAATATACACGTTTCTCCACTCCTTTCTCTTTTTTAAAAGTTTTGAGTAGTACACATAAAAACACGGGCATAATTGAACCAGTTTACTGCAGGATATTTTGATCCTATGTCTAATAATTCAAAGGTATTGTTTGAGAGTATACACAGATATACACGTTTGTCTCTTCTTTCTCTTTCTTGAAGGTTTTGGGTACACATCCAAAAAAAAAATCTTTTTTGGAGTGTTTCTTGGATTGAATAGTCTTTTACACAATTACGGTGGAATGACATTTTTGCGGTGATGACGCAACTGAGGATGTGCGAAAATGGGGGAAAAGAGTTTTTGAGACGATATATATTCGTGTATATCATCCTTATCTCTTTTATATCATATATATTTGACATTTTTCAAGTCGACTTCAACTCTGAATTCTGAATTCAAACTAGTCCAAATCACCTACAATTTTCCTCAAATTTTATCTATATGTGCAAGAGCGGCTCAACGAAATGTGTGGCCTAAATCCAAATCTGAATAAACGGTCGTAAACATATTACATTCGTTTTATTGTATGTATCTTAATTTGATTTGACATTAAATTTAAGAATGTAAAATCATTTGAATATGGCTAACGGTGTGTATAACATACAAAAAATATTCTTTGTATCTTGTAGTCTTAAACATGCCATATTATTCCTATAAGAGAGTGTGTTATTAGGCTAAAACAGAAAATATGATTAGAACCTTATTAAATATCAAATATGCATTTATGTTAAATATACTAAAAAAGAAAATGAGGCGCATAAATTTAAGTAGAGGGGAGTATTTGACACAAGTCATATATATCTTCATATATTATTTGAGAATCTGACAAAAAGCATAAGAAAGAATAAAAAAAAAGGCGTCCTTCAAATTATTTACTACTCGTTTGGATAAATATTGTTTGAAGTTAAAAGATGAATAATTGGAATTGAAAAAGAATATTTGAATGTTGAAATTATGGTTGGACCTGATTTTCACTTGAAAAAGAATTGAATTTTATGAGTTAAAATTATTATTTTTCTCTAAATAAACTATATATTGTATACATCATATAATAATATTTTGTAATATTAATAATTTTGGGACCTTAAAATGTATGGGGCCTAAATGTGTTATATGTCCAAGTGCTTCCGGTTGGAAATTTACTAATGTGAAATTAAGTATATTCATTATTTATGACTCAAATAATTGGGGCCCCGTACGTCGGAAACGTCGTTTTCACACACGTGCACACGTAGTGCCAAGTATCGCAAATTTCATTAGTGAAAGAGATATTGGTATGTATGTAATACATTTGAGACATAGAATGATGAACGCTTATTGGCCAAATGACAAAGTATTCCACATTGGTAAACGAAGGAAGAAGTGTACGAAATGTAAGATGAAACGAGTCGGAAATCGCCGCGGAACCGTGAAGGGCCGCGACGCAACACCGTCGGAGCCGCGGCGCTAATTGGATGGCCAGCCACTGGAGCCGCGACGCTAATTCACAGAGCCGCGACGCTTCGGAGGTAGAATGTTGCGACGGAAAGTTGGAAAGTTCTGACCTTTGGGCTGGTTTTGGAGCATTGAATCTCCATTACTTGGCACATGAATTCAACCATTATTTGGCTGAATGTAACCCCTCAATAAGTGTCATTACATTGGCTATTGAAGGCCATTAGTTGTCTAGTTGAGGGTCATCTCCTTACACTATAAATTGAGGTATTTGGCTCAATTATTGAACACTACACTTAGAAATATTTACATAATTCTCTAACATCTTCTTCTTCCTCTTTAGCAAGTTTACTACACTCAACGTTCTTCAAGAGTAAAACTTGAGTTTCCTTTGCTCAATTGTTAAGTTGTTGTTGTATCTTGGGATACTATTGTCCGACAACGTAAAAGGAGATATACAGATCAATCTTGTCTTAAAGACAGAGTGTCATCACTCGACTCAGCAAATCACACAAGGAGTTTGTTTCATTCTTGATTTTCAGTTTTGTTGTAATATTTTGTTTATCCTTTCTAGCAATTGTAATATTTATTTACTTTCTGTTCCCTGCAATTATTGTATCCTACACTTCCAACGAATTTCAACTACACCCACAAAATATTTTGTAATATATTACTTGCTTTAGGCTTCAGCCGGCCCTGTATATGTGATATGTCCAAGTGCTTCCAACGAATTTCAACTACACCCACAAAATTTTTGAGTGATATACACAAGTCATATACATTATTGCAACAACGTTTTTCAAGTTAATTTTAATTCTGAATTTTTACTCCAAACGGTTCAAATCATCTCCAATTTTTCTCGATTATATAGCCTCGTCTGTTTTCAATTAATTTCAGCCTCCGTCACTTAAAAACAAAGAAAAGTAACTTTAGATGGAAAAGTGAGATAATCTTGGACAGATGTGTCAGAAATGATCTCTATGGCTTATCCGATATTTTCTTCGTCTCAATTTATGTGATATAATTTGATTGAACATAAAATTTTAAAAATAAAGTAAGACTTTTGAATCTTATTATTTAAAACAAGCCAAATATATTTATGTGGTCATAAATTATCTAGTTAACCGGAAAAAAAGTAAAGTTTAAAGTTAAATTATTGCTAAGTAAGAAAATGTGTCATTTTTTAAATAGATTAAAAAGGAAAGTGTGTCAAATAAATTATCACGTAGAAAGTATTTTTTTTCCAGCTTAAAAGGAGTTCATTGAGAATTTTATGGATTATTGAAGAATTGTTGGAGAAGAGAACTGAGGTGGGTTGAAAAAATATTTAAAAAGAGTCAAAGTTATAGCTGTTGCCCAATATTTTTGGGTTATAGATGCCAATATCAATTATTGGCAAAGTGACAGTCAAATACTCTTTAGAGTTGTTACGTGTTAAATATCCCAAAAAAATGAATAGCTTAAAATCCATTAAAATATAAATATTCTTTGACAACACCTACATATTATGATTGAATAAAGAGTGAAAATGAAAGAACAAAAAATAGTGACATTTCATTAAGACTTCAATCAAAATACTACTACTATCAATTCTTGAAATTGGGTCCATATGTTTAAATTCACTGCCATTTTGTGGCTCATAGGTAGGCTAGAAAATGAACATGTTGACCCATTTGTTCATTTATCAATGACAAACCTTGTCAGCTACAGATAGTGACATCTAATTTTTGTGTCGGTAAATTGAGTTTTTTAAAAGAAAAATAAAATTCCTCTTTTTTGTTATTTACATTAATTTTTGGTTAATTATTAATTACACTAACATCCCACCCCCTTTTGGCTCAAAATATTCCACTCTCAAGTGACCTCAACTCCAAACAGATCCTTATTATTTGTACTTTCTTGTGATTTACATTTTTGGTTAATTAAGGGTGTGTTTGGTAGCGTGGAAATTATTTTTTAATTTTTCATGTTTGGTTGATAAAAATGCATAAAAAATTCACTTGAATATTAACTATTCACTAAATTACATCTATAACAAGCATTTTGGTTTTCAAATTCAAATTTGTTGGAACAAAAGAGGCTCGGCTGAGTACTAACCTTCCTTTGTGAAATTAGGAAAACAAGTTTCATAAGTGATATTTAAAGTTCATTGTTTCCTCCCCATCCTCAAACAGTCCCAACTTTCACCACGCCACGACGCCACTCGTTGACCAACCCAAACCCGACCCTCTCCACCCTATCCCGTAGTATTTTCGTATATTACATATAAATGATGTTGAGAGTTGACACAATATTTTTTGTTTACTTATTAAATATCAAAAGATAAGTAAGAAGTCATTTATTTTTATAAAAAAGTATTTTTTCATGAAAATATTTTTTTTCATACCAAACACACCCTAATTACACTAACATACCACCTTTTTTTCCCCTCAAAATATTGCAATCTCTACATTAATGTTCCATGTTTCCATTAGCACTCTCACGTGACCTTAGCTCCAAACAATTCCTTATTGTATAACTTTAATTTTGAGAAATGGAACGAGTTGACACTTCAAAGAAAGCTTTAATTCACTAGACATATGCACCATGTATGATAACCATATATGGTTCAAAGTACGAGTTCAAAGAAAGCTTTAATTCACTAGACATCTGCACCATATATGCGTTTATTATGAAAACGCATACTTTAATATAAAATAACATCAAAAATCAAATTATATACATATGATAACCACCTACTAGTGATTAAATGACGTGAGTTGAAAATCATGAGAGACCAAAATTCAAATTCTGGTAAAAATAAAAAATATTAGGTAATTTTTTTATTTTCACCTGCTTAAGTTTTGATGGACAAAGTTATTTGATACATGTGTGAGTGCGTTATAGCAGATAACTGAAGTCAAGATATCTGACACCCATGAAGGAGGGTGGGCCAACGGGGTGGGGACGGACAAAGGGAAGGATTCACAAGGTTCTAAAGAAGGGGTACACATGTGACATGACACCTTAGAAGAATCCCACATGGGAGTAAGGAGGAAATTAAAGTGAAGAGCTTATAATGCACAATGCAAGTTCACATGGTACACACGCTTTGGACTCAATGATAGTGTAGCCCAAGTGACAAATTTGTGAGATCAGTTAGGCCAAAACGGACAGTATCTGTTATGTTGGCCGAGTTGTGACAAATGTAGTATCAGATCCGAACATTCCCTCAGTTAGGCAGTGGGGAAAATCTCAGTAGAGATGTTAAAGTTTCGAAGAGAGGGAGTATATGTGATTCTATGACTGAGGGCGGACAAATAAGGACGAGTAAAAAAAAGATTGGGTGCGCTTCTAGGCTAGCATGCTTCCAAAGAAGGGTGCACATGACAACTTAGGTAAATCCCAGATCAAAATGGGAGATAAAAGTGAAAAGCTTTATAGAGCATAACACAAGTTCATATAGTACACACGTCTTTAAGTTTAATGATGATGTATCCCCAAAGATAAATTATTAAAGCCTATTAAACCAAAGTAGACAATATGTGTCACGAATTTGAATCGTAACAAAATACATGAAAACTAGCCCTTACACTACTATTATAAAAGAATAAACTAACATTTCACCCCCTTTCTGCTCAAAATATTCCATTCTTTACATTAACGTTCCATGTTTCATTAGCACTCTCACGTGACCTCAACCCCCGAACAAATTCTTATTATGACTTTATTTAATTTTGAGCAATATAATGAGTTCAAAGAAAGCTTTAATTCACTAGACATTTGCACCATATATGGGTCTTGTCAGCGTTTATTCTGAAAACTCATAAAATTTAATATAAAGAACACGAAAATCGAACTATATACATATGATAACTACATAGTGGCCGGTCAAATGATGAGGGTTGAAGATTACAAGAGATCAGAATTCAAATTTCAATAAAGATGAAAAAATCAGTGGTGATTTTTTTTTACTTAAATCTCGAATTATTTGGCATTTATGTGTGTGTGATATAGCAGATAACCGAAGTCAAGGTATTTGGAGACAATGATGGAGGGCGGACCTACGAAAGGGGACAGGGGAGTCAAAAAGAAGAACTGATAGACTCTCTATGTTAGCAAGGTTCTGAAGAAGTGGTGCACATAAAACTTTAAGTGAATCCCATATCAGAAGGAGGGAGAAAAACTAAGAGCATTATAAGTCATAACACTAGTTCATATGATACACGAGCTTTTGAATTCGATGATGTCATAATGTAAAAGATAAATTCGTGAGGTCTGGTGGGCTAAAATGAACTAGACAAACTAGCCCGAATACTAAGATGAACAAATAAACTATGCTATAGTACCTTCTTTCAAAATAATTAAATTATTTAAAACGTCACTTGTGTTTGAGTATACTTGTAACTTGCCGTATATTCCAATTATAATCTTTTATAATTTTGTTTCTAATTTTGTGAGGAATAAACGGATCTTATGATAAAATAATGATATTATTGCTTGTACATTGAAACAATAACAGTATTAATGTAAGATTCCTTCTTGTGTCACTACCATAATCTATAGACGATGTATTGGGAAGCTGAGAATTAGCATGAAAAAAAGGAAGGATTCCACTTCTATACACTATTAAGAGTATAAAAAAGATCTTCGCAGTATTAGATAATTTGAAAAAAATATATAAGTAATTAATAGTCTACATTAAATATGAAATTAATAATTTAAAAATAAGGCAAATAATCCGCTAAAATATGTTAAACAAGGAGTTAGATTACTCAGAATGTCACTTAACTAATAGAAATTGTGTAAGAAATATACGTTTTCTTTTGTTTTGTAACAGAAAAGTCACTCTATTTATATTATTTTTACACACAACATCTCTCTACACTAAAATAATATTTTCGATCACTTAATGGAAATGAACATTTTACCATTCCCAAAATCATAAAATATTAAAAATACTCATTATAATCGGTACGTATAAGGATATCTGATTCACATATCCGATGCAATTACCACTGATATTGGGTAAAATGAAAAATGAGATCTTTTTTTTTACACAATCTCTCTAAATAATCGAAAACCCTAATCCCTAACATCCAAATCAACGGCGATGGCCGTGGTGGCCACCACACAGCCACCGCCGGAGGTTGTTCATGCACCTAACCCGGTGCAACAACCACCATTAACCTCATACGCTAATACCCTAATCCCCAATTCTCAACCAATTGATAAACCTATTCCACTAAAATCCATTACTTATCTTCATGGAGAACCTTGATGTATTTGGGACGAATCAGAAATTGATCAGATGATTATGAGAGAAAAGCTACAATATGCAATCGTTGGAAAATTTTCATATGGATGGACGAATATTAAAGAATTGGGTACATTGATCCCTAAATAATGTGAATTAAAGGGGGAGTGCACCGTAGGATTATTGCGAAACAGTATGTGCTCCTCAGACTTTTGGAAGATTACATCAAGTTATTATCAAAGCCGACGTTCTATATCACATACATGAACTGGTCTTATCCAATGAAGACGTTGAAGTGGGACTCATGGTTTGATACTGATGAAGAAACATCGATTGCAATTGCATGGATATCTTTTCCTTATTTGCCTCCCAATTTACTTTGTCAAATAAGTAGTGTTCTCTCTGGCTTCAGCAGTAGGTAAACATTTACAGGTTGTTATAGCTACTAGAAATCAAACTCGACCTAATTGTGCAAGGGTTAAAGTAGAGGTGAATTTTAAAAAAATCAACATTGAAATGAGGAAGAAAAATGGATAAATTGTGGATAAATGGGTTCCAATTAATTATGATCATGTCCCAAAATATTGTAAGAGGTTTAAACTACAGGGTCACAATGAACAAGATTGTTTTGTCATTCACCCATAATTATATCCAAAAGAGAAGGATGAAGCAGTAGAAGAAAACACAGAAGGAGAAGGTAAAAGAAAAGAAGAGGAATCTAATAAGAAAGTGGAAAGTAATGAGATAGGGATTGAGGGTAAAAAGACAGATAACAAGGAAGAGAAAAAAGATAAGAAGACTGACAAAGATACAAAGGGAGACAAGCATAAAATTGATAGAAATGATGGTGGTGAGAAGAAGAAACATTATGGTGGATATCAAAGAAATAATCAACAGTTGCAGATTAAAGATCAGGAAAGGGGAAGGGCTATCAGGGTGAAAGGAATAAAGATGAACAAAAGAATGGTGTTGAGATTGAGAACAAAAACAATGATCAACAATGAGAGAATAAGAATGAATGAAACAAAAACACTGCATAATTGAAGGTGGTTACAGAGAAAGGAGAACAATAAAAAGTTATGAATAGCAAGGAGCAGAAGGATCAAGCAGCAAATAATGTTACAGAATCAAGCAACGCCTGGGTGGAGTAGTCTTTTGATAAAATAGGTCAACAACAATCAAGTGCTGGAACTCAACCAGATGATACACAGAAAGTTATGACTTCAGAGGGAGAGAAGTGCCAACAGATTGCAGATGGACATGGAAAGTTAGAAGAGTATACAAATACAGATGGAGATTCAAAAAGTGTATAGATAATGACGTTGAGAGTGACATATTGACTCAAGTAAAGCCTTTGCAAATCTTGTAACATGAGGAGCATACAGGTGGTACGGAGAATAAATAATATCAATTAGAAATTCAACTTCTAGAGATCATAGCATCACAGAGAGAAGAGGCTCATTTACTTGGGCTAAGGGATAAGAGTGAAGATGATTGTAGGGATCAAAACATCAGCAACATATCTCAAAAAGCAGATTTATCACCTAAACAGGAAAAAAACCTTAGAAGTGCAATGAAAAAACCAAAAGCAAACTCAATCCTACCACTTCAGGTTACTACAAGGAGTAATAAGGTGAAGTCCTCTTCATATTCCCAATGATTAACAAACTATTATTTTGGAATATAAGATCAGTTCACACTCATAAATCTTTTAAGAGGCTGATTGATCTTAATAGGAGACATCATTACACTGTAATAACTCTTATGAAACCTTTTCAAGATTCAAAGGATGTGGAGGAATATAGAAGAAGATTAGGTTTAGAGTATTCCATGGCTAATGTATCAGGGAATATTTGGGTGTTCTGGTCAGCTGATTGGAATGGTCAAGTAATTACAGATGAAGCTTAGCAGGTTACTCTTAAACTCAACAATTATTTTCTACAAAAAGAAGTGATGATTACAGTTGTGTATGCAAAGTGTGCAGAATTAGAGAGACAAGATTTATGGGATTCTGTAGAACATATAGCTTTAAATGTCATCTCCCTTGGATAGTGGGTGGAGACTTCAATGTCATTCTGTCTGAAGAAGAGAAACTTAGAGGCTTGCCAGTTCACACTTGTAATTTTTTGCATAAAGCTCGCGGTCCTGGATTATTCGCAACACTATTCTGAGATGTTCTACGTGATCAGCCTCGCTACGGAAATAGACTAGGATATCATCAATGAAGACAATGACGAAAAGATCAAGATAAGGCTTGACGACCATGTTCATAAGCTCCATGAAAGTAGCTAGGGCATTTGTCAATCCGAATGACATGACACAAAATTCGAAATGACCATAACGGGTTCTGAAGGCGGTCTTTGAAATATCAACTTCCTTAACCTTAAGGTGATGGTACCATGATCTGAGGTCAATCTTGGAATAACAATGGGCACCCTGAAGTTGATCAAATAAATCATTGATTCTGGGAAGAGGATATTTATTTTTTATGGTGACCTTGGTCAACTGCCGATAGTCAATGTACATACGCAAAGAGCCATCCTTCTTCCAAACAAATAAGACGGGTGCACCACATAGCGAGACACTTGTTATAATAAATCCCTTATCAAAGAGATCTTTTAACTGGGCTTTTAGTTCTCTTAACTCTACTGGAGCCATTTTGTATGGCGGTATAGATATCGGCTTAGTGCCGAGAAGTAGATCAATTCCAAACTTAATCTCCCTATCAGGAGGAACTCCGGGAAGATCTTCTGGAAACTCATTAACAACTGGTACAGACTGAAGAGTTAGGGTATGTGCATCTGCATCCCTAACTTGAACTAGATGGTGAATGTACCCATTGGATATCATATTTCTGGCCTTAAGATAGGAAATAAACCTACCCATGGGTGCTACTGCATCACCTATCCATTCTATGACTAGTTCATCGGGAAACTCGAATTTTACAATTTTGGTTCTACAACCTATCATGGCATAACATGAAAATAACCAATCCATACCCTTGATTACATCGAAGTTTACTATTTCTAACTCTACCAAATTGGCTATGGTGATGCGGTGATAGATTTTAACTGGAAAACCCCTATATATTCGCCTTGATATAACTAACTCACCAACTGCTGTGGATACTTCAAAGGGTTCATGCAACTTTTCTAGTTCTATCTCAAATTTCTTAGCAACAAAAGAGGTTACATATGATAGAGTGGATCGAGGATCCATAAGAGCATAAACGTCGAAAGTGAAAATGGTTAATATACTCGTGACCACATTTGCGCAGGCCCATGCATCATGACAACTTGATAGTGCATACAAGAGGTTTGGACCTCCACCCGTGTTACTTGACTTGGCTGGATCATGCCCTGACTGGGCCTGAGAATTATGAGAAACTGTAGAATTCGTAGATTGGGCCATATTACCTCCTACACCCTGTCTCGCTGATGGATAGTTCTTCTAAAACTGACCTTGCTAACCACACCCATAACATATACTTATGCCAAAGCGACACTCCTTTGGATGCCTCTTACCACACTTGCCACAAACTAGGTGGCTGAAGGTGTTTTGAATCATACTAGCCTGTGACTGGAGCCTGATGCTTTGAAGTTCTGCCTCTTGTTATCATTCCTGAACTTTGGGGCTGGGGCACTAGCTGAAGATGGAGCATGTACTGATGACATGTTCTTATAGAAATGTCTGCCTCCATCTCCCCCATGACTGAAGTGACCTGAAGATTTAGCCCTCTTGTTAAACTCTCTATCATTCTCTTTCTGCAAGACTTCCTCTTCCTTTCAACCTACTCTCATTACCCTACATGAACACAACCATCTTCATATTAGTCATCTCCTTATTCTGAGCTATAATATTGGTTGCATCATATAAATGAGGATCAAGACCATACACGAAACGTCTAACTCTAGCCCTCATATTTGGGACCATATGTAGAGCATACTTTGCAAAAGAGATAAACTGAAGATAGTATTCCTGAACACTCCTGCCATTTTGGTTAAGCTTTTCAAATTCCACAGCCTTTGCCTCCATGACCTCTATTGGAAGAAAGTACTCGATAAAAACATCAGCAAACTCATCCCAAGTTGTTGGAGATGCATTCTCCCTGCAACTGGTAAGCTCATACCAAATGTTGGCAACATCCTGCAACTGGTAAGCTCCCAACTCTGTTGTCTCTATCCCATTAGCATGCATGACACATAAGATTTTCTGGAGCCCACCAACAAAATTCTATGGATCCTTCTTCTTACAAGATCTTGTGAACACATGAGGGTCCATACAAAAAAACTCACGAGTCTTGAAACTGGATGACTCCCATTCATTCTCGTACTTGGAGTCATTCCCTAGCGTTGAGACTGAGCAGCCACAAGTTGGGTAGGCGGCTAAATAACTCCCCTAACATAAAAGTCAGTAGAACTGGGCGGCAAAACGTGGATCTCCGCAGGGCCTGTAGCATCATGTGGGGGTGTTGTACCCAAATTGGATCCCTGATCCTGAGCATCTTCCTCGCGAGCAGCATCATTAACAGTTCTCTGGCTATTAGCTGAAGTCCTTTTGGTGTACTTTCTTTTCGCAGGCATTCTTATGAAAATACGTAATACACACAAGTTAGAAGGATGTCCTGGAGGTATAACTCTAACTGCACGATCTAGAGTACGAAAGAAGTGAGACAATCCTAGATGTCTTGGTGGTCAACTGTTTACATATGTGGGGCCCTCAAACACATAAAAGTGACCCCATTGGATACAATTTCATAAACTTCTTAAGACACTTGAACCTAGTGCTCTAATACCAAGTTTTGTCACACCCCGAATCATGGCCTGGACACGACACTCGGTGCCTGACTGCATATAAGTGAGCGAACCACATGACTTGCTTGTCAACATGGGCATTAAAACATACTAAAGTAATGACTTTTAAAACATGTAAAATGTATACTGAAAATATATTACGGAAGTAGTCTAAACTTTTTTTCTAATTATGAATAACTGAAAAACTGACATGACATGATACTAGACTAGTCTATGAAATCTTTGACAATATGAGTCTGCAAAACTGTTTACCACACCAAGGCCCTGTCATACCTCTACTAATAATCATTACATGTGAAAATAAATGACTAGCACCCCGAATGAGAGGGATTCATCAAAAGCTGATACTAAGACAATCCTATTGAGCAGATCTGTCTCTATGAAACTCAGTACTTGCACCATGAAGTGCAGGCCCCATGCAAAGGGACGTTCATACATTTGAATTGTATTGTATGTAAAGCAACTGAAAGAATAAACATGCACATAAAATAATAGGACACGAAACATGAGTATGAACATGATCTGACATGAGTATAAAACGTATAAAATCTGTGTTTCAGTAAACTTGTAAACTTGTATATCTGTGTATTTGTGAGGAGAGCAGTAGCATAACTGACAACATGAATCATCATGTGGGTACGTGGAGTCTGGTACCTGACCCTACCAGCAGCGATCCCATATCTTGCCGGGGTATGAGACATAAACATGGCATGAAATGATCCAATCTGCAAATTTGAAGGTATCATCCTCTGGGCGAAGCGACCCTTATCTTATGGTGGCATACGTAGTTTCAGGCTACTAGAGCCTTCTCGGTAAACTATGCAACTCCCAAAAACATGTACTTGAAAATAATGACTTGTAAGCCCATGGATTTCATGAAATAACTTGTAAACATGATTCATGATTTTAATTTAACATGTAAATACATAATATTGATTTTATAACTTGTATTTAAGAACCCATAGAAATCAAAAGATGCGTTCATGAATTACGGACAAGTTCATGACAATCGTAATGGCATATCATGAATACAGTAGACGAATTATAATATATACATGATACATATACAATATTACATATAATTAGGGTTATCATGATACTAGAGTTAAAACCCTAAGTATGGAATTTTCATAATTTCATAGAAATGTGGCGTGGGGAAGAACAATGATGTTCCTACACGTGGATAGAAGCCCTACATACCTTACTTGCTTTCAAACTTGTATTAAAAATTCGGACTTTGAAGAAGAATTGCAAAGATAGCACCTTGAAACCTTGAATTGGGTTTATCTTGAAAACCCTAAATTAAGAGTAGTGAATTTCGCCCAAGAATTGATTATACTATGTTAGAATCGCATGCAAATAGATGAAAAGGACTTACCTTGGTGTAGGATATGATTGGGAAGAGAGAACTTTCGTGCTAGGGCTTGAGAGAAGTGAAATCTGATTTTTGAAGACTAAGTATCGTATTTATATTGTTTGCTGTCGGACAAGATTGACGGTTGACATCGACAGTCCGTCGAATTTTTGATGGCTTGGGTCTAGACCGTAGAATTTTTTACGGTCCGTGTAAATGGACCAGCATGGTCTTGCAAATTTCCAGAGAGTTATAAAAGCTGGAGTTATGGGACGGTGGAAGTCGACGGACCGTATAACTTTTGACGGTCCGTAAAATCTTTAGCATGCCGTCAATTTCAAAAATAAAATTGACAGTCATTTTGATGGGCCGTAAAATAATTTACGGTCCATAAAGTCATGCGTCAAATTTGACTTGTAGAGCTGAATCTGATTTTTCAACTTAAACTCCCCGTTTTGATTTTCTAAACTCCCGAATCATAAACATGACTTAGAGGTATGAGGTGTTACATTGAGGTATTGGAATTCATTCAGGAGGGGCAATGAAATGTGCATAAACTGAGAATGGTAATTCCAGAAGAGATTGTTGCATACATTGTGCAAGAAATAAAGCCAGACATTCAGCCAGTAGATAATGATAAGGCATGGTGAATGAGCAACACTAATGGGACATTCACAGTTAAAAAGAATGCAGATATCTTTGCTCTCTAGATGTTGGTGCTGTGAGGATCAAAAAGAGGAAATAATGTCACACCTATTTCTAACCTCTCCAACAACCTTAAAGTTATGGAGATATTTTGCACATAGGAGGTCTGCAACTTCAGCATGTTATTTCTCAATGGTGGACAATGGAGGCTCCTCCCAAGCTCAAGCACATCTTTGTAGCACTGCCATCAATTATTCTATGAGAGATTTGGAAAAGAAGAAACTCAATCAAGCATGGTGGAAACACAACATACAGCAGGATGCAATTCCAGGTTCAACAAACTATACTGCAGATGATAAAACTGTTGTATCCATGGATAAGAAGACCTTCAGCAGACTGATTTTCCATTATCAACATGTTCAAATAATACAAGCCTACTTTACACTTCTGTTTAGTTAGGTGAAAGCTACCAGTACTGGGAACATTGAAATGCAACACAAATGGTGCTAGTCAAGGGAATCCATGCATCAACTCTTATGAATTTTGTATCAAAAATGACAGTGGAGATTTGGTTTTTGCACGAACACGACAACTGGGAATAACAACCAACATGTAGCAGAAACAACAACTATCCATGAGGCAGTGAAATAGTGTTTAACTCAGTAGGTTCATAACATAGTTCTGAAAACAGATTTATTGGTATTGACAAACATACTACAAGATGTTTGAAAAATACCATGGGATCTCATTCAAAGAATAGAAGAAATAAAGCAGGGCTTGAAGCAAGTAAATATACAAGTGGTTCATGTCTTCAGATAAGGAAATAAATAGACAGATTACTTAGCTAATTTAGCTTTTCAGAATGATCAGATGCAACATTTTCATGGCTTCTAAGAACTTCTATTAGAATGGAGAAATTTTTTGAATAGGAACAAGGCTCAAATTCCCTCAATCAGAATCTAAACAAGAAAGATACCACCAACATGAATTCACGGATTCTGATGAAGATCAAGATGAAGCTCACACAATTTTTTCATTTTTAGATGGCTATCAAAATGTAAAGTCCCTTTTTAAATATGTTCAAAAGAAAATAGGAGCAGATTACTTAGTTTTCCTTTTTCTTTGTTTTTACATTTTTGTAGACTGTTTCTTTTGTTGATTATTTAATAAAAGCCCAAAATTTATTTTTAAAAAGTGTGTTTTTGGATATTTTGTGGTGTGACAACGATAAAATATTGCCACACCATTTAAATGACCAGAAATATCACCTAAATGTAGTGCGTGATTTTGTGAAATGAAAAAATAAATTCTTTTTCCTGTTATAAAATAAAAAATGATTTTTTATTATATATATATATATATATATATATATACTTTTTTTTACATTACCAATGTGTATAAGTTAAACGAAAAATAAAAGTAGCTCTTGATATCAAACAAAATTTGGATGCTTCCGTTCAAAAATCCCTAAAAATTAGGAATATATGAATCTTATTCTCATTACCGAGGAATAGGTGACATTAATTCTCATTACTCTTAAACTATTTGATTAAAATTATTACCTCTCCGTTCCATATTAGTTGACCACATTACTAAAAATACTCGTTCCAAATTATTTGGCCACTTTCTAAAAATAAGATAAAATTAATTAAATTTTTCTTACTTTATCCTTAATATTAATTATTTTTTAAAGTAATTAATATTGATTAGATTGCAGTTAATTAGAGAGAAATAAGGATAGTGAAGTAAAAATATCATTCTTATTTATGATTTCTTAAGGAACGTGTAAAAAAAATGACCAAGTAATATTAGACTGAGGAGTAATCCCTTTGCCCTATTATTACTGTTTAGTTTAATTAATTGATATCAATTCCATTTGCAGCAAAAACCAATGTTGTCAGTCTTCTATATATTTTTTCCCCCGTATTGATCGCTTCCACGATATTAAGTTAAATATTTTTAGTTAATAAATTGATCATTAGTTAATTTATTAAGTTTTCTTAATTTGTGTCTGTTAGGAGAGTGCATTATTCGGATTAAATCGAAAAACCAATCGAATCAAACCAAATTTTAGTTTGGATTGATTTTTCGGTTTGATTTCGGATTGAAAAATTAAAAATTTGGATATTTGGTTTGGTTTCGGTTAGAAAAATAAAATTCAAAAAATAGAAAAAAATGAATTATATATATATATATATATATATATATATATATATATTATAGAGTATAATATAACTTATTCTGAAACTTTAGGTTATGGACATGTATTAATATATTTTTAAATATTGTATTATTAAACTTTTACCCTATGATTTATATTAGAAAATATATTTAAGAGATTTCACATCATTACTTCTCATTCTCTATAATATTTGTTCTTTTTTGCCATTTTAATATGTTAATTATCTTATATGACGCACCCGAATAACCAAACCGAGAAAGATCATACCGAAAAGAGAAAAACTGAACCAAACTAAACTTATTTTGATTCGGATTGAATTTTAGTATTTAGAAACCGAACATCGAAAAATTCAAACCAAATAATGTAAAATCAAACCGAAAAATCGAATGCACACCCCTAGTGTCTATACGTTGCTTCACATGCTGTCGGAAACTCTAGGAATTTAACTTTTATTACATTTAAAGTTTCAAACACTTGCTATAAAAAAGAAAACTCATTTTCATTTTTTCTTGAGGGAATTAAAGAAAATTGAAAATAAATATTATTTTTTCCTTATAAAATAGCAACTCATAGAGTTTCTTTAATTGGAGCGATGGTAGGATTTGATCACTTTGCGATTAAAATTTCCACGCAAGAGCATTTTGTATTTAATTATGGTCTAAGTTATATATACCTTTCGTTTTTTTCTTTTACATTATCAAGATGTGTTAACATGTATATTACTTATTATTTGTACCAGGTTACCAATTAATCGTTAGAATCTATTTGTGTAAGTATCTTTTTTGTTCTAGTTAATAAAACTTACATTCTTTTTCAAAGTTTGGAAGCATTCTGGTCTACATTATTGTACATGAGAAAGAGAGTATGAACATATATTGGTTTATGATTTTGAGTTTTTGGGTTCTGTAATTTTAGAATACGCAGCTTACTTGGTTGTTGATAAATTATTTATATATAATAATAGAGTTTGAGCCAAAACTATTGATTTTTGTCCAAATTGTAGCTTTGTCACTACATATGGATCATTTAGAAACAATTTTATTTTTTCTAATATTGTATTCCCTGCCATTTCAAGTACTAATCTCTTACGAGTTACGATTAATGCTATACAAGTTTTTTTCTAAAGGACGTGCATAAACTTCAAGTATTAATATCTTATGATTAAGATTATAAAAGCTTTTTTTTAAAAGGGTGGGTGAAATCATAAAAGACAGATAGAATGCATACATTTTCTCTAAACAATAATTATTATACTTATGAACACAATCAATTGAAATACACAGAAATGGTCCATTTTTACCCTTCAATATCTTCCATAAAACAAGCTACTTGTACTTTCTTTTCCCCTTTTAATAATTAATCCAATTTGGGGAATAAAAAGGTCCAAACAGTATGGCCTATTGAGAATTGGCTTTGAGGGCTTCAATATTGATGCCTCATAAAGGATGTTGGTTGAGAGTTTGACCGTCCGTTAAATGAGGGAGAAAAAGGGGTTGGGATGAGGGGGGGGGGTGTTTAAGGGAAAAATTGTATTTAAAAATTTATTTGCATTCAATATTTATATTAATCCAGTTAATACAAGACATGCATTTTGTATATAAACTTTTATCGAGTTAACTAAGATTAAGTACTGATGTATAATATCGAACACTTTGATATGTATGTCATAACATTATAACTGTTTGGTTTAAATATAAAAATATCGGATGCTGATAAGTATTTTTTGTATACACGGGAACCTAAGTCTATCCACAATTAAAGAAGGTTCACTATAATATGGAAAAATTTCACACATATCGACTTTTTCAGTGTTCTTGTAATTGAAAGATAATTACAATTTCAGAGTTTCAACTTCTATGAGTAAAACTCAGGATATTGTCATGGGATTTCACTTGTGGAAGTTAAAATTCCAAGACAATGATTGTTAGACGCTAAGTCACGATTTGAAGTTATGTATTCAGGATTCTAGTCCTTTTAAGTTAGTGAGTTCTAAATAAACAATAACAACGACAGTGTAATCCCACACAATGGAATCTGGGGAGGGTAAGATATACGCATACCTTACCTCTACCTTTGTGGGGTAGAGAGGTTGTTTCCGATAGTCCCTCGGCTTAAAAGAATGTAATCAATTTAGAAAGTCAAGAAAAATGACAGCAAGATAACAATAAAAAAACAAATAAAGCAACATATATGAAACCTAAATAATACTACAAAGAAAGGAAGAAGAGGAGAAGGAGAGTCTAGCCCCTTACCCTCTCACACACAGAGCGCGACAAAAGAGTTCTAAATAATACAATAATATTTATATATTCAATGAATTTGTAATGACAAGTACATAATTTAAATCAAAGCTATATTAGTTCAGTCAAACCGTAATTCGTATTCTAACTCCGCGTATAATGACTATTTTTCAAAAATAAGGACAAAAAATAGCATGTTGGCTATTTCTTCCTATAAGATGTGATTGGATTTTAGTCATAGTTATATATTGGGGTTTGGACTCAAAAAGTTAATGGACCAAACAAAGAGGATTATGTACAAAATTAAAGGTGTCTTATCCATGCTTTTCACAATCATACACATACACATACACATACACATACACATACACATACACATACACATACACATACACATACACATACACATACACCATTAGAATTAAAGGTTGAAAGGCCTTTAAAGCTTTTCACTATCTTATCTATCTGCCCCTTTATCTATTTGCCCAAAAATACGGTGCATGTTTAACTTGTGGCTGACCTAAATTTAGAACTTTAAGTTCAAAACAATTACTCCTTCCATCTCAAATTATTTATCGTAGTTACTAAAAATAATTATCTCAAATTATTTATCGTAGTTAAAGTTCAAGGCAAAATTAATTAGTTCTTTCCTACTTTACCCTTAATAGAATTTTGTCATTAATGAAGATGATAGATAAAAACAAAGTAAACATTTATTAAAGAAAAATTATAACTTAAACATAAATAGGGGTAAAGTAGTAAAAAATACCTCATATTTAATATTTCTTAGGGGGCGTGTAAATAAAAAAAACGACAAATAATTTGAGACAGAGGGAGTATAGTTGTAACTTTAGATTCACCAGACTACACTACAAGAAATCTGACTTATTGTGACGACAAAAGTCGCCACAAAAACCCCATAAGTCACCACTAAAGACTTATAGCAACGACTTTTCAGTCGTTGGTAGTACTTCCATAACTAAAGGTTATTTGTGACGACCATCGAAAGTCGCCACAATAGGTAAGCAAGCATGCCACAAAAAATATTTTAGAACACAGATATTGGTCTAGTCGCCACTGAAATAAAACCTTTAGCGGCAACTCGATCGCCACAAAATATAGTAATTATCAGCAACAACTTTTACCTCGCTACTAAAAAGTGATATTAGTAGCGACGTTTGTCGCCACAAAACTCAATAGACTACCAGTAGCAAATTTGTTTTCGCTGCAATATTACTATTAGTAGCAACTCTTGTCGTCACAAAACCAATATACTATCAGTAACAAATTTATTTTCGCTGCTAAAAAATAACGTTTAGTAGCGCCAGAAGTCGCCACAAAAACCGCTAATATTTATGGCAACATTTATCTCGCTACGGAAGAACAACTTTTAGCAACAATAAAAATGCCTACAAAAACTATTAAACCAATAGATATACTATTGACAATTGAATTCTCTAAAATTAATATATAGCTACTAAAAAAATCCAATAGCATTTAACAAACTACAAAAGGATTCTCAATTCGAATATTATACTTAAAAGTCAACTATATATATACTACATACATAGTACTTCAGTTCATTGTATGCATATACATATGATCCAAAAAAGCAAAAACTTCGATTATATGCATATTACATATGATCAAAAACTTCCATTGCATGCCTTCAAGCTTCTCTTTGGTCCACCCCATTGTTGAAGAACCTTGTGCCTGTTATTAAAACAATATAGGATCACTTTGAAAATTCTCATAATCCAATGCGAGTAATAAAAAGGGTCACATAGAGCGCATAATATTTTAAAAATCAATGACATATATTTTTATGCAATAAACATGGTCTGGTTTGGACAAATCATGCACTCATTTTTATGAAACAGGAAAAGATTGTGCTAGTTGTAGTCGTGTTTTAATACTAAGCTGGTGAATAGACTATTTTGGCTACCCTGTTAAAAATGTCACTTTCTGGTCAGCAAATCACACTAAATATCATAGATGAGCAAATCAGTCTTTTTGACCATGAGATTACAATTCAAAGTTGTTCATATTCATCTTAGAAATTCAAATTTATTGCGACAAAAAGGGACAACAGAACTTTGATTAAGTCACCACATTTTTATAACCAGGTGCATATATAGATCTACAAAATAAACTACCTAACTCAATAAACATTGATATAAATAGTGAAAGAAATAATCCCTTGATTATTTTCATTAATGAATGGGTATATATACAAGTTACAATCTCCAAATATGGAAAATCATAGTCATACTATACTTCTAAATCCTAATCATACTTGTACAAGAATTCTACAACTACGGTAAGTTTGTACACTAATTTAATTACAATCCTAATCCTATTTGAGCACGGTACCGTGCTATATTCTATCACACCCCCGGAGTCATAGCGGGTGGTTGTCGTACGCTGAGACTGTCCCTAAAATCTTCAAATAGAAATGAGGGAAGACCCTTCGTAAAGATGTCAGCAATTTGGTATCAGGAGTGCACATGTAAAACGCGTACTTGTCCACGAGCTACCTTTTCACGAACAAGGTGAATATCCATCTCGATATGTTTAATGCGTTGATGTTGGACCGGATTGCCAGAAAGATAGACTACACTAACATTATCACAATAGACCAAGGTAGCTTTCTGAATAGGAAAGTGTAATTCTAATAAAAGATTACGCAACCAACATGATTCAGATATCACATTAGCCACGCCTCGATACTCAGCATCTGCACTGGATCGCATAATGTAGCCTGGCGTTTCGCAGACCACGAGACCAAGTTATCCCCAAGAAACAGACAATAACCAGATGCCGAGTGTCTGGTCTCATGACAACCACCCCAATCATCATTTGTATATGACACAAGAGTAGAGACGGAAGAAGGATATACATGCAATCTATAATCAAGTGTTCCCTGGATGTACCGTATAATGCGTTTGAGCGCATTGATGTGCTTAATCTGTGGGTCATGCATGAATAAACACACCTGCTGAACTGCATAAGTAATATCAGGTCTCATGAAAGTAAGATACTAAAATGCCCCTACAAGACTGCGATAATGGGTGAGATCCTCGTATGTTGTGCCTGACGTAGTACGCAGCTTCAGTTTGATATCAACCGGAGTGTCAGTAGACTTACAAGATGACATATCAACTCTCTCAATAATCTCTGCAACATATTTTCTTTGAGATAAAAATAGATCACCTGAATGACGCGTGACAGCAATGCCCAAGAAATAACTCAAGGGTCCCAAGTCTTTCATTGCAAATTCAGAACTAAGAAGTGACATGATAGACTTGCGCAGATTATCAGATGAAGCAGTAAATATATATCATCTACGTATAATAATATATATGCCAGAGAAGTACCACGACGATATATAAATAGAGAATGATTAGACCGACTGTGAAAAAACTCAATAGTAGATACATAATCTGCAAACCTCTTATACCAAGCCCGCGAGGCCTGATTAAGCCCGTACAAAGACTTCTTCAACAAACAAACATGATGAGGATGATTGGAATCTCAAAAACCCAAGGCCTAATGCATATAGACTGTCTCCTTGAGATCATCGTGTCAAAAAGCATTCTTTACATCCAACTGATGAATAGGCCATGCTTTTGAGAGAGCCAAACTAAGAACAGTGCGAAAGGTAGCCGGTTTGACCATCGGACTAAACGTCTCACCACAATCCACGCCAACCTGTTGAGTTTTACTATCGCCTACAAGACGAGCCTTATGCCTCTCAAAAGAACCGTCAAAATTTTCTTTATGAGTAAAAATCCACATAGACCGAATAATTAACACCAGATGGACGGGGTACTAACTCCCACGTCTTATTTTCAATAAGAGCATTATATTAGTTAGTCATAGCCAATTTCCAATTCGGGTCATGTAGTGCAGAAACATGGTTACGTGGTAGTGGGGATTTAGAGACATTAGAATTGAGAATAAAATGTTGTTTTGATTTACAAATACCCATTTGACTACGAGTAACATGCCCTTGACTCGAGGTAGAGTTGAGTGGATTTGAGGCAATGTGCGGGACTGTGACAGACTAGACAGCAGGGGCGAAAGCCGATACTAGAGTGGGCTGGAATACTGGAACAGTACCGAGATCGGTATTGGGCCGTGTTTCTGGCCCACTGGGCAGAATCAGAGAAACAGTGGTAACGGGACTATGTGGGTCAGCAGGCAATGGGCCTGCTGGCGTATTTTAGTCATGGGACAAGTCCGAAAATGGTGGATAATATATGGTGAGACCTCGTCATCTAAAAAATTATATGAACTAGGCACAGGACTACTCACTTTAGCAAACGGAAATTGGGTTTCATCACAAAGAACATGGCGACTAATTATGATTTTATTAGATGATAAATCAAAACATTTGTAACCACGATGATTAGATGAATAACCCAAAAACACACAAATGGTAGAACATGCTTGAAGTTTGTTAATTATAGTTGATGAAAAAAGTGGATAGCATAAACATCCAAAGACCCTAAGATGTGAATATGAATGAGTCTTATTATAGAGAATTTTAAGGGGAGATTCATATGCTAACCCTTTGGTAGGAAGTACGTTAAGGAGGTAGGCAGCCATTTGTAGTGCATGATGCCAAAAGGAGGGGGTACGGAAGCATGGGCTAATAAAGTTCGGACAATATTATTAATGGTATGAATTTTCTGTTTGACTTTTCCATTTTGTGAGGACGTATGAGGACAAGAAAAATGAAAAACTATGCCATTAGCATCACAAAATTTCCTAAACAACCCATTATCGTATTCCTTGCCATTATCACATTGAATATTTTTAATTTTCCGTTTGAATTGGGTACGGATGATTACTCTAAATTTTAAGAAAGTGGAAAAAACTTGAGACTTTTTGAATAACGGAAAGGTCCACAAAAAAATAGAATAATCATCCAAAAATAAGACATAATAACGATGGCTCAAAGAACTTAAAATGGGAGATGTTCATAAATCATTATGAATAACGTCAAAAGGCATCAAAGTACGAGAAGTAGAGGCTACAAATGGTAATCGAACATGTTTCCCTAATGGACAAGAAGAACAAAGTGGAGTACTACATGTACCCTTACAAGAAATAAAATTATTTTTATGCAAACATGAAATAATAGACGATCCCGGATGACCCAAATGTGCATGCCACAAGGAAGGAGCAAGGGCGGCAAAAGTAGACGACATGGCTTGACTCGTGAAAGTGGTGGTAGTTGTGATTGGATAAAGCTCTCCCCTGCTATTGCATGTCACTAGAGGTATCCCTGTTTTTAAATCCTTCACAGAAAACCCAAAGGGATCAAAATTAACAGAAACTCAATTATCAGTGGTGAATTTTTAGACAAACACCAAATTTTTAATTAAGTTAGGGGCATGAATGGTGTTTTTCAAAACTAGAGGTGGATGTGGGGGAGACAAAGTTGTATGTCCATAACCGCAAATTGGAATTGAGTTGCCATTACCAACAATTATACCATGATTTTTGCTCAAATTTGAATAAGACGAGAGAGTACCTTGATCGGATGTCATATGAGAAGTGGCTCCGGTGTCCATATACTAATTCGTGTCCGGGGGATTTAAGCCAAGTGTATGCATTGCGGCTTCAATATTTGTAGGTGTCAGGATCGAATTTGGGCCCGCAACATGGAAGGCCTATTGTCCTGACCCATTATTGTACTGCATTCCACTATTTGGGACTGAGAAACTGGGCCTGGAATTTTATTGGAACTGAGCCCAGTTTCCCGGATAAGGAGCATGCGGAAAATAGGGTTGTTATGCCAATGGCCACTGGCCTAGCCCCAGTGCCAGGGGGCCCATGGCTGGGGCCAGTTGGCCTGCGGCCCACTACTCCGAGGCCCATTGTTGTAGCTGCCACTATTTTTTCCTCCACCGTCGTTACCACCGCGATTGTCATCGCTGTTTTTGCCATTATTTTTACGATTTTGACACTTTTTGCCGCCACCGTGGTTACGGTTTTGGCCTAAATTTTTCTGAAGTGGTCATCATTACGACGGAATGTGCTCCGGTAGCCGCCTTTTTAGTCAAACCGGCCTCTTCTAACGTGAGCATGGAATGGGCCTAATAAAATGGTGGCAGAGGATTACTTTGACGAAGTAGTGTTCCAACGCCATTGTAGGCCTCAAAAAGGCATGCAACCATATTTTAGAACAAGACAATTGTTGGTAATGGATGCCCTAACGTTGCGGAGTTGGTCCGACAATTATTTCAGCCTTTTACAATAGGTCGAGACGTTAGGAAAATCTTTCATGTTGACATGGGAAAATTCCTTCTCAAAAGTGACAGCACTAGAATTTTTGTTATCTTGGAATATATCACGCATCCTATTCCAAGTAGCCATCGTCGTAACGTCGGGTTCAATAATCGTCTCCAAGAGGTCTGTAGAGATTGTGAAATAAATTCACTGGAGAACGGTAGCATCAAGGGTTGTCCATGACGTAGGATCATCCTCGGGGGTAGGCACCTTCTCCTCGTCAGTTACCGAGGGGATTATGTGATGGAGGACTTGATGCGAGCGTGCGTGAACTTTGAATAATTCCGCCCACGTCGGGTATTGGACGTTTTCCATCTCAAAAAAATAGGAATGTGGTTCTTGATGTTGGAAACTGTAAGGGCAGGATGCAATATGTTCTTTGACGTAGACATAACAAAAGAACAATAGGTGAATTAGAGACTAGGAAGAAAATTTGGGAATAGAGGAGGAAAAGTGCACGGAAACCGAGGATGGGTTCACGGAAACTGAGCATAAATCGAGAAGAGCGAAAGTGTTTTTGGGATAAGGTATTTTAGACCTAGACTTCTGATACCATGAAAGAAATAATCTCTTGATTATTTTTCATTAATGAATGGGGTATATATACAAGTTACAATCTCCAAATATGAAAAATCTTATTCATACTATACTTCTAAATCCTAATCATACTTGTACAAGAATTCTACAACTATGATAAGTTTGTATACTAGTTTAATTACAATCCTAATCTTATTTGAGCACTGTACCGTGTTATATTCTATCAAATAGAAATGAATAGACTAGCCCATCCTGGAAGATATCAACTGTTAGGTATAATTTTTTTGCATTTTATTGACGTAACATTTTCAAAAGACTGGTCCTCAATTGAATATGAGATGAGACAAAAGATGTTTGCGTTAAAATTTAACAGCAGAATATGCATATTCTTCCATCTCTGACTCACTATTATCATTTATTCTTCAGATGACATAGACATCTTTCAGAAAATCTAAGCAATTGCAGAATTGGATAATATTCAAAAATAAGTTTCAAAACTGAAATCGCTAATATTATGCTGCTCGCAAATGGTTGAAGAAGACTATTACATGATGTAGGTATATTAATGTACTCGTTTCTCGCAATCGCAGTTGAAAAATCTCGATGTTAAACATATATATACTAGTTTCTTATAACTCAATACTTCAAAACCAACATAATACATCTTCAAAACTAAAAAACCAGATAAATTTAACCTAAACGAAGCTCTTTTCTCTGCATAAATCATTAAACTCAATATACCCATGTAATATGAACATGCAATCACAATAACAACATCAAAAGGTCTAGAATTTCAAAAGAACTTCAAATCTTCTGCTTCAGATAACTTGATTTCTATAGATTTTCGAATGGCTTAGTAAAATAAAAGTGAAATCTGAGAAAAAAGTATTAGTGGCAACCTAATTCATATTAAAATTAAATTAATTGGGCTATAGGAGCGGTCAAGTCGCCACAAAGGACATTTAGAGGCGACTATTTAAAAGTTGCCACTGAAAATATGGGGCCAAAATAGTAAAAGTTCTGTCTTGGTCCGAGTGGGGATAGCATTTCTCTTCTGCACGTTAGAAGAGCAAAAGGCCCAGGGCATAGCAGGAGCGGGAATTGAAAATTTCAGAGTTAGTGACACCTATTAGTGGCAACCTACGAGAACTCGCCCTTAAATGTTTAGCTTTTGCAGCGACTTCAATTGTCGCCACGAAAAATATAATTGTTGTGGCAACAAATAGGGTCGCTCCTAAATGTCGCCACGATAAGTCCTGTTTCTTGTAATGCTAATAATCCTCCCCAAATAGTGCTAAAACATTTAACCATTTTTGTTTTGTGGCCAATATAAATATATTAAATTCTGCTACACTAAAGGGATTAAAAAAATTAACAAGCATAATTAAGGACATATATAAGTTAAGGAGACTCAACATCTAATATATACATATAAAAAGATTAACCTTATAAACGGAATGTAATTTTCAATGAAGAATTCAAAATGAACGTGACCTGAATGTCTTTTGCACTCATATACATTATTTGAGTTGAAATCAATGAATTTAACTAAACTAACCTACTACAAGTACTCGCCCGAGATCCGCCTTTGTACATCACTTAATAAAGATTAGTTTTTTTATCCATTGCTTGGCAGTTTGATACTTATTCTTTTATTTTTTTCAAGTTTAATCTTCTTTTTATAATTGGTTAATAGAAATAATTTAATTTAATATTATTATTGGGAGAAAATGATTGATTCGGACTTTAATTTTTTTTCTCCATAAATTTAATAGTAATAGGACCAGTCATTTATAGATAGTAAATATAATGGACCATTAGTGAAGAACCAAATAAATAGTCATTGCAGTAATTATAACTCTACTTACGTTTACGTTTATTCTTTTGTCTTTCTAAGGATGAAGTAGGGGAAGTAAAATCCTTGCTTTATTTTTTTAATTACTTCAAATTAATCTATAGCTTAAAGAATACTATCATACAATTCGAGTATTGCTTTAGTTTTAAACATTGATATTTCATTCTCAAGTTGAAAAGAATAGCATGTTTTCAAACTTCAATTGAGAAGTATCCTTTGTAGAACTAGAAAGTTTGGAAGACTTGAAAGTGAAATGTAGACATAAGATGGGATAGGTGAAATATTTTTTCACTATTTACTTATTATCAGTTACCTACTAAGTTTAGCATTCGGTGTTTACCTCAATTCAATGGATACACAATATATTTTATATACAATTTTATCATTAAAGCATTGTTAATTAGCACATATTATCACCATAATTTATATATTAAGTATGATAAATTTATATGATTTGGTGTAAACAACGGATATGGATAACCCCCCCCCCCCCCAAATAAGATATCAATCCATAAGTGAGTGAAAATTATGAAAAAGTAAAATTTAAATTTCAATAAAGATGAAAACGATGATGATTTCTCCATTTGTCCATCTTTCGATTCATAGTTACTTAGTAACAATGTTTGCAGGAGAATATAGTAAATATTTGGTAAAATATAGAATTGAGGTATGCACAAATTAATCCAAATAACCGTTGTTATTAAAAAAGAGGAGGAAAAAATATGGTTCTAGATTATGTTTATATATATTTGAGAAATCAAGTTTATATCACTTTTGATTTGTCACATAACGTGCAATCCATTAAAATAGAATTTTTATTATACATGATTATCAAGTTTACGTGACACCATTAAGACCCAATGGATTTCACAATACATGTGTCTCATCCATTCATGGAACAAAAAATGTAATTTGAAAGGAATTTTATTTGTATGTACAAGCAATCGTGCTAAAGATAAGTTGATGTCTGTCTCTCGAAAACTGTAAGATTGTTATGACTTTTTTGGGCAAGTTTTTGAAGCATTAATATATACTCCATATCTTTGTTTATGAGAGCCGATTTAAGGATTAAGAGTTTATGAATTTTATAATAATCTTAAATAAATATATAATAATAATTAAGTTCACATCAAATATTTATAAATATTTAATAATTAAGCAAAAACTATTGAATTCACGTGAACGCAAATGTTAATACTCTAGATCCGCCTTGGTCAGTTGCTGAATACTCCCTTATATTAACCTAGTTACGATTAAAATTTTAAATTAAGTTGCCAAATTTCACAAACTTAGGGAGTGTTTGGTACGGAGGATAACGAGAAAATAAGTCATTTTTAGCACCCAAAAAATAAAAATCTTTTCCTAAAACAATATTTTTTATTTAAAGGGGAAAAACGGCTTTCTTAGCTTATGTTCTTCTCCGATAATCCTTTTAAAACTCCAAAAATTTAGAGAGTGTTGGTTAAGTTTCGTGAAATATTTTTCGCCATACCAAACATACCCTAAAATGGAACGAAAGTGACATTTAGCTTTTGCTTAAACATTTTAACTAGTTTGTCTGAAAATGTGCGGAACTTCTTGAAAGAGAATTGATAGGTTAGAACAGGTGAGATAAATGATTCTAATTTAGGGTTTATAAGAACAAGAATGAATTGTTAGGAATATATATATATATATATATAATTATATATATATATATATATATATATATATATATATATATATATATATATATATATATATATATAATTATGTGATTAACAGTCATTAGTATATATTACATGGAAAATTGTGTCTAAACATTTCATGGAAATGCAAGACCAAGGCGCCTTCAACAACCATTGATTTCTAATTAAATTGAGGAACTAGCTTTTATATACGGATAGTATAAAGAGGTTTTATTATATAAACATATTTAACCATCTATAGCATATATTATATTTCCAAGTTACTAAGTACTTAGGATTATTATAAACATATATTTAACGATCTATAGCATATATTATATTTCCAAGTTACTAAGTACTTAGGATTATTATAAACATGTATTTAACGATCTATAGCATATATTATATTTCCAAGTTACTAAGTACTTAGGATTATATAGATAGTTACATGCATATTGTTATATATTTTCACTTATTCTAATCTGATAGTGTAAAACAATTGTAGAACTATCTTAAAGTAAAGACCTCTTACATTAGAAAAGGTAAGAATTTCAGTTCCATGCACTTTAGTGTAAAAAATAATTGAATTATTTAAAAGATAATTGCAAATAATTTTTTTTTGTAGATTAATTGGTAACCTAAAATATGTAATAAATAACCTATTATAACTTGTTAAATTAAATTAATAACATAAGAAATTGTATTATCAATGTATATTAACTTAAATACAAAAAGTAATTCTGCATTATTGAGGGACAAATGCACACATAAAAGCTTACACTAAAATGTTCCTTTTCTTTACCAAAAGAATGCTTAGGTTAAAAATCAAAAAGTAAAAAAGTGGAAAAGAGTAAAAAAGGAACCAAAGTCACAAAATTCACTTACTTTTTCTTTTCTTTTTCCTCATCTTTTTTCTTCCTTTTCATCCCCCTCCCCCTCCCCCCTCTCCCCCCCACCCCCACCACCTCAAGTGTCATTTTCTGACATATACTCCACACAAAAGAAACAAGGCATTCATACACCTTCTCATTTTTTTCTTCTTACTCCTTTTCCTTTCTCTCGCAATCTCAAATCCCAACAACTTCTTCAATTCCCCTTTCATTATCATCATCATCAAACCCCATTTCAAGAAAATCCCAAAACTTTCCTCTCTATCCAAACCTCTACTATACATATCTCTTTTTTCATCTAAAAATTGATTCAATTCTTCCTCAAAGAAGCTACTAGTCCTTTTTATAACCTACTTACAAACACAAGAAACAACAAGGAAGAAGAAAGGATAGAAAATGAAGAGTTAGCTAGCTAGAAAGATGATTTGTTCATAATACTTTGTGTTATTTTTCAGATTACTAATTCTATTTCTTCTTTCCTTTTGGAAAAAAACATGGAGTTATTCCCAACACAACCAGATTTATCCCTACAAATTAGCCCTCCAAATACTACTCAAGAAGAGAATATGGATTTGGGTTTTTGGAAAAGAGCTTTGGAATCAAGAAAACCCCATAATATTAATACTAACAACACTTCTTGTTTTGAGCTATCTTTATCATCAAATATTCCAAGACCTAGTAGTACTAATCATCAAGAACCTAACTACTCTTCTAGCCAATATTTCCAAAACACTTATAACACAAATTTCATAAATAACCCTTTACATCAAAACCAAGTTCTTATAAACCCTCATCATGATCTTGGTTATTTTAGACCTATAAGAGGAATCCCACTTTACAATAATCAAAACCCTCTTTTTCCTTTTGATACTACTACAACTACATTACCTATACCATCTTCTCCAAGTACTTTTAATAATTATAACATTAACCCTATATCTTCATCAAATAGCCATTTTCAGTCCCACCACCATCATCATCAAGGTGGCCAAATGAGATCGAGATTTTTTTCAAGATTTCCAGCTAAAAGGAGTATGAGAGCTCCAAGGATGAGGTGGACAAGTACCCTTCATGATCGTTTTGTTCATGCTGTTGAGCTCTTGGGTGGACATGAAAGTAGGTTTTTGCTTAAATTTTGTGCTTTATTTAAGGTATTATGTTCGGTAAATACTCATCTGTATTGGATGTTTACATCAAGTTAGGTAATATTTATTTAATATAAATATCGGATATGGGTAAGTTTTTATCATTTATGTTTTGTGTAGTGATAGTCAGGTTTAATTGAAGTACGCTATGATAACTTGAAATGTTGATTAATGATATGATATGACAGGTTAAATTGCACAAAACTTTCTATATTGTCGGTATATATAACTTAACTTCTTCAATAAAATGGGGTTTAACTCATACACCGACAATGTAATTTTTTTTTTTAATGTTATCAGTGTATTTTAACATGTTTTTCCGGAAACAATCGCTCTACTTATCAAGGTGGAGTTAATATTTGTGTATTACTCTACCCTCCCCAGATCCCATGGTGTGAGATTTCACTGAGTATGTTGTTGTTGTGGTGTATTTTAACATGTTATAACAGGTGATTGTTTGACTTATTTTTCAATTACTACTCTCGTTTTTTTATGAACGGTTAATTTTTTATTACTATCATTTTTAGGTGATTTCATAGTATAATGTCTTGTAAATATTGTTGGTGTGCATAGGTTAACATTACTTAGAAAATCTAGCTATTATTATGAGCTTAATTGACAATGATTTACTGCTTTTGGGGAATGTAGGAGCAACACCCAAGTCAGTTCTTGAGCTTATGGATGTGAAAGATCTCACTTTGACTCATGTTAAATCCCATTTACAGGTAATAAATCTTTTATTAAAAGAGGGTTTTTTTCTTCTCTTTCTTTCATCTGTCCAAATATGTATTTTTTGGAGTCTTCACAAAAGACTATGCTTTGGAATTTCAATAGCATGTGTTTTTTTAATGCTAAGTTCAGTAGAGTGAGTTAAATTATCCTTTTGGAGTCTTCACAAAAGGCTATGGTTTCTTTAGTAGTAAGTACTACTTTGGACAATAGCCTATATCATCCGGAAGGATGTTAATTTCCACAGACATTACAAATTCCAATGCCTCTTTTTTTATACTCTTCGTGTACCAATTTATATAAAGAATAACACATTTTTTATTTCATAATAATATATATAAAAAAAGGGAAGTCCAGTGTACTAAGCTCTCGCTATGCGTAGGGTCCTGGAAAGGGCCGGACCACAAGAGTTTATTGTACGCAGTCTTACCTTGCATTCCTGTAAGAGGCTGTTTCCACGGCTTGAACCGTGACTTTAAATTTTACCTTTTACGCTTAACGAAATATCTATAACCACACAAATATCTTTGACTTGTTTTAGACCACAAAATTCAAAAAAAAATCTTTTATTTTTTAATATTCATGCTCAGTCAAACTATATCATATAAATTGAGACGGAAATTACATTTTTTTTTTCCTCTCATAATTTTGAGAACTTTTTCTACAAGTAGATCTGATGATTCTGCAAGCCTATTGCATATATATGCAACTTTTTTTCTTTTGCCTCGGAGAATGAACCACGTATTCATTCATTCATGTAGTATCAGTAACAGTACTAGTACTGGTACTAGTCGTTCAAGAATTGAAAAAATAGAAGGAAGAAGAAATAAGACTCAGTTCAATAAAAGGAGAGAGAGAAAGTGTCATTTATAATGATTCATCAATAATAACATCAGGAACAGAGGAGGAATATTAACAACACTGCAAAAGCCACAGGCAATGGAAAAGAGTCATTAATTTGACACATTAATCTTTAACTCTTAGGGGTGGTTTGGTTGGTAACAAGATATCTCGGAATTAATTATCTTGGTATTAATTATCACTAGATTAGTTATTCTACCTTCCCACAAGGAGAAGAATAATATTACAATCCCGAAATAACTAATCTGAGATTAGTTATATCAGGATTTTGGTTTGTTCCAACCAAAATGAGATAAACTCATCTTAAATTTAATTTCTAGATTAATTATTCCTTAACCCCCATACCAAATGAGCCCTTAAGGATTTCAATTATATACGATGACCGTATAAAGAATTATTTTTAGTACTAGTATTTATGTATTTTAACTTGTTATAGTATAGAATTTGTCTTATTTTCCATGTTATCTATTCCACTTTGTCTTAACATACCTATAACTATTATTTAGTTGACATGGTATTGTAATCTTTTACTTTATCGTCACTAGCAGAGAAGTCAATTTTTTTATTAACGGATTCGAATTATAAAGATTAAACATAAGAAGAATGTAGGAGATTCAATATTTATTATATATAGATAAAAATAATTTAAATCTTGTTTATAATAGTATAGTTTTTCCATAAAGAAGATCTGAATAAACTTTGTTGCTCCTCCCAAATCTGCTCCAAATATGGTTGTACAGAAGTTAAACTCTTATTTGTCGAATATAAGCACCTGTTTATAGGCAATCACCTGCATGGAGATGAATTATATATATATAAATATATATATATATGCACATTATGAAATACACCACATGCAAAAAGTTTATCATCATTTTCTATCAAGCTACCATTTCCTAGTACAAAGAATGACCTGTTATATTGTATATATAGGGTGTGTTTGGTACGAAGGAAAACATTTTCAATTTTTCTATGTTTGGTAGGTCAAATATCTTGGAAAACATTTTCTCTAGAAAAATAAATTACTTAAAAATAAGGAAAATAATTTTTCTAATGGAAGCAGGGAAAACAAGTCCATAAGTGACATTCCAAGTTTATTGTCTCATTCTAACGCCCCCAACCTCTTGACCATCCTGCCCCCACCACCCTCGAATACTCATTCCACCTCCATAGTATTTTGGTAGATTACATAAATATTTTTAGGATAATATTTTTTATTTATATACAAACACTAGAAAATAAGTAAGAAACTCACTTGTTTTCCAAGAAAACATTTTCTAGGAAAACCTTTTACTTCGCACCAAACACACCCATAGTCTCACTTTTTTCAGTCCACTTTTTCTGGATAAATTTTAAAAAAAAGAATTACACAATCATCCTTTTGGGCCGGGTCTATCGGAAACAGCTTCTCTACCCCACAAAGGTAGAGGTAAGGTCTGCGTACATCCTATCCTCCCAAGACCCCACTTTGTGAGATTACATTGGGTATGTTGTTGTTGTAATTACACAATCAATGTATTTTTAACCTATTTGTAGCGGGTAATCTGCTTATTTCTATGTTACTAGTCCAACTTACTATAAACCGCTATCTGTAGCTATATTTTAAATGATCTGATTACACGATTAGTCAGCGTATAGAAGTTTACATTCCTTTTAATTCTAACATTGTTGGATGGTTTTATTTCTATGCAGATGTATCGGACAGAGAAGAATACTGATAAATCAGCAGCAGGAGCAGCTTCTTCAGGTGCAAAAAATGGTTTATTATATGACTAATTATTCAATTTTGGTTATTTTAAGATATAATGTACTACTATACAGTATGATTACTAGCATTGTTTTTTTTAATGAAGAAAAATTTATCAAAATTTCTTTTTTTTCTTCTGGACATGTTTAGGCCAATCGGAGGTGTTTGATAATGTATCATCTAGGGATAATTCTGTTGATTTAGTGCTTGAAATTCAAAATTCAAAGAAGACTGAATTATCAGTTCAACAAGGAAGACAAAATATGTATCATCAAGAGAAAGATTATGGTGGTCTTTGGAGTAATTCTTCAAGGTAAACATTTATATATGCAACTCAATTATTATGTTTAGGATTATTAGGAAGTAAAAAGTGTTTGTTTTAGGAAGTTGAGGTGTTTGACCCAAGCTTTTTGAGAAAACTTAAGTTGTTTTGTTAAGAGTCTCACATCTGAAATGGAATGGGAACCTGAACTCCTTATATGAACTTGGACAATCCTCACCTTACAAGCTAGCTTTTGGGGTTGAGTTAGGCCCAAGATCCATTCTTTACATGGTATCAGAGCCAGACTCATTTCAACTCTTTGTTTGTCGATGTTGGGCCCCCAAATTATATTGTTCACGCTCCAGTTAACGAGGTCTGGCGTGCAGGGGAGTGTTAAGAGTCCCACATCAAAAATGGAATGGGAACATGGGCTCCTTATATGGACTTGGACAATACTCACCCTACAAGCTAGCTTTTGGGGTTGAGTTAGGCCCAAGATACATTATTTACATGTTTTTTCAGAATTTGAAAAAATAGTTTTTTTCTCAAAGCACTTGAATTTTAGCCAAGCACAATTTGTTGCTCTGGTATTGACATGCAGAAATATTTTTCAAATTGATTAGCCAAATAAAAATTGATACTCTCCAATTAAAAATACTTTTTCGAAAAAAAAAACTTCTGATGGACAACACTCTTTACAATAATCAAAATTTAAAAATTTAGTCAAACATGCTATACCTTTAAAACATAACAAGAAATGGAGTGACATTAATATTATAGTCTATAGATGCCAACTAATTTTGGCATTGAGACTTAATTGTTTCATGCTGTAATGAGAGAATATTCTGAACCTTACATATCATGTTTCATTTGAAAACTCATTGAACACCCTCCAAAGTAACAGATTAGAAGAATCAATGTTCACTAGGTCATCCTGCTCTTATTACAACATGTAGATAAAATAAAAAATTTAATTATGCATATCGTTAGTGTAATAACTTTTTATATCATCAAGTAAATAGTTGTGATGAAGCTTGTATGGTGAAGAGGGGTTATTTAAAGAAACTTGTTAACGTGTAATGTTTTTTGAATCCCTCTATTCAAATTTCTAGCTCCGATGTTACTAATAATAAGACTTTTGAGACTAGACCCCGTGCTAGGAAACTTAGTATCAAAGCTAACACTAGCTAGTAACAAAATGCCCCCCATGTGTAACATTCTCTTTTGGTGCCAAAGGCAAAGGACTATGGTCATACACTACTAAAAAGTCACTATTTTTCTATTGAAATTTTCGGGAATATGTTCATTGGCTATTTTCATTGAATGTCGGTAGAAAAAATTTAAATAGTAGTATTTTCACACTGAAAAATTAGAAAGTTTCACATCGTTTCAATAAAAACCTATTTTTCATCTTGCGTTTTTCTAGTGAACTAGTAGTGATATATGCATGAATGGATGCAACTTTTATAATTTCATCAAAAGGGGATATCATAAGAAGATGGAAAGACAAGAAAAAGATAAAAGCAAGCTGAGTACTATAAAAATATATGACATAGTAGTACTAAAAGATATAATAGTAGCTTTCTGTTCTATCAGTCTCACTTTTACTTTCTTTCTTCTGCATGGCCTCCACTGATGATAGAAAAAATATTCCCTGTATTGAATGGCAATATTTGTGTTATTGCAGCAGAGAAAGTTGGCAGCTGCATGGCAAACTAGGAGATTATCCAGGAAACTTACCTTCTTTAGAGGTACTATATTATTCTAAATTACATGCCAATTGTACATTATTTCAATTCTTTTAGATCAAGCTTATGAACCTCTAAACTACAAAAAAGAAAAACAGAAATTAGCTATGAAATCATCGCTAGGTTGTTGCTTAATATAGTCCGTAGCAAATATGATTTTTTGATAATTCTTCGCTAATCCGTTCTTAAATAGGATTAGCAATGATATTTTGTTGTCTAACGCCTCTAATACATGGATATGGTAGAAATTTTTAAGTTATTCTTGGATGGTAGTACATACAACATGCAGTTTATTGCTTCATCATTGTTACATATATTCCTCTATCTGTCCTTTTGATACTCACACACACTTCTCTTATTTGCACTTATTATTATATTTCTTCCTTAGTATTAATTACGTAAATTTTTTTCTTCATTTTTTTTTGTAAAAAAAAAAAACAGAAAGACATGGAAGCAAAATGCACAAGCTATGAAGGAATATCAAAAGAAGTGAGTTCATCAAGCATAACACAAGCAAGTCCAAAGAAGCCTAATTTGGACTTCACTTTAGGAAGGCCTAATATTTCATAGTACTAAAAAAGAAAAAGTAAACAATATATATTAAAGTTACTGCTTGGAATAGAAAAGTACTACTCATTTTGAAATCATTAGTAAAGAGACAGAAAAAAAAAGAGAGAATCAGGTACCCACTTAGATTTAAAAAATAATAGATAGAGATTAAAAAAAAGGTAAAAAAGAAAGGGAAAAGTGAGTTAAAAAAAGACAAGGAGACAAGAAAGACAGAAAAGCAAGAAAAAAAATTCAACCCTTATAGGAGTATAATATTCTTGTGATGATCTCCAAATAGTACATTAAACTGTTCCTTTTGTTTTCCTGCAAAATTGGAGAAAAAAGAGAGGGGAAATATTTGATTTAATTTGATGTTAGTATTGTTATATCTTCATTTCCTTTTTGCTACTCCTAGTACCTAGAGATGTAAATTTATTTCCCTTGGTAATGACTCTTTATTCCTATGCATGGTCACATGCTTTATATTTTCCAAACAAAGGAAAGGAAAAGATTAGAGGTATTGGTAAAGGAGCTAAAAAGAATGTAACCATATGAAATGGAAAATAACAAGAAGAAAAAGATAAGAAAATAATTAAAGGATGTAATATGTAGTAGTCCTTTTTATGCTCATTATGTGAGTATATCTAATTCTTTATTCTTTATCAATATCTTGTTCCCCTTTCTTTAATATAAATTGTATTTTAGTTTTCACAAAGTCACTTTCCAAAATATTCTCACATTTTTTTCTGAATGTTAACAAGATTTTCTAATTAATTCCTTCAATTTCCATATATTACTTGTCCTAAATAAACAAGGGGAAGTTACATAATTGGCCTTCGACTAAAAATATTTATAGCCTCCAAGTAACATCCATACTAGGTTCGTAGGTCATAGAGTCAGAAGAATAGTTGAATTTAACAATATAATTCTATGCAACTTACATAATCGTTTTGTAGTCCAGATCCATTTAATTACGGTGAGTTAAGTTCTTAACATAATGTTACTCCATAATTCTTCAACTATTATTCTAATATACATATATATACTAAAACAATTATTTTACCCTAGCTTGACTGAGTTGTTTGTATTTTTCTTTACAAATTACTTTACTTGCACGCAGGGGCGGAACTACATGGTCCCAAGGATTGTCAGATGAACACCTTTCACTGAAAATTATACATGTATATAAATAAAATACGGTTGTGTGTGGAGTGAAAGACTATCACGGTATACACGGTCAAAACCGTGTATATAGTGTGTATATTTTGTATATTTCTTATTATAATTATTAGAGTTCTTGTACATGTAGAATTATGGTAGTAGTCTTGTATTAGAAAAATGTAGATTTAATTTACATGATTAGAAATTGTATATCATGTATATATACCTTCTCATTAATGAAAATAATTAGGGGATTATTCTCTTTCATGATATCAGAGACAAATTCATTCCAATTCTTTGGATGTTGGGCCCCCAAATTATATTATTCACGCCCCAGTTAATGAGGTCTGGGCTTGCGGGGAGTGTTAAGAGTCCCACATCGGATATGGAATGTGAACATGAACTCCTTATATAGACTTGGACAATCCTCACTCTACACACTTGCTTTTGAGGTTGAGTTAGGCTCATGATTCATTTCTTTACAGGGTATATATAAAGGTTTGAACACCCTTGATACAACTGGGAGAGTTAGCCTAGCGATAAAGGGTGTGCAAAAAGACAGGGTATAGTTTGATTTAATATTTGTGGTGCACCTCTTCATAAAAAAATAAAAATTTATTTCTTCAAGTTTGAACACTCTTAACAAAAATTTTGACTTCGTCACGGCTTGTTGCACGACTTAATCACTTACTTTACACACTTAATAGTTTTAGTTGCAGTAAATGAATTGGCCTTTGGATGAGAAATTGTTTTTAGATGAATGTGGTAAAAATTGCTTTTAGACTTTCATCTATGGAAAGGCAAAAGTGAAACAATGTGTAGAATATAATTCATTTTAATTACAGTCAAGCCTGTCAACCGAAATTTTTCAACTGATATAGCGAATGATTGTTATATATCTATACAACAATAACAATAATATATCTAGTGAAATTCCATAATGTGGGGTATGGGGAGGATAGAGTGTACGCATACATTACCTCTACCTTGGTAGGTAAAGCGGCTATTTCCGAGACACCCTCGGCTCAAGAATATACACCTATAACAATATCAATATTTAAATAATATTTCACAGTTATAGGCAAAAAAGATGCATAAAACCTAATTTTTTATTTTCAATTGTTAAATCTAAAGCTTAATCACACTTTGTATAATGAAGGAGTTTTTTTTAATGATAGAAATATATATTCATACAATATTCTTTGTCATAAATAGTGTATTTAAAGTATCAAAATATTTGATCAAAAAATTCTAAATCTATTATTGGTAATTTTAGAGATTATATTTCTATAAAAATGATTAATTACTATATTATCGAAAAGGGGAGATAGTTCTTATACAGAGGTAATTTTATAAAGAACGTACCATTATAAAGATGATTATAGTTGTTATAAGTAAATAACTGTTATAGAGATGTAAAATATAATATAAAAGATCGCTTGGGGGAAAACTTGATTGTTATAGAGATATATTGTTATATAAAGATGTTGTTATAAAGAGGCCTCACGCTATTATTTCTTTTATACATATCTATAGTAAAAGTTTGATAATTAATAAAGCATTGAATGGAGGGGTATAGAAAGCACAAGAGAAAGAGAAGAAAAAGTAAAGGTAGAGTTTAATTTCAACATTTAGGAATATGAAGTAATTCTTGTTTTATTCCATTTGGTCTTTTAGGATTGCATAAAATCTCCCAATATATACCCACCTAAAGTTACTTTGACCTTAAGAATGGAAAGTTATTAATGATTGATCATAACTCAATTATTAGAGATATTTTATATTTGTTTCTTATATTTTTAATTATAGATTGTCTTATTACCTTCCTTTTGATACACCTGAACAAAAATAATTGAAAAATAAACTAGTATACAGTAACACATAACTTAAGCATTTCCCATTGATTATAGTAGAGCTGGCCAGTGGGCCGGGCTACAGTTTCCCTTATATAATATTGTTCTATTAGTGATTGAAATCAAAATTGTAACTACAGAAACATAAATAAACCAAATTTCTACAACAGCAATATACCCAATATAGTCTCATAGTCCGGAGAGGATGGGTATACACAGACCTTATCTCTATCTCTATGGAGTAGCGAAAATGTTTCCGATAGATCCTCAGCTCAAGAAAAATCATATTTTAAAATATGTTTGATAAAATGCACGAGTAAAAAGCTACGATGAAATACTGAAAAACGAAAACTACTGACAGTAGAAATAGTACAGATAACAAAAGTAAAAACCAACAATAGAAATAATCGGCGAATAAACTAATGCCAACATAATAATAATAATAATAATAATAATAATAATAATAATAATAATAATAATAATAATAATAATAATAATAATAATAATAATAATGGTAAGGGAGCAGATAGTTGCTCCAGACTAGGACCCTATTCTATCACAGGGAAGAGAGATATCACTCGACTATCTACTAACCGTCTACACTAATCCTCAACCTCCATGTTTTCCTATCTAGGGTCATGTCCTCGGTGAGCTGGAGGTGTGGAATGTCTTGTCTATTCATCTCTCCCCAATTTTTGCTCGATCTACCTCTACATCTCCTCAAACCTATCATCGTCAACCTCTCACACCTCTTCATTGGGCCATTTGTGCTCTTCCCCTTCACATGCCGAACCATCTCAGCCTCGCTCTCCGCGTCTTGTTCTCCACGGAGGCTACTCTCACCTTGCTCCGTATATTTTCTTTCCTAATCTTATCTCTCTTAGTAGCCATGCATCCATCTAAGCATCCTCAATTCTCCTCCCACTATCATCACTCATGTCTTGGCTCCATCATGCATGTCCTTAATCACCCTAATATATGCCACATGTACATCTCTAGACTCCAAGGATCTCCATAAAACTTCCGTCTGGACATTATCGTATGCCTTTTCTAAAATAACGAGCACTATATATAAGTCTCTTTTTTTCTCTCTATTTTGCTCCAATAATTTTCTTAAGAGATGGATGACTTCTATGATCGCTCCAATATGAATTCAAATTAGTTCTAGAAAATAAAATTAAACCTTTCGATAAAGTATAAAGGCAAATCTCAACTTTTCCCCGAAGTTAATTCCACAACACAAATGTGTAGTAGTCATAAAGGAATAGTTTTAAAAAAAAAAAAAAAAAGAGCCCGCCTTGAATGCTGAGCAGAAAATGACAGCACAGTCCTGAGAAAGGACACAGATGAAACTTTAGTTTTAATTAATAATAAGAATTAAGAAGTATGGTCTCTATCACAAACCAGCTCCTCATAATATATTTTTATAAGAAATAACATTAATTTGAGCCCCACATCTCCTATATATCCTTATTCCAAAAGGTGGAATCTCTCACCCCAGGAGCCCCCACACCCCGATCCGACAAGTGCTGAACGATGAAATCACGCGACTAATTGATTTCAAAGGTTAGACCAAGACCACGTCAAGGCACAAGGGGCCCTCCTTTATTTCAAGAAAAAACCCTCACACTGCCGCTGACGGGATTCGATCCTTGGTCTCTTATTCCAAATATCCCCCATGAAACCAATTGAGCTGCCCAAGCGGACAAAAACTAAGGTAGGGTAAACTTTTTAAAGTGACTGGTCCCACCGCATTACGGCCCCATACCCCAGAAAACCCCACCTCCGGCCTGGCCCTACGGATTAGTATACACCGCTTGGTCCTACGCGTATGGAGGGATTTTTTTGGGGGAACACAGTTCCACTCTCGCTGATCAGAGGACTCGAATACGGAACCTCAGACAGCAATACCTTAATGTATTGGCCACTGGGCCAAACACTTTGGATCCTATATATCCTAATCTATGTAAACATAAAATACTCCACAGGAATGTGCAAATTTATATATATACAGACAATAGATATACGTGTATTTATCAATAATTTTGTCCTATTTTTATTTTTTGTGTCGTGCCCGAATTAAAGGTAGATGGAAGATATGAAGTTTATAGATTTTGTATTCTAAGGTTGATTTACAAAATAAAGAAATTTTATTAATTACCAAATATGTACAAAACAAGGGCAAAACCAAACCAGTATAATTTATATTGTGGTGTTTGATTGGATGATGTTTTAAGAAATGATTTAAATTTTATGATCTAAAATAAGTTATAGAGATTTTTGTTATTATAAATCATCTCATTAAGGGTAACTTAAGAAGTTTAAAGTTAATTTGTCTCTAAAAAAAGAAGAAGAATATATATATATGTATATATATATATATATATATATATATATATATATATATATATATATATATATATTTGATAGAGTAAAACGGAACGTATGCAACACACACATTGAGACAGGAAAGTATAATGTATTGTTATATATAACATATGTAATTATTGTGTTAATATGAGATTCAAAATTTTGACTTTCTTTTATTTGGTTGAGGTTGTAAACATGAGTGAGTAAATAACAGTGTTTTTTTCTCACATTAGAAGTATTTATATTTACCTCCCTCTCCAATTCCATCTTTTTACCTTCATGTACATTCATTTCTTTTTCGTGGTTTTAACAATTTTATTTTAAATTTCAACTCAGTTTCTTTGAATCAGACCTACTTTTTAAAAAAATACTAGATAAAATATTGGATTAGTTGTTCCCAAAATTTTCTACAAATAAAAAATGGAAAAGTTAATAAGCATTGTGGTATAGATCATTATACGAAGAATTAACATTAATAACCATTCATTCAATCGTTTAAATTTAAAATAGTCGACAATTATATAATTTATATATATTATGTGTATAGTCAGTGTATAATTTATATATATCGACTAAGAAAAATAAATTAAAATCCGACCAGTTATGTATGTAAAAATATCTTTTTGTATATGGTGAAAGGACATGAATTCTGATTGGGCTTTTCATACATCTAATCTAGTAGAGTTAGTAGCCCACTTTTGGGTTTGGACCCAAAGCCTAGTTCAACTAGAATAGATAGAGAAGGGATGAAGAACAGTTTTTGTGCGGATTTCCCCTCAAACGCACTAGTCTTTAATTTATGAAAATAATCAGGTCTATTTCGCAAGGCATAGTCTCTATAATATTTTTTTTCTTCGAAAATTGAATTTGTGCCTCGCGCGGCATAAATTATGTAGGAATTAAGTTATGCGGCATAGTTTTATAGTAATTTTTAAAATTATATTGAGTGTTGGAAATTATGACTTATCTGGCATAGTTTGTGTGGATATTATGATACATATGTTGAAATTAAACACTAATTATGTCTGCCGAAATATGAAATTATGTCTTTTTTTCATATTATGTTGAGTGTTGACGGTTATGCCTTATCCGGCATAATTTGTGGGTTGTGTATGATACATATGCCGAAGATATAACACTAATTATGCGGAGCAAAATTCTAATTATGCCGCGCCAAAAATAATAAAGGACAAATGTTAAAGAAATCAAATTTGAAGGACAAAAATTAAAGACCATCCCAAAATAGGGAATTTGTGTGAATGACCCAATGAAGAAGTAATTGCACGGTTTTCCCTTCCAATGGGATGGTCTTCAATTTTTATCTTTCAAAATCGAATTTATGCCTAGCGGAAAATAAATTTTTAAAAGCAAAAAATTAAAGACCAACACAAAATAGGGATAAAGTGCAAATGACCCATGAACTCCCTCTTTAGTAAATTAAATTGCCCTCCTGTTTGTTTGTAAAACTTTAATGGAATGGTCAATTTTTACCCTACAACTGCTATTTAGCTATATCCAAATGGGGTTAAAAAATAAACAATTTTCCGAGATGCTACAAGATATTTGGGTGAAATATCGACAAGAACTTCTTGCAAAGAGTGAAACTTAATGTCCGAGATTTTTCGAAACTTCAGACTTTCCGATCATGATTTTCCTACCCCCAGAGGGAAAGGTACTTCCCTTTTGGGCTGACAAAGCACCGCCTCTGTCTCTTGCTCATCAAGAAATTTATGAACTTCGATTATGCTTTAAATAGGGGCCACGTTGTGTAGGTAATCAATTCGCAGTAATGTTCTTATTTCGGGTGGTCTTTAATTTTTATCCATCAAATTAGAAATTTTTAATTTTTTCTCTTTCACCTAAAAATCACTGGGTTCTGGGTTCGAACCCAGCTTAATCAAAAATTTAAAAAAAAAAATCACAAGCCATAATTTGCCTGCAAACTCTACCTTAAGGCAGATTTTACCTTCGTACGTAAGATAAAATCTGCCTTCAGACGTCAAACTCTGTCTTGCGAATTCAAACTCTGTCTTGCGAATGCTTTTTAAATTTTTGACTGAGCGAGGTTCGAACCCGGGACCTCGGGATATTTTCAACCACCTTTTTAAGTGAAGGACAAAAATTAAAGACCAACAATTTGAGGGACAAAAATTAAAGACTAGTGTCTAACTCTATATTAATGGCCTTAAACTATACCACTCTTCTCAACTTTCAGTATTATTTATGGGCTTACTCCTACCCAAAAAGCTAGAAAGAAATAACAAAATTTAATTGGGCTTTAATTGTTTGAAGGATTAAGGATTATTTGCACCGTATAATCTTTTCGAGGTTATCCTTTAAATTATGTTCCTCTTAGTTCATAAGGTTAAATTTTGCCTCTAAAAGTAGTCAGATGAACTATTTATATAGATAAATTTAACCCATTGAAATCGGATGCATAATTTAAATAGTGATCTCAAAATAGCCATTTGTGCGAATTCCCAAATTTTAAACTTATTATAGGTTGGGTCATATTTCAAACTTTTGACGTACCGAATGCTGACCAAATGTAGGTTTAAGGATGATTTGGAAGACCTAAAAAGTGCAATTTAATGGGCCAAAGCCTATAATTTGGTTGAGCAATTAGCTTTAACAATCTTTTAGAATCATCTAACACAACAAAATTCATAACTCCAAATTTATATTATACTTCCTCGGTTCAAAAAGAGTGTCCGCTTAGCTTTTTTTTTGTTCAAAAAAGTGTCCACTTACCAAATCAAGAAATAATTAACTTATTTTTCAATTTTGTCCTTATTAAGTGTGAAGCCACCAAATCTCAATACCTATTTAATTACGGATAGTTTAGTCAAATTATCTATTTTTTCAGGAGTTACTCCCTCCGTATCAAATTATTTGTCGCGTTTTTGGTTTACACGCCCCTTAAAAAATATTAATTAGGAGGGATATTTGACCTACATTACCTTTATTTATGTCTAAGTATTTCTCTCCATTAAATATTTACTCTATTTATATATCATCTTCATTAATGACAAAGGGCAAAATGGATACAAAATAATTAAATGCCTTGAACTTTTAAAACAACAAGTAATTTGAGACAACTATTTTTAGTAACCATGACAAATAATTTGAGACGGAGAAAATAGTATTTTCTTAAGGAGTATGCAAATTACTAAGTAGACATTCTTTTTGAAATGGTAAAAATAATATTTATGACCTTACTTTCGAGTCTTTACACAAATTAACCTAAGGATCTCACGAGAATATCAATAAATAATAATTAAGTACATTAACAAAGTAAATCATTTTAAGCTGTAACTGAATATAATTTTAGGACAATTCTTTATAAACACGTATGAGCTCACTAAAAAAGCAAAATATTAGAGGTTTAAAGATAAAAGATATAGTAAGGCATGATAAATGTTCCACTTGTAAAAGAAAATTTGGCTTCAAAGTTCTCAAAATATTACCAGAACGACATATAATATCTTCCTCTTTCCCAAAATGTCACGTTTTACTTTTCTAAAGACAATTGATCAATCTTCAAAGTTAAATTAAGTTAGATTAATTTAATATTTTATAATTAAATTTTAGATATTTAAAAACAATATTAAAAATACTATAAATTGCAATTTGCGTGATTTTAAAAAATTGACCAAAATTTATGTTATTTGACCCTCGAGAAGTGAAATATGACAAATATTTTGGGAATAAAGAATAGTAATTTAATAAAGAGCAAAAAGAATATTCACACAAACTTATATTAATATAGATCAATTACAAAGATTCGTGTGGAATATCCGAAGAAAGAGTGATGGCAAAAAGTGAGAATTGCATGGTTAAAACAATAGCAACAACTAAGGGTATCAAATATGGCCCAAAAATTTATGGCCCGTCTAAACCGTCCAAACTTGTATGGGTTGGGCCCAAGATAAATTTTTATTGGGCTGATTTTAGCCCAACCCAACATAACTCATTTTTAAAGTGATCTCCAATTTTGTCCAATGCTAACTCTTTTTCAAGATTTACTTTAATTTGAGTTTATTGCTTGAGATTTACCTTCATATGTGTTTAATATGAAGGAAAATGTTTTTCATAGATGCTTTGCTAGAAAATAATTTTCACGAACAAAAAAATACTTTCCTAAAAATATTTTCCAAGGAAAATGTTTTTTTCAAAAATATTTTTCAGGACTCAAAAATATTTTTCACAGAAAGCGGACCTTTCAAAACAAAATTGGGTCAAATTGGGCGGGTCATGACCCAGCCCATTTTTAGCCAATTTCAGCCCAAATGACTTTTGGGCCAATTTCAACCCAAATAATTTTTGCGCCAATTTTAGCCCATCCCATTTATTAACTTATCTCATTTTGACTTATCCAATTTCAGCCCAACCCACCCATTTGACACCCATATATATCAATGAACTAAATTTCTTTCATTATCCCTATTGATTGTGAGTTGACAAAAATCCTTATCCTCGCTTATATATAGTTATAATATTATGTGAAGATGACAAATCTCATTATCCTCGCCTATATGTAGTTATAATATTATGTGCAAATCGCATAATTTCACGATTCTAAAATATTCATTGAACTTTATATTAGATTATTTGTGTTTTTTAATCTAGAATAGAAATTTTTTACATGTGGTATCAAAACATTAGAGCAATAATTCATAACCATGCTTTGATACCACATATAAGATTTTTTAATTTCTTACTGTAATAAAATCATTGTAATAATTCAGAATCAACTTTAAATAATTTGATGAGTAGTGGATGCCCATTCTTATCACTATGTATTGTTAATTTTTAGAAGTTATCTTTTATTTGTTATTCCTATAAAAGGTCTTGTAAACGAGATGAATTAAATTGGTACACTTGAAGAAGAAAGAACAATAAGGAAATCCCCTTCTCTCTCTACCGCTCTTATTTACATTTTGCTATATTATTTTTATTTTAGAAAATGTTATCAATAGGGGTGTATCTTTAGGATAGGGGTATGAGTTCACGTGAACTCATGCTGCTCTCCCCGGATCTGTATAACAATATCATATTTTTTTCAAAATTAATATATATGTGTGCGCGCACGCGTGCACTCCCAAACTTTTCTGTGGTGCAATGATTATTAGGTGGACTTTACAAATGAAGTCGGGGTCTCGAATCTCACTTGTATCTTGGTTTTTTTTTTTAAAGAATTGAGCTTGAAAGTCCAAATCTCGCATCTATCTTATTATTTGTTTTCCTTTCTTTTATTAAAATTGAATTCTCCCACGGGAGGTGGCCATATCTTGTGTCCCCTATTGCTTTTGAATTAAGTACTTTTTTATTATTTTTTTCTTTCTTTATTTGTGGGTTTCTGTCAAAGATCTTAAGTTTGACACATTCAATTACATATTCTCCTTTTGTCATCAGTCTAGGGATGGCAACGGATCAGATCTGGACCGAATCCTACTAGATGCAGATCCAGATTCGTTTTTCATACCTGAATCCAGATCCGGATCCGGATCCATCGGGTCCATAAAAGTCAGATCCAAATTCGGATCCACCGGGTCCACGGATTGGATCTGGATCCACATGTAAAAAAATTTGCTTTGCTAAGAATGTAACTTTGCTAAGATTTTTTTTTTGAACTGACAAACGATTTTTACTTAGCTAACAGTTCACTGTGTTTCAATTTTGAAATGTTCATATGAGATATTTTGTTCGTTGTCTCGTTTTGATTGTGAGCTATTAATTGAAAATGTTGGACAATGACAATAGTTGTGGAAAATGCTGACTGGTATTTCCACAATGCAGAACTTGCATGTACTTGGAATATTCACAAATGAAGTGAATTTAATTTTAACTACTTGTCTATGGAGATGTTAGTCATTCACTAATATAACATTGATTTTATTATCGAAGTTACCTCTTTATTTTTTTGTTTTTGAGTTAACGCGGGGATAAATTAAACTTATTTTGAGAATTAAACTTGCAAAGATGTGCTTAGCAATTTTAAGAAAATACTTATAAAATTACATTCTAGGTTATGAATATATTTAATAAAAAATGGATCCACGGGTCGGATCTGGACCAGATACGAATCTCAAATACAAGATCCAGATCCAGATTTGATCCGTCAGAAATGGATCCGGGTCCGATCCAGATCCGTCGGGTCCAAATTTTGAAGATCAATATCCTATAAAACGGATCTAGATCCACCGGGTCCAGGATCCACTGCCATCTCTAGTCATCACCGCTAATATTTTTTGTCCAAATACTAATTACTGCTCAAAAATATTTTTCAAATTGATTAGTCAAATACAAACTGCTTCACCAAAAATACTTTTTTGAAAAACAAAATTTTATATAAAAAAACACTTTTCAAAATAAACTAATTTTAAAAGCTTGGTCAAATAAAATTTTAAAGTTATTAGTGTCCCAGAAGTCGAAGTATATATATTTGGTTGTGCTGTCAACTGCAGTCAATTTTAAAAGATAAAGAGTTACAAATCGCAGTTTGGGTTGGTTTGTGGTCCGACCCTTCCCCGAACCCCGCGCATAGTATGAGCTTAATGCACCAGACTACCTTTGCCCTTTTTTAAAGAGTTACAAGTAGCTGTTTGGGTTGGTTTGATGGGGTGATAGAGTTGATTAATAAGTAATAGAAGTGATGTTTGACCATAACAAAGGGATAATGCAAAGTAAAAGAACTTGTATAAGTAAAGTTTAGACTTTCTATACTCTCAAATCACCTAAAAGATAATTATAATTCCCCGATCACAATATGTGAGATTAGTAACATGAAAAATGTGCTAGATTACCTGCTAGTACAAAAATTATTCACCCTATGAATGTATACATAAGTTAAATCCATAAAAGCGCCAAGCAAGATCAGTCAGAAAAATTTAGGAACCTACACTAATCTTGAAGCAACAACTGCAAGTGTCTTGAGAAATGGCAAAAAATTATATGAGGTCAGGAGAAACAATATTCGTGTATTTATTCACGTAGTGTCCAGACAAAAAGAATAATGACCCTGTTGACAGGGAGATGGCAAATGTCGCATCAAACATTGGACCTCACAAGAATCGACCAATTTGTTAATAGCAAAATTTACATGAGCATAGTACCTAACCCGAATCTACTATCTGCTTGTGGCAAAGGGAAAGAGACGTTTTCTATAAAAGTCATGCTCAGACCAACTTGCGTGCACCTTGGTTATTCCACTAAGTATTGCTACCTCCTAGCAGCACAAATATCAGTTGACTCTGCCCACAAGGCAGAGAGAGAGAGAGAGACGTTCTCCTGCCAAAGACCAAAAAACCCTGGCCCGAGAACCATAAGAATCATCAGCGCTCAGTTTGCCCCATTTAGAGGCCTGCACATAGAATGTACCTCCTTAATCTAAGTTTTGGTTAACAGTTGCATTGCTGCTCCCAACAAATATTTAGCTTTTCATCCTTTTGTTAGATCCCCATTAGAGAAAATGGGTGTTAGATAAAGTCAGATTTTATGAGCTATTCAGTTCTTCCTCCAAACTTAAAAATTGAAGGACCTTGACTTTCAGTCTCTTTGGACCTATCTCTATTGGAGGTGGTTCCCCCAGTCTTACCCAACTCATACCCGAACCTTTCATCTCTTTTATGTTCGTTTTGATTGCTCGATGCTTCTTCATTAGCCCCTTTCTTAAACTTAAAAGAGATGGGAACCTTACCACCTCTGGCGGACTTGTCTCTTAAAGGATAATCCAAGGCTTCCTTATAATGGCTTGAATTAGCATTGGAAATATGAGTTACATCATCAGCCATAGAAAGCTTTCATGAAGACAATGGCTCAAATTGTCCTTCAGTTTGATGTTTCCTTAATCGTTTGTAGCCCTGAAAAGTAAATGCCAAAATACTTCAGTAGCTTAGTAGAATTTCACACCAAAAACAAGAAATGTCCGCAAAAAAAAAGGTGAATGCAACTTTTAACTGGTCAATGAAATACAACAGCATTTGGAGATTAGCAATACAAAATTTTATTTTAATTCATGAAATAAAGATCCATACTATCCAGTTAAACAAAGCAATTAGTTTCACCTTCTTGTTAACCTGTCAACTGTAAGAAAAAGTCATAAGCTACCAAAAACCCACCTGGATTAACAGAGTAGCTAGCAAAACTAGGTGAGCAAGCCCTGTAACTAAATATACTAACCTGATTTTGCTCCAAATTTGGTAACAAAGGTCAAAAAGTTCTTATACTACAAGGACCCAGATTGCATAGATGGGTATATTGTTTTATCTTACCTTATCAAAGAGAAGACACTGATCGCATAGAGCAACAGTTGCAAAATTTCAATAGTATGGACTGAATGGAAAATTGAAGCAAAAGCCAGGTTTCCATTCAAAGCTTAATCTATAGTTACCACAATGTAATATAACCTAGCTACTCTAGATTGGTTTTACTACTAGTAGCAACTTTTGTTTAAGAAACATGTTAGAAGTAAAATCACTATTTTAAACATTTAAATTCTCTATAACTTTTTTTTCTTGATCAGGTATCTATAATTTCTTTTGACCGAGGTTTCTTAAATTATACTGAGCTAAGTATTAGGTTACGTAGCAAATCATGAACTCATTCCCATCAAGAATAGAAGTATATATATTAGGACATCAAAGAGGAAAATAAATCATGAACTCATTCCCATCAAGAATAGAAGTATATATATTAGGACATCAAAGAGGAAAATATGAATGAAGGCGAAAGATACACATATTTGTAAAGCCAAATAGAAAACAAGTATTTATTTGATACCCTTTTTCCCTTGTCATAGAACTGTTTAACTAGAAACTTTAATTTGAAAACAGAAAAAGAGCAAAAGATTGCAACAAACTAAGACCCCGGAATCCAATACCTGGTGCTCAACATTAACTGATATTGAATCATGTGTACTTCTATGTTCTGCTCTAGAACGTCTCTTCACTCTGAAAATTTCCGTATCAGACTCATCATTTTCTTGGTCAACTACAGTTCTAACATCTGAAACATGAGCTACTTTTTCATGTACTTTTAAATAGTCAGCATCAGGTGCACAAGCCGATCTTTCACTTCTACACCTAGAAGATACAGTATTCCCTACGTTTGAGTTAGCATTTTCCTGTACCTGCAGTGCAAGCAATTAGCTTGAGATCAAATAAAACATTTCCATTTCTCCACAACAGAAGTCAAAACAGTTATATAAATACAGTATCCTGGACGCAGATAACTTACATTAGCACTAGTTGGGTAGCAGTCTTTCCACTCCATGGGCAAAACAGTATCGTATGCAAGTTCAATACTAGAGGCAGAAGCATTGGAAGCTTGCTCATGAAATGTCTGTTTTACCCACTCCTCAGCTTTTACTTTCCATTCAAAATTTATTTCACAATATGGAATATAGCCTTCCTCTTCAGCTTGCGGAAACATGCTCAAGTGGGCAGCAAAGTCACCAGTTTCTTTATATTGCTCAACATCATCCAGCTCAAACTTCCTTGCTGCAGTTTCAATGTCCAAAATATCTTCCCTTAAGCAAAGGGTTCTATTGCTGCCACAAGGAAAACGAAGTGACCTAGGATCTGATGAAGAAACCGTGAAACCAATCATCAGCTCTTAAGAGTGTCGCCCAGTATAATCAATAAATAAAGACAAAGAAAAGGTTCCATTCTAATATACCATGGCGAAGGCACACTGCATGTGAATAGCAGTTGCAGTTCAGATATGCTACATAACAGTCACGCTTGCATATGCTGCAAAGGATAGTGCCGTGTGAAAATGATGATATACCAGAAAATGCTTTTAATCTCATGAGGCACCAACGAGCACGATGCTGAAACCGCATCAAATTTATAAAAGAAACTTTGATGCTATGGTGGGTGATCAAGTCCGCAGAGGAATAGGCTGGATCTTCAAGTTTCAAATCCGTACGCAAAAGCATTGCTTCTTTGCAGAGAAGTTCCTCATTGGGAAGAAGAGGCACCCTGTTTAGGAGTGCATAACGGCGGCTAGCAATTGAACCGATTGGAAACCAATCACCAGTTGCAAAGTTTACAGCCTCGCCACAGTTAAAACCTACAGATTAGGGAAACAGAATTCACTAATGCTAATTGTCAACTAAGGTGAAATCCCAAGAGTAATAAAAAACATCAACAAATTAGAGGAGTGCTGGAGAGCTATGTCAGACTTGCAGGTTTCAGGTATTACGCATTCTTAGACTCTTAAATCTAGGGGAAAATATGGAGGCTTACCATGGCTGAATCCTGCATGATATGCTCTTGGAAAAGTTACTATAAATTCCCCAGGCTTTTGTACAGCTTTATAGACAGGAACATCATGTTCTGATAAAATGTTTGGAGGAAACAATGTTGTCTTCTGCAAAAGCACATCAAAAGCTCCATCCTCTCCATCAGCAGTTAAGATATCATTGTTATAGACATGCTCGCGGACAACCTTTTCAAAGTCGAGTGCTGCATGACCTGGAATACCATACCAAGTTTTTGCTGCCCCGCAATGATGATAATTGATGCTATACACACAAATGAAAAACTAATAAGTCCCCAAATTAACCGGACTAGCATGTACACTTCGAATTAAAGAACACACCTGTACAAGTAGTGATCTTCAACATGCCATGCAAACATACTAAATAGCATTCCAATGTACAGCATCGGTTCAGTAACTCCCTAGAAGATACATAAATAGGGGGTCAGACATATTCAGGTTGGATCAAACTTTCAATGAAAAAGGTACAAAAACTAGTCTGTTTACCGGGATTGCTTTATCGAGTAGTCGAAGTATTGATTTAGGTAGGCAAGAAAATCTCTGAAACCAAAAATAGAGGGTTTATTAGAATACAGATGGAAAACAAAAAGGCAACTAGACCACCTTTAAGACTACATCTAATGTTGACGGGAGTCGGGAGAAGCTGATGCATGAAAAATTATGAGCAAAATTTTTTAATTTGTCCTTCGTGTGGTAGGGTCAGAAAGGAAGGTAAAAGAGAAAAACCATAAGAACAGATGATAAGAGTAAAAGAGAACGTTGAGAGAAAACACTATCAAACAACACTGACAAAATGTTTCAAAAACATGAACACAACAACAATATATATATGCACACTAGATGCAAGGCACAATGACTCATTTTATACTGACCATAGAACATATCCCTGAAAACAAACAAAACTCCATATAGGAATAGCACAATAAAAAGAAATGTGTTGTGAAATCTACACCTTCATATTCCATTTGCATTTTCCAAGTTCATCATTGGGAGAAGATGAAAATGCACTACCATCAATGTCACATGCATATTCAACACTCTCAGTCTTTCCACAAGCTATTTCATGCCAAAATTCTTTTTCCAAATATGTAGGAGGAAGGCATCCAGCACTACAATACCTACGAGCATAAACCTTGTTCGCCATTTTCTCGAAATCACGAAATGTGTAGTTTCTGGGAAACCATACTTTTTCTCAAAAGCTGAAAATAATCAATTAACTGAACAACAAATATGAATGAAGAACTAACCTCCCGCTCATGAAAAAAGTGACCTTGTCATCTGCATCCCACTCAGCTAAACGAAGTGGCTGTACCCTTGTTGTAAATTTGAAACCAACCTTCTCTTTCATCAAAACTACTCCGGCAGGAACAGAAGCCGTGATTGGGGAAACAATCTTGCATATTCCTGTTACATTTCAAACATAAATCAAACTCTTACCAAACAAATGAAGCTAACAGAACCAACTACTACGTTTAGACAAGAACATAGTCCAGACAAAGCAAGAAGCAATTGCAACATGTTTTTGAAAATAGATAGGGCAACTTTGAGCTTCCAAAATCAAAAATGGACAGAGCCCTACAGACAAGGCCAAAGACTCTAGATAACAAGTACATCAATGTTCTCAACAGCCAGAGTCCATCACAGGAACATATCTATCAGGACTAGCACGTCAATTCGACCTAAAAGTTTTTGTTTTTTTTTATAAGGAAAAGGACGCTGAAAGCCACTCAAATCAATTCGGCCTGCAAGCTAATTGAATCATGTTTGCAAAGAGAGACATAAGAAAGGACATTGACTTTTTGACACAGTATTAATATATAACATACCATATTTAGAAGCTTCAGGAGTTATCTTCTGGAGATAAACTAAAGGATCCTCAAACTCCTCTTTACTTGGATAATACACTGGACATTCTGGAATTTTATCAGTCCATTCAAGATCAGACATATCAAACTTGGCAACCTTGTGCTTTGAGAAGATATCTCTTACGTTTAAAGGAGTCCCAGACCCTGAATGCATATCAGCATTAACATGAATTCTTACACCACATGAAGCTGAAGATCTTAGGGCATCTCCTCCACTTCTATTCATCGTATTGCTGACATGAGTCAAATCATTCATAGATTCTGCTTTTTTCCGTTGAAGCCTTTTTCGCTTCAAAAACACCAACATAGCCTCCCTCGACATGCAGACTCTCCTTTCCACCTACCATACAGAAAATAAATTAATAAATAACGTACTATCAGCAACCTTTAGATGAAACATTCAAGAAAAAGTAACAAATCCATAGTCCAAGTTCACATACTTCATTAACATTTTTTCTCTTATAAATTAGGACAAGTACAAAAAATCTTTACACAGTTCAAATATGGAAAAAGCTTCTTTATATGTAGCAATACCAGAAACTAACACCTAAACATGTGATTCAGTACAATATGCAATTACAGAAATATTGCAGATGATATAAAGTTAGACTTTAGATTGTGCAAAAGAGACCACCGAGAAAATAGGAGGTCGTTTTTAAGGCCAACTCCCTTCCCACAGGAGATCAATAAATAAAACAAAGGAGATCATTATAGGCAAGGGCAGAGCAATAGCTACGCCAACGAGTTCAACATAACCCAGTAAATTGGCTCAAACTAATTTATCAAGAATCCAGTAAGTTGTGTTTTCTAAAATCCAGAACTCAAACTCAAAATCCTAGCTCCACCTTTGTTTATAAATTCATTTTCTTCTATTCAAATTGCAACTGGTCATGGGAGATCATTTCCTCCTAAGAAACTACTACTACTATGCAGCAAACAAAACTTGTTAGTGTCAGGGCCGGCCAGAGGGTCAATCCACTGAAGCGAGGGATTTAGGCCCCAAAATTTTAGGGGCCCAATTTTTTTTACCCGGTGTTTGGTACTTGTATTGGATTTCCAATTAATTCGATTTCGAAACATGCAAGGCTGATTAAAGAGAAAAGCGCTCCCTAGCAAGGTTTTTTTCATTATGAGGCTCGAACTAGGGGTGTTTATCCGATGGTTCAGTTCGGTTTTGAATGTTATCGGTTCGGCATATTGGTTATCAGTTTATAGATATGCTAAACCGTTACAGAAAGCTTTCATAATAAAAATATAGTATATGATTTTTTTATAGAAAAAATAAGGCCTCCTGTTAAAATTTGGCTTTAGGCCACTGATTTTATTGAGCCTCCCCTGTTTAGTGTTAGCTATATGAATCTGCAGTACCTGTTCTGTTCTATTTGGACTGTTTCATTCCAATACTAACACTGCAAAAACATAATGTAAACATCCTTCAATTTAAAAAAAAAAACTATAATAATGCTTCTTCTATTCTTTTTTTATCTATAAAAATGCTTGAGATCCAAAGTTCAAGCGCAAAGAACAAAATCACATTCACCATTATCAAAATAAGAAAAACTTACACACAACTCCTCTATATATAAACTGCACAGTCAACTGTTCTCATAGCATAGCACAATAAACCACAAATACAGCCTTATGTTAGCCACATTACCTTGAGACTACACAAACACAGCTAAACTCAGAGATCAGAACGTTTTCACCGCCGTAGTGATCGAAATACGCGCCGTAACAAGTTACACTACTCAAAACTCAGTACGTGTATATTTTCCGGCGAACTGTATACCGGCGAAAGCGACTTCCGGCAACACGAAGACGTTTACCGGCAAGAGGGTACGAGGAACACTATTGCGAAGCGATGAAACAGAGAAACTGAACGATTGCAACTTTCCGGCGAGGGTTCGCCGGCGAACAGCAGTTCTCCGGCGGGAAATAGAGAGAGAAGATGATATGGCTTTAGAAAACCGGAAAAGAGAAAAGATTTGGACAATTTAGAGATTTGAATATATACACACAAAAAGGACAGTCGCTTACACCCTGTTTGGATGGTGTTACCCATGATTTTATGATTTTATGATTTTATGATTTTATAATGTAATGGATCATTAGAAAATATATTTAATATAAACATTAGTTATACATCTTATTTGATATTATCTTATACATAACTAATATCTAACAAATCATGGTACTAGCAATGCAATAGGTTTTAATGCATGAATAACCATGGTTAAAAGGAGATTAGTTTTGCACATAATTGCACATAAAATTCCTCACATAGTATAGTATAAAGGGTAGTTTCGTAAACAAGGAGTAATTATTTAAAGAAATTATATAATGAATGTTATTTCTAATAAGGGCAAATCTGAAAAAGTAATGTTAATTCTTTATTTGAGAAGTGAACACTATTTTTGAATAAAAAAATAAAGGCTAAGTGAATATTTTTTTTTATCCGGAGGAGTACAATATAATAATATGTAAGTTTATTAGGATATCTTAATCTTTTCTTAATTACAAATTAATTTTTATATATTAGAGTAATAAAACTAGAGTAAAGGATAAAATAAAATCTTTAAAAAATAAGTAGGTGGTGATGGAGTGGTGGAGGGGTGGGTGGTTGTGGGGTTGGTGATGGGGTGGGTGGCGTGGGGCGAGTAGGGGTGGGTGGCGTGGTGGAGGAGTGATGTGAGAGTTATAATGAGTAAATGAAATAAAAATAACACAAAAACTATCAAACCCATAATTATAAACAATGAGTTTTTTATAATTATATAACTATGAAATTACAATAAATTTATAATATAATTTTAATAATAATATATGAAAATCACACAATAATGAATCACGGGAAACAACCCTACAAACATGGGATTAGGAAATAAATGATTCGGTTTTAAATAAATCGAACAAATTGGGAAATAAATAATTGGATTTTAATTGTTTACCTGTAAAAAACAAGAAGTGATAAGGAAAGTGGTTGATGAGTTGGTTCAACCAAATGCCCGTCGACCTCGGTCGCATCGTTTTCATTATGTAAATAATTATACGATTCTATCTGTCCTAAATTATATGCATAGTTAAAATTTTAAGGATTTAACCTTTAAATTGTAGTTGTAAATTCAGACATAAAAATGTTAAATTTTTTAAAATAAAATTTATATATTTGAAAATTATATAAAAAAATATTATAAATCACACTAATTAACAATTTAAAATATTTAAAGATATATAATAAAAATTCGATTCAAGAAAAATTTGATTTACTCTAGAAATTTGAACTATGCCGCATAAATTGAAACACATAAAGTATTACATAAAGTATTACTCTCAACATTATTATTTAATATTTAATATGTACTTAGTTTTGATAAACATTAGACATATAATATCGAAAGTATAATGCATGAATTTTAATTATATGTACACGAATTTCAAGCAAAAATATAATAAATTAAAAGATGATTGAATTTCAACCCAATAAAACTTTAACATCCTGCTTTAAAAGTAAAGCCAAAGGCAATTTTATTCCGACTCCAATCTAATAAATCTGCTAGCCTCGAAACGCACCCCTTTGAAACCATATACATCAAATCCACTGTTTTCCCATGGCTAAAGCCTAAAGCCCTAAACTAGGGATTTAAGAAACTTTTAGGCATTTGTACAATTTTAACTTGAATTGTCTTTGGAGATAAATTCAGTTAGAAAAAAAAATTGGGAAAGTTGAAATTTACGACTTAAAGACATTATTTCACCTAAATATACTTTTAATTAATATTATAATATTTTATATGAAGAAATTAATATATTGATTTTTTGATAGATCATCCGGTGTACAACATTTGCATTTGGATTTTGACTTATTTCTGATTTGATGGAAAATATATTAATATTTTTCATATATTCTGTATTATTATTCTAGTGTAATTATATAAAGTATAGATCATTCTCCAATTAGGGTTGTAAATTGTAAACACATAAATATTGCATTAATTAGAAGTCTTCAACAAAGGAGAATTACACTATTTTACATGGTATCAAGAGCAAAAACCCTAACACCCTAAAATTCTTTCTTTTTTTCGACCGCCATCCCCCCCTTCTCTCTTTCCGGCGGCAACCCCCCTCCCCCCAAACCCTAAAGAATTTTCGTTGCCCCTCCCCTCTCTTCCCAAACATCCGGAGGCAACATGGCATGTTGTTCCGATTCTCTTGCCCCCATACCTCGCCTCAAAATGGTAAAGCCGAAAGAATCCTTCGCACCATTAATAATATGATTTGTACCATGCTATTTCATGCTTCTCTCCCCCTCCCTTTTGGGTCTACGCGTTACAAATGGTAGCATACCTTCTTAATATATTACATATACCCTTCAAAATAAAACTCCCACCGAAATTCTATTCCGTCGGGTTCCTTCCTATGGTCACCTCTGAATACTACCCTAATCTCACCTTCACGGCTCCTCACAAATTAGCACATATGACTACTCCTTGCATCTTTTTGGGTTTTTCTTCAAACCATAGGGGTACATATGTTATGATTTGTCCACAGATAAAGTCTTTGTCTCTCGCCATGTTACGTTTGAGGAGCACATCTTCCCTTTTGCAAACGTCCGAAAATTTCAAGTCACTGACTATGGCTTTTTTGACGATTCGGACACTTCCCCCTATTTAATAATATGATACATGGAGCTAGTAGTTCGACTCAAAATCCACTGCCCCGGTCATCTCCCCCGGCACCCACTTCTCCCACCACCTCTCACTGCCCCACTGCCACCCGTGACAACCCCACTGCCCCACTACCACCCGTAATCTCCCCCAGCCTACCCACTGATCCCATGACAACCCCACTACTACCTGATGTCGTCACCGACCAACCCCCTGCCCGCAAGTCCCATCGCCTCCTCACAACCCCACTGCCTGAGCCTTGTCATCCCATCACTGCTCCACTGCTCGAGTCCTTACCCTACACAAAACACCAAAACATTCCCCATTCCAACGCACCACATGAAAACCTGTGCCCAACACGGAATTTTCAAATCGAAAGTCCACTTTAACATATCCACTCAAGTCATCTCACATTTACCCAAGAACCTAAAATTAGCCAAGCTTAATCCTAATTGGAATGCGGCCATGCTTGAGGAGTTTTATGCACTCACTACACAACAAACTTGGGATCTTGTCCCAAAACCAGAAGGGGTCAATGTGATTCGTTGTATGTGACTATATCGTCACAAATTCAGGGACATTGGTGAGCTTGAACGCTATAAGGCGAGACTTATGGCATATAGCACGGGGCAACAAGAGGGAATTGATTATGGTGAGACCTTCAGTCCAGTAGTTAAACCAGTCATCATCCGCATTATTTTGAGCATTGCTATGGGAAAGAATTGGTCGATTAATCAGCTTGATATGAAAAAGCGTTCTTGCATGGAAATTTGAAAGAAATTGTATACATGCATCAACCACCTGACTTTTTGCATCCTTCGGCTCCTCGGTATGTCTGCCAGCTTCGAAAGTCACTTTATGGCTTAAATAACCCCTAGGGCTTGATATGGCCGCTTTGTCACTTACATCTTGCAGATTGGGTTCATGTGCAGCAAATGTGATAACTCACTTTTTATTTTTCATCGAGGTAATGACACTATATGCCTACTGCTCTATGTAGATGACATTGTCTTGACTGCCTCCTCAAATGTGTTGAAAAATGAGATTATCACCATGCTCAAATCAGAATTTTCCATGACAGACTTGGGTAAGTTGAGTTATTTCTTGGGGATTTTCGTGACTAGATCCAAGAATGCAATGTTCTTGTGTCAGCATAGGTATGCCGAAGAGATTGTTTACAAGCTAAAATGGCAAACTACAAGATCATGTCCACTCCGGTCGACTCAAAGTCAAAGCTTAGCGTCGATGACAGGGATTCGATGCTTGATCCTTCTCCTTATAGGAGTCTAGCTGGTGCACTTCAGTATCTTACCTTCACTATGCCCGATATTGCCTATGTCGTTCAGCAGGTGTGTTTGTTCATACATGCTCCCATGAGGGCTCACTTTACCGCTCTTAAACGTATCATTCGGTACCCAGACCCCACATTGTGGGATTTCACTAGGTATGTTGTAAATGTATCATTCGGCACATTAAGGGTACTCTTAACTACGGATTACATCTTTATCCATCTGCACAGACCATGTTGATATCTTATACGGACGCCGATTGGGGCGACTGTCCAGACACATGTCGATATACTTTCGGCTATTATGTATTTTTTGGGTGATAATCTCATCTCATGGTCTGCAAAACGGCAAACCACGCTTTCTCGTTCAAGTGCAGAAGCAGTAAATAGAGGCGTTGCGAATGTTGTTGCCAAAATTTATTGGCTCAGAAATCTCCTTCTAGAGCCTCATTGTCCCTTACGTAAGGCATCTCTTGTCTATTGTGCTAATATATTTGTTGTTTACTTGTCTCATAACCCGATTCAGCACCAACGAACCAAACATATTGAGATGGATATTCATTTTGTTCGTGAGAAGGTTGCCATGGGCCATGTTCGGGTGTTAAATTTTTCTTCTTCCTATCAGTACGCATATATATTTACTAAGGGACTCGTTGGCAGTTGTTCATTGACTTCAGATTCAGTCTCAGCGTCCGACCTCCTCCCGCTTCGACTGAGGGGGTGTGATAGAGAATATATTAATATTCTTCATATATTCTGTAATTATTATTCTAGTTAATTATGTAAAGTATAGATCTTTCTCCAATTAGGTTTGTAAATTGTAAACATCTATAAATATTGCATGAATGAGAAGCCTCCAACCAAGGAGAATTATACTATTTTACATGATTCTTGTCTAAAAGTCATGTATTGAGGTGTAGGCACCCTAACAAAGTCGATTTCATTCCCGACAGAACTCGAACTCAAAACCTTTAAGTTATGTTTGACGGAATAGTTTCAACTCTACCACAATCCTCATTAACTTTAAGCTCGGCTCATATCATCATCACATCAAATAAGAATAAAAAAATTTATTAAATATATGCAAAAAAGAAATACCAAAATAGAAAAAGCCACAAATTCTTCTCAAGCGTTATTTTGATATTTAAGTATGAAAGGTGTTCTGGAAGAGCTTTTGTATGTATAGCGGAGCGGTTACATAAGTGTGATAAGGAAAGAAGCGGGAAGGGAGGATCTAGTGCACCGCAAATACAAGAGAATATAGTGGGGTGCTTACATTAGTCGTTGATTACGTCTCATTGACAATGTTTCAATGGTGGAAGATAATTTCCATTTTTACATGTGAAATCCGTTAGTTACTTTGGTTAACTGAAAGGACAGTTCTCTCCATGGTAGTTGCCTCTTTTTGACTGGTGGCTAAGGGTGATTATGTCATTTTGTAGATAATCATCTGTAAAAGACAACTCCATCACATGAGTTTTAAATTTTCATTAGAAAAAGGAAAACATAGATGGGGTCATTCATAAGGGTTATGAACTTATAATAAAGCGGTAAATATTTCTTTATTTTAATCAAAAATTTCATGTTCGATTTTTATTGGATACAAAATTATCTTTATTAGAAAGCGCTTTATCGCCTAAGATTTTTCACGGAAGGAAAGGGAAGAAAGGATTGCTATTGGTTGAAGGGTGCTTTTCCTTATTAATTGTAATGAGGAGGTTGGCCTAATGATTAGGTTTCCCCATTTAGTAGAAAACGAAACTTTGAAGGGACAAAATAGAAAGCTCTTTAATTTGGTCGGTGCTTCACCTTTAAAACTTTCTTTAAGTGGACGCTCAACAATTTTCATTTCAAAATTATTTTTTTGGTAAATAAAGCTTAAATTTTCATTTCAATTTATCTAAAACAAAATTAATTTAATAAAGAATGATCTTTTGAAAAAGAATTGGAGATAATTTAACTTAAACTTTTTATTTTATTTTTAATGAGACGTTTTGTTGTCACACAAAAGTTTCCCTTGAAATAAGTTTAACATGTCCGTCGTCAAATTCATGATCTAATCTAGAGATTCATTGTGTGCATGCCACTCACATCATCTAAGTTTTATTCCTGCATAAGTATCAATGCCCTCTTCCTCTTTCACCTCTAGGAAAAACTTTTGGGATGAGCTCTTCTACTCGTAATGACCATCAAAAGACCAATGATTTTTTTGTATACGTGACTTCAAAGCTTAGATAATAGGTAAAATGGCTTGTAAACGAGCAAAAGTACTAAGTCAAGCCCTACACCTCTTCATTATTTTCATACTTATCTCACTCAAACATTGACTCTGATATTAGTTATTGGGCTAAAATAAAATATCATTAACATGATGTAATATTGTCCGTTTTGGGTCAAATCACATAATTTTTTCCGAAAAGCCTCATATCATTAAGGAATCCCTACACTTTATATGTAACTTTATTTTTCTTTTCAGCTACCACGATAGAATTTTGTTTGTGCACCCAATAGTGACAAGCTTAAAACTACAAGTAATTTTAGATATTTTTTAATCATACAAATATTATAGGATGTTTAAAATATTAAATTTCAAAAGTATAAGAATTTGAACACGTGTCTCTCTTATATGGTACAAATTCAAATTATTAAAAATTATTTTATTTATACAGTATAATTTTTTGATGAGTGAATTTTAATTATTGTGCCGCTCATTAAAAATCCATATCCAATTGGCACATGCTAAAAAACAACCGTTAGACCTAAGATATATGGTTCTCAGTAATGATGTCCATTGCTTTATAATCATTTTGTTCAGACCTATGTATAATTTTTATGTTGATGATTAGAATACTAGAACATTTTTCTTATGGGCATTCCCATTTTAAAATTGTGTATATAAATTTAAAGAAATGTATTTGATGTGAATTGCCATATAATGACCCTTAATTTTTATGATAAACCCTGTCGGAGCTTCTTACTACTTTCTTTTTCCTATATATCAAATGTAATAATAGGAAAATACAAGGAATGACCATGTCCTTGATAATGATAGGTTAAAGGTGAACCATAAAATAAAATAAAAAATTTCCTACTTTATTATATGCACATTAAAAACTCACTCATGACATATATATGTGAAACCACTAAAGGCATCATTGTAACTCCCGCTGAGATTCAAAAAGTCAGAAAGTTGTTACATTAAGATGACATTTCTTCCGAATGGGTCTTACGCGGTGCAAATTCGAATATAATTAGAATTTAGTATAGGTATCGGACATCAAATAAGAAACAAAAAAAACTTGAAGCTCTAATTTCTACCAAACTCGCTAATTTGCATTTGAGTATGTCATTGGTGGCATATATAGTTAAAGTCTATGATTGATTCGAAGAATATCTTGAGATTAAAGTAAGTATGAATCTCAAGACCCCATTTGTGATTACACTGGGTACATTAAAGTAAAGTAGCTTCTATTCAGTACATAATAATTGAAATCAATTTTAGTTGATTAATCTGATTAGTTCATCAATGTCGGCAAATATATAATACTAACTAAAGATGATCTTGTATATATTTCGTGTGTATCTTACCGGAAGCCTTGAAAGACATCGCAAATTAACTTGGATTATATTAATCATATTTTTTTAACGTAATTAATTATTCCTTATCTCGTAACCAAATTAGTTATTGGATAATGAAAATAGCATCAGGTGTCCCTCAAGTAAAAACTACAAAAAGATAACATGTGATATTAGAAATTTACCATTAATGTTTCGATTCAAGAAAAAATGGCTCCTCCAAGATTAAACCAATTGAGATTCTTTTTTGTATAAGTATTTGATATTAGGTGTTTACTGTCCCAATTAACTTAGATTGGCGGTGTGTAAGACATATTAAAAGGAAAATATTTTTTATCAAAAAAATATATCATTAAACCCATTTTTTTTAAAATTAAAGATAGAGAGATTCAATTTTGTTCCGCCACATTCTTTAATGATAACAAATTGATAAAGTGAAATATGCCAACAATATGCTTGAATCATTACAAGTGATTCACATGGAATCACTATCGATGGGTGAATATTAAAAATTCCAAATTGGGAATTGTGTAATTGACAAGTGGAAGTTGACTTTGGTTTCCTATTTCACAAATAATTACCCACAATAACCAATAGACTTCTACTTATTAATCATCATCAGCTGATTAGCTCACTAAACCCTCTTAATCTGGCTTGATAATTATGTAATATTTAAAATAATTTCGGAGACCTGCAATTGGTCAATATGATAAATATTTACTTTTTTAACTACCAAACATTAGATATGAATATTTCTTCAAGATAATGAAATTGTTGAGTCGACATATAGTTTTTTTTTTTAAATTGTTTTTATTACATAGGTGTAGAGAAAGAGGAAAGGGGAGAGGATTACAATATAGAGATTCAAAAATCAATTAAGCTACTAGATCTCTACTGTCAACTTATAGTTGATTTCTTCGTACATCTTTTATTTTGTCTTTCCAAACAAAAAGTGGGAAAAAAAATTATTGTCCAACAGCATTAAATGAATAATAATTGTGAAAGTTCATATTCAAATAAGATAGAATCGACTTATATGAATTATTAATATACATATTGGTCTATTTAAGCCAATCTCCCAACATTATAGAAATAGTTAGTTTTATTAGCAATAATTTGTTTTATATTTTCTACTGAATTTTAAATCTCTAATAAAGAAGAAAATCATATCAAATATAAAACAAAAAGGCTAAAGTGGATTATCATATATATTACTACTTTAACAAGGAAGAGTTATTAAATTATAGAGATAGGTTGGACGAGAAATATATATAAAAAGGTATCACTTTAATAAGGTGCCATTGTTGAAAGAACAAATGTTGAAGTTAGTTAGGGAGGTTAGTTAAACTTAATCAATCTAAGAAGTAAATGGAGATATCTTCAACATATGTAGGTGTATATATACACATATTAAGACATTGTACAATTCCGTTTTTAAATGAAAAATAATAAGAAAATCTTCTCTCTACAAACACACACTCTTCCTCTCTTCGTTCTTGTTCTACATTGATGAATTCCTAATTGGTTCATGATTGAGATGAGATTTCAACATGGTATCAGAGCAATGATCAAATGCTCGATGATTGTCTTTCTTACGCACCTTGATTGAAGACAATCAACTAATTTGTGTACATCTTCTCCTCCGATTTCTGCTTTTCTCTGTTCTACAATTTATGTTCTTAATTTCTCTGGTTCAAGTTCTGCTTTCAGGTTTCGATTATATCTTGTTTCTTTCTTGCTAATATTTGATTCTGATTCAAATTAGAATCCATCACAAGAAAATTCTTGTTACTGTTGGTTGATTTCGACTTAGTTCAGAACTCATCACAAGAAAATCTTATAATTTGGAAGCAATCTTGGTAGCTAATACAGTCATATCTGTCTTACAATGGAAACTACTACACATGCAAGTGGAATTCCAACTGAAAACAATCAAAACAACACACAATCAACTGCGAGAATGAATTCTGGAATCACTGCAACAATCGATCACAATCACCCACTGTTTCTTCAATCCTCGGATGTAAGTGGTGTATCTCTCATATCATTTCAATTACCTGGTTCTAAAAATTATGCATTATGGAGTAAGTCTATGAGGATTGCACTACTTGGTAAGAATAAACTTGGTTTTGTTAATGAAAGAAAGAAAACTATGAAGAAGAGTAGTGGGATCAGTGGCATAGAGTTAATGCAGTGGTTCAGGCTTGGTTAATGAACTCAATTTCTAATGGCTTACTTAGTGGTGTGTTATATGCTGACACAGCTTATGAAGTATGAGAAGACTTAAGAGAAAGATTTGATAAGGTAGATGGGTTAAGAAACTATGATCTTCATAGGGAAATAGCCACTTTGACTCAAAGAAGTTCAAGTGTGGTTGAATATTTCTCTAAACTCAAGACATTGTGGGTAGAATTTCAATCTTTAGTACCACCTCCTAGTTGTGCATGCCCCAAGTAAAGAGAATTTGTAGAATACCTTCAAAGACAAAAATTATACCAATTCTTGATGGGCTTAAATGAGAACTATACACAAGCAAGGAGCCAAATCTTGTTAATGTCTCCATTGCCTACTATTAACAAGGCATATTCTATGCTTACTAGTGATGAAAATCAGAAGTCAATTGCTGGTGAGTCTGCTGGACTGTTGGGTGTTGGTCCTAGTGGATTTAGTCACAATGTTAGTCATGATCCTACTGCTATGTACTCTAGAGCAGGTCCAAGCTCGCAAAAATTCAAGAAAAACTTCAATCTATTTTGTGAAGTCTGTAAAATGAAGGGTCATACAAAGAAATTTTGCTATAAGGTGGTTGGTTATCCACCAAGTTTCAAGTCAAAAAGAAAATAACATGCTACTCATAATGTGTATGTAGATGATCATGATGGTGGGACTGAGAAAATATGTAAAACCAGTGGTATGAGTGATAAGTCTACTATAAGGGTAAACACAAATCAGTGGCAAGTTGGAGGAGCACATATGTTCTCTAGAGATCAATATGAGCAGATTGTACAACTGATGAATCACAATGTGAATGTACATCAATCCAACATGAGTCACTCTTAGACTACTCAACCTCAAGGATCAACCACTACTCAGTCATCTGCAAATGCATCAGGTATGGATAGTTATAAAGCTTTTCTAGTAGCTAATATACTTAAACAACGGATTATAGACACTGGTGCTACTAATCACATGGTGGCTGATATAGAACTGTTAAATAAAGCAACTATAGTGAAAAATACATTTGATGCTAAGAGAGTTCACTTACCTAATGGAGAGGTGGCGAGTGTGACTCATACATGGTCAAGTACTATGTCAAACAGAAGTACTTTTAACAACGTATTTTACTTACCACAGTTCAAATTCAATTTAATGTATGTGTCCCAACTCACCGGAGAATTACAATGTGCAGCCACCTTCTACCCTGATTTATGTTTATTTCAGGATCTTTACAATGGGAGAGTGAATGAGATTGGTAGGATGCAAGATAGTTTATACATGTTAATGAATCGGCTAACAACAAAACTTCTAAATGAACAATTGAAGTTATGACTAAATGTGAGAGAAAGGAACCTGCTACAATGTCTGAGGAAGAAATAGAATTGTAACACAGAAGATTTGGACATACTTCTAGTACTGTTTTAAGTAGATTGATTAGAGCACAATCTGATGTCATAGCTAGTACTATAAAGAAATGTAATGTGTGTCCATGTGCTAAACAATGTAAACTTCCTTTTCCAACTAGTAATAATAAAAGTACTTCTAGCTTTGATCTCATTCATATGGATGTTTGGGGACCTTATAAGGTTCAAACTAATTAATGACAAAAAATATTTCCTAACAATAGTAGATGATTTTACAAGAATGACTTCGATATATTTGTTTAAATTAAAATCAGATGTATGTGTTGTAGTCCATTAGTTCTTAACCTTTGTGTATACTCAGTTCAATAAAATAGTGAAAATAATTTGAACTGATAATGGAACAGAATTTGTAAATGATGTATGCAACAACTTGTTCTTAAAATTAGGAATTATATATCAAAGATCTTGTGCCTATACACCTCAACAAAATGGTGTGGCTGAAAGAAAACACAGACTAGAAATAACAAGAGTAATAACGTTTCAAGCCAATATTCCATTAAAATACTTGGGCTTATGTGTACAAGTTGATGTATATTTGATAAATAGATTACCCTCTTCTATTACTGACATAACACCTTATGAGAAGCTTTACAAGAAAAGGCCTTCAATTAGTCACTTGAAAGTATTAGGTTGTATGTGCTGTGCAAAAGACTTGACAGTGTTTGATAAGCTACAATCTAGAGTAAAGACATGTGTCATGATGGGGTATTCTGAAATACAAAAGGGATACATTCTATATATGCAAAACAAAATATTTTTTGTCAATAGAGATGTTAGTTTCTGAGAAACTGAATTTCCCTTTAGAGCAGAAAATTCGGAAGGACAAATTTTCCTGCACAATCAATCTGGTAAGGCTGATGATCATTACTTTAGTTTAAATATATATATATATATATATATATATATATATATATATATATATATGTCTATACTTGTACATGATTCTCTGGGTAATATACAAGAAGAGTCAGATCAAATGCACCATACACCAGAAAATGTTCAAAACATAACTCTACAAACTGATCTAACAGGTCCCTCTTCAACCTCAACCTCTTTAATTGAAACTATAATTTCATATACAAACCAAAATGATACAATGCAGATACAACAGCCTATATCACCTATGACTCAGAATCAACCTCCTAACACGGTTCCTACTAGAAAATCTACCATATACAAACAACCTCCAATTTGGCTTAAAGACTTCATCACAAATAAACCTGACTCAACTACACCATACTCTATAGCCAATTACATATCCTATGAAACACTCACACCAAAATATAGAGCTTTCCTCACTCGTTTTTCATAAATAACTAAACCAAGTTACTATAATAAGGCATCCAAAGATCCAAGATGGGTGGATGCAATAAAGGCAGAAATCACAGCACTACAAGACAATCACACATGGGATATTGTTTCCCTACCTGAAGGCAAATCTCCAATAGGGTGCAAATGGATCTACAAGATCAAGTACAAGGAAACATGAGAAATTGAAAGGTTGAAAGCTAGGCTAGTGGCAAAAGGATACAGTCAAAGGGAAAGTATTGATTACCAAGAAACTGTTTCACCAGTAGTGAAAATGGTAACTGTGAGATCCAACTTATCCATTGCAGAATCTAGACACGGGCGCATACACCAAATGGATGTATATAATGCCTTTTTACAAGGGATCTACATAATGAAATCTATATGGAACTTCCTCAAGGATTTTTCAGCCAGGGGGACAAATAAGTATGTAGACTGATTAAATCCATGTATGGACTTAAATAGGCTCCAAGACAATGGAACTTCAAACTCACAGAGGCATTACTTCAAATGAAGTTCAAACAGTCTCAATTAGATCATTCTTTGTTCATAAGAAAAACTTATAAAGGGATGACTTTGGTATTGGTCTATGTGGATGACATGCTAATAACTGGAGATCACATGGAACAAATAGAAGAAACAAAACAAGATTTACAACAAGCCTTCAAAATGAAAGACCTGGGAGAACAAAAGTACTTTTTGGGCATAGAATTTGCAAGATCGGAAAAATAAATTCTTATGCACCAAAGGAAATATGCTTTGGAACTTATTTCTGAGCTTGGTATGGCTGATCCTAAGCCTATTAACACTCCTAATGACTGAAGTGTGAAGTTAACTACTAAAGAATATGCTGATCATATTCAAAAGTATCAAAAACCAGGAAGAGATAAGACTAAGACAAAAGATGCATTACTAAAGGACATTAGCTCATATCAAAGGTTGATAGGTAAACTTCTTTACCTCACAATTACAAGGCCAGGTATAGTCTACAGTGTTCAGACACTTAGTCAATTCTTACAACAACCAAAGAATTCACATTTTGATGTTGCACTTAGAATAGTCAGTTATATCAAGAATCAGCCTAGATAAGGTATATTATTGTTCAGCAAATCACAAGAGTCAGTAACAGCATATTGTGATGTTGACTGGCTGTCTGTCCTCAAACAAGGAAGTCAGTTACTGGATACATTGTCAAATTTGGAGACTCACTTATCTCATGGAAATCAAATAAACAATCTACAATATCCAGAAGTTCAACTGAATTAGAATACAGAAGCCTAGCAGGAACAGATGCAGAATTGACATGGATACTTGGCATATTAAAGGAGATTGGGATCAAGATTAACTTACCAGTGACATTGTTTACTGACAGCAAATCAGCTATCCAAATAGCTGCAAATCATGTGTTCCATGAAAGAACTAAACATATAGAGATAGACCTGCATTTCATAAGAGAAAAAATTCAGAAAGGACTTGTGAAGACTGAATATATCAACACAGCCAACCAACCTGCTGATCTTCTTACCAAAGGATTGAATAGACTCCAACATCAGTATCTGTGTTCCAAGCTTGGATTAATGAACATATTCACAATATCCAGCTTAAGAGGGACTGTTGAAAGAAGAAATGTTGAAGTTAGTTAGGAAGTTAGTTAAAGAGTTAGTTAGGGAGGTTAGTTAAGCTTAACCAACCTAAGAAGTAAATGGAGATATCTTCAAGATATGTAGGTGTATATATACACATATTGAGGCATTGTACAATTCAGTTTTTAAATGAAAAATAATAAAAAAATATTTTCTCTATAAACACACACTCTTCCCCTCTTCTTTCTTCTTAATCTATATTGATGAATCCCTAATTGGTTCATGATTGAGATAAGATTTCAACAGGAATGTAACCAAGAAAAGGTAAGAAAGCATTAGAGTAAAAGCTTAAATTAATATAATGTTCAAATGATTGGTACATTTCGTACCAAAATCGAAAAGTGGTTGGTACTGCGTAATTTATAAAGATAACTTATAAAAGAATATTCATACCTAATAATGTACAAAATGCCAAAAGGTTCTCAACTGCTTTTCTGAATCCAAAAGACCTCCCTTCATATGCAATGAGACAAAAAAAAAATTATAGATTCACGCCAAAGACCGCCCTCTACCCTCAACATATACCGTGGTGTCAAATGAACGGATTGAATTAAATTTAGACGAATTAAAATGGATTAAACTAACAGCGAAACATAACCTAACGCTGATGAACCCTAATTTGAACATAAGAGATTTGAGTTTGGCATTTTATTGCGGTATATTTAATTTACTGAATTAAAGATTTATTATTTTTATTTATTTAATAGAATTTTTAGCATATATATAAAATATGAATAAAAATCTATCAGATTCTGTCGAACTCATAAATTATTAGTCAAATCCGTCCGTCATAAGTGATAAGTGATAACCCTCTCCCAACAATGGTCTCAATACCTCTATATCTTTATTGTTTTTTGAGTGAATTAGCTCGTATGCGTCTAGATTACTCCATTTGATATTTGTTATTTGTTATATTCTACCAATATAAATAGTAAATAATTCTATTCATTGATATTTTGGGACAAAAAATCATTTACTGTTCTTTATCTTTGTTGAAATTTAAACTCCTAGAGCACGCTCTTTACAATATACAAGTAATGGAATACAAATACATGCATCTAAATTCTAAACTATGCGAAATGGTGTAATTGTATTATATTTGCGCTTTTCGCTTATCTACCATAAATTTGATCAGTTTTAAAAATATAGTATTGAATTAGATTAATTCATTCTTCAATAAAGGTATAGAACCTGATATTCAGAAATTATTCGGAAGTGTTTATGAATATTGTTCATATCAAAATAGCAAAAGAATTTTTGTAATTTCTTGTGTAGAAACTTTCTTAATTTAACTTTTTGGGAAAGCGAAAAATATATCACCACTTGATGACTTCTTCTTAAATAGATTTCTCTATATTTTGAGTCGAGGATCTATCGAAACACCTTTCTACCCCCTCAAAAGTAAATGTAAAGTCTGCGTACATCCTACTCTTCCCAGACATCACTTTGTGGAATTGCACTGAAAATGTTGTTGTTGTTGTTATTGTTGTTGCAATAATGTCAGATTTGAAGTGGCTGATTCCAAACCAAATCTTTGCACTTTTAGCCATATCCCCACTATTCAAACACTACAATTGCAAAATCTGGAATGAGGCTGCTATATGTAAGCAGTTTTGGATTCTGTGTCTCAAAAAAGATAGGTTATGAATTCAGTGGGTACATGCATACTATGGAGGAACAGATCATATATATGGGAGACAAAATGTGAGCAAGCTTCTTGGTTAGTTCAGAAGATCAGTAAGGCCAACAAATAACTCACTTTCTTAAACATGGAACAATTCAAGATCAACAAGTTGTATCAAAAGCTGAGGGGAGATTATGCCAAAGTCATTTGGAGGGGATGGTTTGTACTTGTTAAGAGTCTCACATCGGAAATGGAATGGGAACATGGACTCTTTATATGGACTTGGACAATCTTCACCCTACAAGTTAGCTTTTAGGGTTTAGTTCTTTACAGTAATAACGTAGGAGCACTTAAGTGGATATTTGTGTTGACACTAACTGCCCATAACAGGCTTTATAAAAGGGATAGGCTAGTTGATTGGGGACTAAGTGTTGATCCTTCACTATGCCCTTTATGTAGTCAAGTAAATGAAAGTGTTAATCATCTATTCTTTCAATGTGAAGTGGCTACTGATATCTGAGAAAGGATGCTACACTGGCAAGGTATAACTAGACAATTAGCGATGACATGGGATGCTGAATCACATTGGGCAATAACACACTACAGTGGGAGGAATGCAAAGGCTGAAGTATATAGGATGGTGTTGGGCTACAGTATCTATTGGATTTGGCAGTGTAAAGAATGGATCTTGAGTCTAACTCAACCTCAAAAGCTAGCTTGTAAGGTGAGGATTGTCCAAGTCCATATAAGGAGTCCATGTTCCCATTCCACATCCGATGTGGGACTGTTAACACTCTCCGCACGCCCAGAACTTGTTAACTGGAGCGTGTATAATATAACTTGGGGGCCCAACATCGGTGAACAAAGAATTTGAATGAGTCTGACTCTGATACCATGTAAAGAATGGATCTTGGGACTAACTCAACCCTAAAAGTTAGTTTGTAGGGTGAGGATTGTCCATGTTCTCATTTCATATCCGATATAGAACTGTTAAGGCAGGAACGAAATTTTAGAGTGTTTCAGAGCAAACAGAGGAGTACTCAATTTTTTTTTGCTTTGTAAAGTTCATTTGGTAATGAAATGAAATATTTAGTTACAAAAAAAAAAACTATTCAATCATGCAGCCTTATCACAATACGTGAATAATAAACCTTACTGAAGAATAAAACTATCCCATTATCCAAACAACTATATCACTTGCAGTTGTAGAACCGGAATGTTCATTACAAGGATTTAAAATTGAAAGAAATAATCCCCTTGATTATTTTCATTAATTGAAAGGCTATATATACAAGTTACATATTTCTATAATAGGAAAAATCCTTTTCCTATTCTACCTCTAAATCCTTATTCTACCATAATTCTAACTATACAATTATGGTAGGTATATAATACTAATTAAGGTAATATTATACTACACATATATTTTCCTAATATACAATATTCTTACATGTTTATTTACCCTAATATATCACAACCGAGATCTTCATTTGTGGAGCATAATCCGAGAGTAACTATACAATATACACACATGTATATTGTGTGTATATTGTATATTTAACACACCCCCGCAGTCATAGCGGGCGGTTTCCGAATGCTGAGACTGTCCCTAAAATCTTCAAAGAGAACATTTGGTAGACCCTTTGTAAAGATATCCGCAATTTGATAACGAGACGGGACATGGCATACGCGAACTTGACCTTTGCAACCTTTTCACGGACAAAGTGAATGTCCATTTCGATATGCTTGGTGCGCTGGTGTTGAAGCGGGTTACCTGAAGGTAGATGACACTAATGTTATCGCAATATACCAAGGTTGCCTTCGAATGGGACAATGAAGCTCCAAAAGCAAATTACGTAGCCAACATGATTACGAGACCACATTCGCTACCCTCGATATTCTCGCTCCGCACTTGGCGTGATAGAGTTGCCTGACGCTTTGCCGACCATGAGACCAAGTTGTTGCCGAGGAACATACAATAGCCCAAGTCGACCGTGCTGGTGTCGGGACAACCACCCCAATCAAAGATCCGTAAGAGACAAGTGTGGATGTAGAGGAAGGATACAAGTGCAACCCATAGTCTAGTGTCCCTGAATATACCGAATGATGCGTTTGATTGTATTCATGTGTTCAACTCTGGGATCATGCATGAATAAACACACCTACTGAACCGCATATGTAATATCCGGTCTGGTAAAGGTAAGATACTGGAGGGCCCTGCCAGACCGCGATAGCGGGTCGGGTCCTCGTATGGTGCACCTGCTGCGGCGCTTAGCTTTGGGTTTGCATCAACTGGCGTGGAAGTGGACTTACAGGATGACATCCCAGCCCTCTCGATGATCTCACCGCATACTGCTGAGACGTAAACAAACCACCTGAATGACGTTTGACGGCAATCCCCAAAAATAACTCAACGGCCCTAAGTCCTTCATAGCAAATTCGTAATCGAGCATGGCCATGATAGACTGACGCAAAGCATCGGAGGAGGCAGTCAAGATGATATCATCCACATATAACAGAATATAGGCCAATGACGAACCACGGCGGTAGATGAACAAAGAATTGTCTGACCTGCTATGTGTGAACCCAATAGTCGAAACAAAATCAGCAAATCGTGTATACCAGGCACGTGGAGACTGTTTAAGCCCATATAATAACTTCTTCAACAAACAGACATGATGAGGGCGGTTGGGATCCCTGAAATCCAACGGCTGATGCATATAGACTGTTTCTTTGAGATCACCATGTAGAAAGGCATTCTTGACATCCAACTGATGGATTGGCCAAGTCTTTGAAAGAGCCAAGCTAAGCACAGTGCGAATGGTAGCCGGTTTGACCACCGGACTAAACGTCTCACCACAATCAATTCCAACATGCTGAGTCTTACCATCACCAACAAGTCGCGCCTTATGTCGAGCAAATGACCCATCTGAATTCTCCTTATGAGCAAAAATCCACATAGACCTGATAATATTAATACCATATGGACGGGGCACCAACTCCCACGTCTTATTATCAATAAGAGCATTATATTCATCAGTCATAGCAATTTTCCAATTAGGGTCATTTAATGCGGACACAGGATTGTGGGGCAAGGGGGATCTAGAGACATCAGAATGTAAATTAAAATATCTTTTAGGTGTAAAAATACCCCGCTGACTACGAGTGACCGGTCTATGACTCGAGGAAGAAGGGATGGAATTTTGGGAATTTTCTGGGCTCGGGACGGGTGGCGGACATGGGGCGTGATCTTGTGGGACCAATGAGGCGATGGGCATTTGGAGGATTTTGGGCACGGGAGGTGTTCGAAAAATTCCGAATAATATACGGGAATATTTGGTCATCCAAAAAATTATATGACTTAGGCTCGGGAGTATGAACTTTCGTAAAAGGGAATTGGTTTTCATCAAAAATGACATGACGATTTATAATGATTTTCTTGGAGGATAAATCAAAATACTTATAACCACGATGATTCGACGGATAACCCAAAAATACACACGGAGTAGACCGAGCCTGAAGTTTGTTAATTATGGTGGATGGGAATAACGGATAACACAAGCACCCAAAAATCCGAAGATGAGAATAAGACGGGTTTTTATTATATAAGATTTTGAGAGGGGAAGAATATGTCAGACCTTTAGATGGAATTATGTTAAGAAGGTAAGTGGCCATTTGTAGAGCATGATGCCAAAAATACGGAGGTATGGAGGCATGGATTAGGAGAGTTCGGACAATGTTATTTATGGAACGAATTTTGCGTTCGGCTTTCCCATTTTGTGAAGATGTATGAGGACATGAAAACCAAAAATTTATCCCATGAGTAGCACAAAATTCTCGAAACTCCCTATTGTCATACTCCTTCCCATTATCACATTGAATATTTTTTATTTCTCTTTCGAATTGAGTACGAATGAACGCTCTAAATTTTATGAAGACGGAAAACACTTGTGATTTATTCGCAATTGGAAATGTCCACAAAAATCTAGAATAATCATCTAAGAAGAGAACATAATAACGATGACCCATTGAACTCAGAACAGGAGAGGTCCATAAGTCGCTATGAATAATGTCAAATGGCATAGAAGTATGAGAATTGGAGTCTACAAATGGCAACTTAACAATTTTTCCTAATGAACAAGACTGACAAATTGGAGTACGACTCGTACCCTTACAAGAAATAAAGCTATTTTTATCTAAAACTGATAAAATAGAAGATCCCGGATGACCCAAACGAGCATGCCACATGGAAGGAGAGATGGGTGCAAAGTCGATGGCAAGGTGGACTCGATGGATCAAACCGGCATGATAGGATATAGATCCCCCTACTATCACACCTCACGAGATGACTCCGCCTTGAAATCCTTCACAGAGAAACCGAAAAGATCAAATTCAATGTAAATGTAATTGTCATTTGTGAATTTACTGGACAGACACTAAATTTTTAATCAATTTAGGAGCATGTAAAGTATTTTTCAAGAGGAGTGGTGGATTGGGGGAGACAACGTTCGACCATACCCTAGAATTGGAATAGAATCGCCATTACCAATGATTATCTCTCGAGGGGTGCTCAAATTGGAATAAGATGAGAGTACCAGTCGGAAGTCATGTGAGTAGTGGCCGGTGTCCATGTACCAATTTTGGTCAGGTTGAGTTAATCCCAGCGTGTGCATCGCGCCTCGATATCTCGGTGCGAGTAGGGCCTGCCGCATGATGGGCTTGCGGAGGTCGGGGCCCGAGAACTCTGGCCGTCTTTGGACCTGGCCCGTAACCGCTACCATCGCCATTGTTGGGCCATCGCGGCGATGGGCCGCCAACTCGGGCATTGGGCCTGGATTGTTGGCCGCGACCAGGCCGTGGAATTTCTCGCCGGTATGGGCTTGGCCGCCGATCCCACTGGCCCATCGCTCGCTTTGCCATGGGCCCCACTGCTGGGCCCATGGGGGTGGTGGGCCACTGTTCATTGGATGGGCCCCACCGAGGTTTTGCTGACTACCGGAACCTCCACCATTACCACCGCGTTTGCCCCCGCGGTTTTTGTTATTATTCTTACGATTATTCTTGCCGCCACCATTATTATGGTTTTGGCCCGAATTATTAACAAAAACTGACGGATTATGAGAGGACGCCATCATGACAACATAAAAAAATAAACACGAATAAAATAATAAGGAGATTAAATATCTACAATATATACATTAAAAATAATTTTAAGCTTATAATTTTTTAGTTGTAATAATAGGTATCCTAGTTTGAGCCCAAAAAAAAAAGAGGATAATTTTTTAGTAGGGTGCGTCCCTTCTTAGTATGTCTTACGCAATACGAATTTGAGTTATTCAGATCAGTAGGTGCAAAATACGATGATTAACTAATAAATTGGTATCACTTGCACATAATTATGAGTTATTACTAAACAGGCGTATCTTCTGGTTAATTTGTTCAACTCATCGCACACGATGAAAAAATTCACATAATAGTGGATTTGAAATTCATAGTTCTGAAATTTGTTATATGTACACTCAGTGAATTTTTCAATAATTATACAAAATTTGAATTAAAGTTATTGTGTTCCGCCAAACTCGTACTTCTCGTGATAAGCTTCTGTCTCTGCACATACAAGCTTATATTAGTTGTGATAATAGACCCTGCATCCTGGTTTGAACCAATGGGATTGACGAAATTATTCATAGGCAGTGCTTTCTTGTATAATAAATTCTACGTGATACGAATATAAATTAGTAAGATCAGTAGAACACAATAGTTAAACAATAAATTTGTATCGCTTGCACAAAATGTTGAGGATCTTTCGGAAACCGTCTCTCTATCTTCCAAGGTAGAATAAGGTTTACGTACACTCTATTCTTCTCGAACTTCACTTATGGGATTAGACTGGATATTGCTCGCTTAGGGCTCGTACCTTACCTTTTTCTCTCCATCCCTCCTAGCGCTGTCTCAGGATCCGAGTTCAGCTTCTCTTTTGCATTTGCAAAGTCCGCGGCCCCCGCTCTGTGATTTCATTCTTTATTTATTACGATTACGGGGGAAAGGTCATGTGTGTTGCTAAACGGACGTAAGATCTTTTTGTCGAGTACTGTCTTTTTATGGTCCAAGGAAATTATTGATGAGCAAACGATTTGATGGGATTGTTGAAAGCTAGGAATTTGAGGGAGCAAATCGGCAAAAATAGAATTTTTGTAGTGCTATTTACAGGGCAAATTTTCAAGTCCAAGGACAAAATTAGCAGCAAAGGGGCTTCATAAAGTGATTTATGTCTCATTTGCCACAAACATTATTTTTGTCCCTTTATATTCTCATCATTTTGTCCACCCCTTTTTCTGGCTTATTTTCAACTTTCTACGTACATATATGTTTTTAAGAATTATTTGAATATTTTATTAGTTTATATTAAAAAACTATACTACCATGCCTCTAGTCAATAATCGAAGTTCAATTTCCTATGATGGTTTAATGAGAAAGTGAGAAAATAAAAGAATAATAGTAGATAAATAAGTAAATACTTCACAATCCGTTCTAATTTGTTTGATATTTTTTTCTTATTGGTTAATTTGTTTTGGAAAGATCGAAATATTTTTATTTTAAAAATAATTAACATTAAAATAATTATTTCTTTTAATTAGAAGTTTTTCTATGATTATAATCACAATTTTCATTTAAAATGTTTTTTCTTAAATTGTGTGCTCAAGTCAAAATTATACCAATTAATTAATTTAATTAAAATGCACTCCTAGTCCTACATCCAATCTATGTGATATCATTTGACCGAACACGAAATTTAAGAAATAAGAAAAGATTTTTTTATGATTAACAAATTGTCCTTACTTTAGTGTCTACTTTTATTGATTTTTCTTTAGTACATCTTTAAAGTTAAGTGGGACTCAACAAGGATAAAACAGAAATTAGATCATTAAATAGTTGCCAAATTATTTAACTATGTTTTCTCCATAGTTAATACTTCCTCCGTCTCAAATTATTTGTCGTTATTATTAAAAATAGTTATCTCAAATTATTTGTTGTTTTAGAAGTTCAAGATATATTTAACTATGTTTTCTCCATTTTACCATTTATAATTAAAGAAGATGATATATAAATAGATTAAATATTTAATAGAGAGAGATTATAACTTAAAGTAGATCAAATATTCATCTTAACTAATATTTCTTAAGATGAATGTAAATTAAAAACGACAAATAATTTGAGACGAAAGAGTACACAACAAGAAACAAATGCAGCAGACAAGTAATTCCTCATCTCACTTACCAAACATTATCAACTCTTTTACTTTACAGCTACCTTTAGGAATATTTATTTATACCACATATACAAAAACTCTTTTCACATTGACAAAATATGAAAAAACATGCATGTGCCTGAAATCCGAAAAAAAACAATTTTAAAAGTCAAACAGATGAAACTCTTAGTTGTTTGATTAAATCTTTTTTTCAAACGTTAGAATTTTCATCATTATTTACTACTATATTAGTTAACATAGCCATCAACAACAATGATATAGAAAGGATAGAATTATTTTTTTGAGTGTATGACCACACCTTTACACCCTCTATTCCTATTATATACTAATTTTCATCCAAGAATTTTAAATTTACAAGTTCTAAAGTTCTAGGAATGATATCTTAATAGATTCCAAATAGGTTATTTATATTAAGTGAAGTTCTTACGTAAATATAAAATTTGAGTCAAACCTACTG